>OY821522.1:47073074-47552775 GCA_963682025.1 Cordilura impudica
ATAATGATAATGATAATGATAATGATAATGATAATGATAATGATAATGATAATGATAATGATAATGATAATGATAATGATAATGATAATGATAATGATAATGATAATGATAATGATAATGATAATGATAATGATAATGATAATGATAATGATAATGATAATGATAATGATAATGATAATGATAATGATAATGTAATGATAATGATAATGATAATGATAATGATAATGATAATGATAATGATAATGATAATGATAATGATAATGATAATGATAATGATAATGATAATGATAATGATAATGATAATGATAATGATAATGATAATGATAATGATAATGATAATGATAATGATAATGATAATGATAATGATAATGATAATGATAATGATAATGATAATGATAATGATAATGATAATGATAATGATAATGATAATGATAATGATAATGATAATGATAATGATAATGATAATGATAATGATAATGATAATGATAATGATAATGATAATGATAATGATAATGATAATGATAATGATAATGATAATGATAATGATAATGATAATGATAATGATAATGATAATGATAATGATAATGATAATGATAATGATAATGATAATGATAATGATAATGATAATGATAATGATAATGATAATGATAATGATAATGATAATGATAATGATAATGATAATGATAATGATAATGATAATGATAATGATAATGATAATGATAATGATAATGATAATGATAATGATAATGATAATGATAATGATAATGATAATGATAATGATAATGATAATGATAATGATAATGATAATGATAATGATAATGATAATGATAATGATAATGATAATGATAATGATAATGATAATGATAATGATAATGATAATGATAATGATAATGATAATGATAATGATAATGATAATGATAATGATAATGATAATGATAATGATAATGATAATGATAATGATAATGATAATGATAATGATAATGATAATGATAATGATAATGATAATGATAATGATAATGATAATGATAATGATAATGATAATGATAATGATAATGATAATGATAATGATAATGATAATGATAATGATAATGATAATGATAATGATAATGATAATGATAATGATAATGATAATGATAATGATAATGATAATGATAATGATAATGATAATGATAATGATAATGATAATGATAATGATAATGATAATGATAATGATAATGATAATGATAATGATAATGATAATGATAATGATAATGATAATGATAATGATAATGATAATGATAATGATAATGATAATGATAATGATAATGATAATGATAATGATAATGATAATGATAATGATAATGATAATGATAATGATAATGATAATGATAATGATAATGATAATGATAATGATAATGATAATGATAATGATAATGATAATGATAATGATAATGATAATGATAATGATAATGATAATGATAATGATAATGATAATGATAATGATAATGATAATGATAATGATAATGATAATGATAATGATAATGATAATGATAATGATAATGATAATGATAATGATAATGATAATGATAATGATAATGATAATGATAATGATAATGATAATGATAATGATAATGATAATGATAATGATAATGATAATGATAATGATAATGATAATGATAATGATAATGATAATGATAATGATAATGATAATGATAATGATAATGATAATGATAATGATAATGATAATGATAATGATAATGATAATGATAATGATAATGATAATGATAATGATAATGATAATGATAATGATAATGATAATGATAATGATAATGATAATGATAATGATAATGATAATGATAATGATAATGATAATGATAATGATAATGATAATGATAATGATAATGATAATGATAATGATAATGATAATGATAATGATAATGATAATGATAATGATAATGATAATGATAATGATAATGATAATGATAATGATAATGATAATGATAATGATAATGATAATGATAATGATAATGATAATGATAATGATAATGATAATGATAATGATAATGATAATGATAATGATAATGATAATGATAATGATAATGATAATGATAATGATAATGATAATGATAATGATAATGATAATGATAATGATAATGATAATGATAATGATAATGATAATGATAATGATAATGATAATGATAATGATAATGATAATGATAATGATAATGATAATGATAATGATAATGATAATGATAATGATAATGATAATGATAATGATAATGATAATGATAATGATAATGATAATGATAATGATAATGATAATGATAATGATAATGATAATGATAATGATAATGATAATGATAATGATAATGATAATGATAATGATAATGATAATGATAATGATAATGATAATGATAATGATAATGATAATGATAATGATAATGATAATGATAATGATAATGATAATGATAATGATAATGATAATGATAATGATAATGATAATGATAATGATAATGATAATGATAATGATAATGATAATGATAATGATAATGATAATGATAATGATAATGATAATGATAATGATAATGATAATGATAATGATAATGATAATGATAATGATAATGATAATGATAATGATAATGATAATGATAATGATAATGATAATGATAATGATAATGATAATGATAATGATAATGATAATGATAATGATAATGATAATGATAATGATAATGATAATGATAATGATAATGATAATGATAATGATAATGATAATGATAATGATAATGATAATGATAATGATAATGATAATGATAATGATAATGATAATGATAATGATAATGATAATGATAATGATAATGATAATGATAATGATAATGATAATGATAATGATAATGATAATGATAATGATAATGATAATGATAATGATAATGATAATGATAATGATAATGATAATGATAATGATAATGATAATGATAATGATAATGATAATGATAATGATAATGATAATGATAATGATAATGATAATGATAATGATAATGATAATGATAATGATAATGATAATGATAATGATAATGATAATGATAATGATAATGATAATGATAATGATAATGATAATGATAATGATAATGATAATGATAATGATAATGATAATGATAATGATAATGATAATGATAATGATAATGATAATGATAATGATAATGATAATGATAATGATAATGATAATGATAATGATAATGATAATGATAATGATAATGATAATGATAATGATAATGATAATGATAATGATAATGATAATGATAATGATAATGATAATGATAATGATAATGATAATGATAATGATAATGATAATGATAATGATAATGATAATGATAATGATAATGATAATGATAATGATAATGATAATGATAATGATAATGATAATGATAATGATAATGATAATGATAATGATAATGATAATGATAATGATAATGATAATGATAATGATAATGATAATGATAATGATAATGATAATGATAATGATAATGATAATGATAATGATAATGATAATGATAATGATAATGATAATGATAATGATAATGATAATGATAATGATAATGATAATGATAATGATAATGATAATGATAATGATAATGATAATGATAATGATAATGATAATGATAATGATAATGATAATGATAATGATAATGATAATGATAATGATAATGATAATGATAATGATAATGATAATGATAATGATAATGATAATGATAATGATAATGATAATGATAATGATAATGATAATGATAATGATAATGATAATGATAATGATAATGATAATGATAATGATAATGATAATGATAATGATAATGATAATGATAATGATAATGATAATGATAATGATAATGATAATGATAATGATAATGATAATGATAATGATAATGATAATGATAATGATAATGATAATGATAATGATAATGATAATGATAATGATAATGATAATGATAATGATAATGATAATGATAATGATAATGATAATGATAATGATAATGATAATGATAATGATAATGATAATGATAATGATAATGATAATGATAATGATAATGATAATGATAATGATAATGATAATGATAATGATAATGATAATGATAATGATAATGATAATGATAATGATAATGATAATGATAATGATAATGATAATGATAATGATAATGATAATGATAATGATAATGATAATGATAATGATAATGATAATGATAATGATAATGATAATGATAATGATAATGATAATGATAATGATAATGATAATGATAATGATAATGATAATGATAATGATAATGATAATGATAATGATAATGATAATGATAATGATAATGATAATGATAATGATAATGATAATGATAATGATAATGATAATGATAATGATAATGATAATGATAATGATAATGATAATGATAATGATAATGATAATGATAATGATAATGATAATGATAATGATAATGATAATGATAATGATAATGATAATGATAATGATAATGATAATGATAATGATAATGATAATGATAATGATAATGATAATGATAATGATAATGATAATGATAATGATAATGATAATGATAATGATAATGATAATGATAATGATAATGATAATGATAATGATAATGATAATGATAATGATAATGATAATGATAATGATAATGATAATGATAATGATAATGATAATGATAATGATAATGATAATGATAATGATAATGATAATGATAATGATAATGATAATGATAATGATAATGATAATGATAATGATAATGATAATGATAATGATAATGATAATGATAATGATAATGATAATGATAATGATAATGATAATGATAATGATAATGATAATGATAATGATAATGATAATGATAATGATAATGATAATGATAATGATAATGATAATGATAATGATAATGATAATGATAATGATAATGATAATGATAATGATAATGATAATGATAATGATAATGATAATGATAATGATAATGATAATGATAATGATAATGATAATGATAATGATAATGATAATGATAATGATAATGATAATGATAATGATAATGATAATGATAATGATAATGATAATGATAATGATAATGATAATGATAATGATAATGATAATGATAATGATAATGATAATGATAATGATAATGATAATGATAATGATAATGATAATGATAATGATAATGATAATGATAATGATAATGATAATGATAATGATAATGATAATGATAATGATAATGATAATGATAATGATAATGATAATGATAATGATAATGATAATGATAATGATAATGATAATGATAATGATAATGATAATGATAATGATAATGATAATGATAATGATAATGATAATGATAATGATAATGATAATGATAATGATAATGATAATGATAATGATAATGATAATGATAATGATAATGATAATGATAATGATAATGATAATGATAATGATAATGATAATGATAATGATAATGATAATGATAATGATAATGATAATGATAATGATAATGATAATGATAATGATAATGATAATGATAATGATAATGATAATGATAATGATAATGATAATGATAATGATAATGATAATGATAATGATAATGATAATGATAATGATAATGATAATGATAATGATAATGATAATGATAATGATAATGATAATGATAATGATAATGATAATGATAATGATAATGATAATGATAATGATAATGATAATGATAATGATAATGATAATGATAATGATAATGATAATGATAATGATAATGATAATGATAATGATAATGATAATGATAATGATAATGATAATGATAATGATAATGATAATGATAATGATAATGATAATGATAATGATAATGATAATGATAATGATAATGATAATGATAATGATAATGATAATGATAATGATAATGATAATGATAATGATAATGATAATGATAATGATAATGATAATGATAATGATAATGATAATGATAATGATAATGATAATGATAATGATAATGATAATGATAATGATAATGATAATGATAATGATAATGATAATGATAATGATAATGATAATGATAATGATAATGATAATGATAATGATAATGATAATGATAATGATAATGATAATGATAATGATAATGATAATGATAATGATAATGATAATGATAATGATAATGATAATGATAATGATAATGATAATGATAATGATAATGATAATGATAATGATAATGATAATGATAATGATAATGATAATGATAATGATAATGATAATGATAATGATAATGATAATGATAATGATAATGATAATGATAATGATAATGATAATGATAATGATAATGATAATGATAATGATAATGATAATGATAATGATAATGATAATGATAATGATAATGATAATGATAATGATAATGATAATGATAATGATAATGATAATGATAATGATAATGATAATGATAATGATAATGATAATGATAATGATAATGATAATGATAATGATAATGATAATGATAATGATAATGATAATGATAATGATAATGATAATGATAATGATAATGATAATGATAATGATAATGATAATGATAATGATAATGATAATGATAATGATAATGATAATGATAATGATAATGATAATGATAATGATAATGATAATGATAATGATAATGATAATGATAATGATAATGATAATGATAATGATAATGATAATGATAATGATAATGATAATGATAATGATAATGATAATGATAATGATAATGATAATGATAATGATAATGATAATGATAATGATAATGATAATGATAATGATAATGATAATGATAATGATAATGATAATGATAATGATAATGATAATGATAATGATAATGATAATGATAATGATAATGATAATGATAATGATAATGATAATGATAATGATAATGATAATGATAATGATAATGATAATGATAATGATAATGATAATGATAATGATAATGATAATGATAATGATAATGATAATGATAATGATAATGATAATGATAATGATAATGATAATGATAATGATAATGATAATGATAATGATAATGATAATGATAATGATAATGATAATGATAATGATAATGATAATGATAATGATAATGATAATGATAATGATAATGATAATGATAATGATAATGATAATGATAATGATAATGATAATGATAATGATAATGATAATGATAATGATAATGATAATGATAATGATAATGATAATGATAATGATAATGATAATGATAATGATAATGATAATGATAATGATAATGATAATGATAATGATAATGATAATGATAATGATAATGATAATGATAATGATAATGATAATGATAATGATAATGATAATGATAATGATAATGATAATGATAATGATAATGATAATGATAATGATAATGATAATGATAATGATAATGATAATGATAATGATAATGATAATGATAATGATAATGATAATGATAATGATAATGATAATGATAATGATAATGATAATGATAATGATAATGATAATGATAATGATAATGATAATGATAATGATAATGATAATGATAATGATAATGATAATGATAATGATAATGATAATGATAATGATAATGATAATGATAATGATAATGATAATGATAATGATAATGATAATGATAATGATAATGATAATGATAATGATAATGATAATGATAATGATAATGATAATGATAATGATAATGATAATGATAATGATAATGATAATGATAATGATAATGATAATGATAATGATAATGATAATGATAATGATAATGATAATGATAATGATAATGATAATGATAATGATAATGATAATGATAATGATAATGATAATGATAATGATAATGATAATGATAATGATAATGATAATGATAATGATAATGATAATGATAATGATAATGATAATGATAATGATAATGATAATGATAATGATAATGATAATGATAATGATAATGATAATGATAATGATAATGATAATGATAATGATAATGATAATGATAATGATAATGATAATGATAATGATAATGATAATGATAATGATAATGATAATGATAATGATAATGATAATGATAATGATAATGATAATGATAATGATAATGATAATGATAATGATAATGATAATGATAATGATAATGATAATGATAATGATAATGATAATGATAATGATAATGATAATGATAATGATAATGATAATGATAATGATAATGATAATGATAATGATAATGATAATGATAATGATAATGATAATGATAATGATAATGATAATGATAATGATAATGATAATGATAATGATAATGATAATGATAATGATAATGATAATGATAATGATAATGATAATGATAATGATAAGTGATAGTGATAGTGATAGTGATAGTGATAGTGATAGTGATAATGATAATGATAATGATAATGATAATGATTAATGATTATGATGATGATAATGACAATGATAATGACAATGATAATGATGATTATGATTATGATATTGATAATGATTATGGTAATGGTAATGATGATGATGATGATGATGATGATGATGATGAGAATGAGAATGATAATGATAGTGATAATTATGATGATAGTGATAATTTGTTTGAAGAAGAATATTGAAGAATTGGTGCTTGTGTAGCGTATTTCACTGCTTCTTCAGCTAAAGTGTTACCTAGTATACTAATGTGCCTAATAATCCATATTATCTTGAATTTGGAATGATATTTAGAATATCTCAAATATTTGAAATAGTTCTACTTCTATTTCAAAAAAAAAAAAAAAAAGTGTTTGTATCTGTGGTCATAATCGATAACCGCCTAAATCGACTTAAGAACAATTTGAGTTATGTAAAAAGTTATTTTTCTCGAAAGCATGATTTTCGACTTAGGCGGTTAATTCTTGTGACCACAGTTATATAGCTGTGGATTCGGCTCTAAAAATGGAAGACCTATGATCAAGAGTTCTTGACCCTCCTGTATATTGTGTTTATATCGTTGAACAGTAATGTAAAGTCAAAATGATGATGTTGAGTTTTTTGGTAAGCGCATTAAATCCGCAAAAAAAAATCTTTGTTCAGCTTTCATGGTGGTTCTGAAAGGAAATAAATTTTGTGTAGTTTAGTGTCAAGTTCCATGTATTTAGCACGATTGAGGACTAAACAGAAGAAGATGGGTATCGTAGTGGTAGTTGTGATGGTATATACTCGTATGCAATAGCTTTTCGTTGCTGCAGCTGGGAAAATGATTTCTGTAATAAGCTTCGAGGTGAGTTAACAAATCTCTGGGCAAAAGTAGTTAAACTAAATTCAGCTAATTAAATTTTTATTGCAGTCATTCTTAAAGCTCCAAAGGCAATTCTAATGGGCGATTTGTAGACAGGATTACTTTTTTAAGTTGGGATGTTGGAGCTTTACCATATATTACCAAGCCATAGTCTAGTTTTCATAAAATAAGACTACGGACGGCATTTAAGAATTAATTTTTATGTGAGGTATTTTTTTTGTTTTTGAAGCGATGTATTTAATTTGTTTTGAACGGGGTTGCAATGACTTTTTTGAAAATTCTATATGAGAGGACCATGAGAAGTTCTTGTTAAAATAACGACTGGTATTCTAAGTGATTCTGCACTTTATACTTGTATTTAATGTTTGTTATTATACAAGATAATTTTTTACATATGTGAAGGCATATTATTTTTGTAAATGAGGTTTTGGCACCTGTAATATTGGATCAAATAGCACTTGTTATAGACTCGAAATTTGTTGTTATTGTTTGGGCTTTTTTAAATTTAATAAATTTCCAATTTCATTAGTAGACTTGCCATCATTCGTTAATTGAATGACCGTTTTTCGATTTGGTTAAGAAATTTCTTTATTTTCCAAATTTGAATAAAAAAGCATCATGAAATTTATTGCGGCACTTATAACGATAAATCATTTTTTAGCAGGGTATGTCTACTTACGTAACTTTAAAGTCCATATACGATTTTGGTTGTTATTTGTTACTTTAAAATGAAAATGGAATTGAAAAGAAAGAAAAATCATATTTTCTTCGAGAAAGCAGACATTTGGTTCCCGTTACTTAACTTTTGTAAGACTGTGTAGCTGTGTTAATATATACTTAGAACCAAAATGGATTACCTCCTGCAGTAAAAGTTATGTATAAATTGATTTTTTAAATTGTGATTAAAAGCAAAATGGGTACTACGATGGCGAAAAATGGCAATTTCCTGGATTCACTACCATCCCAGGTATATTTGAATGGTGCATATTCGTTAATAATGGAAATATTAACAATGATTAATTTTCCATGGTTAACTGTGGTGTATAGTATATTTGTTTGTTAATAATAATATTTTGCTGTTCAGGGGACATTACACGTTGTAATGTTGGGTCTAGATTCCGCTGGTAAGACCACTGCTCTTTATAGATTAAAATTTGATCAATATTTAAACACGGTACCCACCATTGGTTTTAATTGCGAAAAAGTCCAAGGGACAGTTGGCAAAGCTAAAAATGTACAATTTCTAGTTTGGGATGTTGGAGGACAAGAAAAACTTCGACCGCTTTGGCGAAGTTATACACGGTAAGACAATAATGGCGTAACGTTCATAGGTCTAACCTTTTAATTATAAATCTTTTCTTTTATAGTTGTACTGATGGTATATTGTTCGTTGTAGATTCTGTCGATGTTGAACGTATGGAGGAAGCTAAAATGGAACTAATGCGAACAGCCAAATGTCCTGATAATCAAGTAAAAATTATTTTCTAGACATAGGAACTCCAAAAACAACACTGATTAGTAATATAATATATGTTTCTGTTTAACTTTTTAACTACCATAAAAAGTTGACATAAATTTTTTTTTTTAACAGATCAGTGAAAATATATTCATATGCTTATATTCATAAATATTTTTAAAAGTACATGACAATTATATTTTTGTTGATTTTTATTCCATTAATACCAATTTCAATCAATTTGATAACATTGCGTCAATATGAGAAGTTATTTTTACACCCAACAATATTAAAAATATTCAAACAGTTGCATTTCCACGACAGTCGGTTCAATATACCTAAACGATCCCCAAAGACACCGACCAAGTGCTTTCAACCCAGCTAATGCAATCCTGCTACAACAACAAATATTCTATATTAAATTTTCCGTTCCCGGGTGTGAACTAATGGAATAAAGTAATACTCTCTGTGAATAAAAGCACATTTATTCAGGCTTTATGCAACGCTTACTATACGATGTACAGAGTATTTGATCTTTAAGTTAAAAAAAAAATAATTATTACTAGCAGATTCCAGCCCTCGAAATTCGAGTGCGAATTCAAACAAATTTTATTTTTTCGTTAAATAAAGATCCTAAAATTATGCTAATCAATTATAGCCAATTCACAAATCAACACAAAAAACTAACTCATTTTTATTACAAACACATTAACAAATTTAATAAACACACACACAGCATTGTGTAATTTTATGTATGTGTTAGTAGCAATTTTAAATGCAATTTACTCAAAATAGAGGAAAAAATTTAAAAATCTGTAAATCTGCAAAATGGCTAAAAAGAAATACCTTTCAAATATACGTTTGGTCAAAATCGGGATAAAACGGTAAAACAAAACATCGGTCAGAAAAAATCGCCTAGCCTATTAATATTATAGATTTCAAAATGGTTTGATATAATTCGGAATTTCGGGGGAGACCCTCTAAATTATCTAGTAGAATCAATTTAAAAACTTTTGCATTTAAATTTGAAACAATTTTTTATTTAAACGACATCAGAACTTATTTTATAGGACCATCCTTCGTGTGGCTTTGAAGTCCCTCGCCAATCGAAGTTTCCAGTAAAATCTTTTTTTTATATTTTTATTTTATACTAGTATGCCATGTCGCGCCTCGCTATGACTACCGAGACTTATTGACATATTTTATATCATAATAAAATTTTTCCTTCGAAGTTTGTATTGTATAATTGAAATATTTTATTTAATTTATATTATATTTTTTATTTAAATGCTTGCTGGTATACAATATTTTTTGTTTTTTCATTCGGGGCAAAAATTATTAAATTTTTCGGCGTTTCTACTCTGGGGCAAGGTACATATACATAGCTGCACATGAGAAGAACATGGATTTTCCAAATTAAATCTGGCAACACTTAACTATTGGCCTTGAATTTAGAATATCATTTGGCAATTTTTCATTTTAGCGATTTTTGATATTGGCGATTTGTGATTTTAGCGATTTTAGCTTTTGAAGATTTTTGTTTCTGCGATTTTTAATGTTTGCCTTTGGGACTTATTTACTATAATGACAAATGCTAACTTGACTGAAATTGCATGCGTTTGAATTGAAATGGTAAATCTGCTGGTGGTCGTGGAAATGAAAACATCTTCTCCTTTTGCTGAAGATTGGGGCTGAGGCAAGGACCATATGTAATATTCAGTTTGCACATCCTTATTATATATGGTCCTTGTCCTCTCTTGCTAAGCAGTTCCATATTCAGTTTGGACATCCTCATTATATATGGTCCTTGCCCTTTGGTCCCAAGTTAGAGAATAGCGGAACATTTTCATCAGCATCGCCATCATTTGATCTTATCAACTAGATATTACAGCAAATTATATATATCAATTCAATAGCAACTAAAAAAAATTATATATGGTCCTTGCTGTGACATTATCCTGGTGGTGCTCGTCATTTTATCAGCTGGGTTTAGCCAAAACCAATCTACCCCTCCTTATTTTCATCTCATTCACAACTAATTAAAAAAAATGTATCATTATAGTCAGTTCAAATGTAGGTTCAACTATCTGTCCGTCAGTAAATATGTTCGTCCGTTTGTCTTTGCATTGGACTTTCCATCCCCGTGTGTAAAGAACACAAGGGAACAAAATTGAACTTTTATGGTGTTGACTGGAACTTTATTGCAATTTTTTACTAATTTGAGGTCGATTTCAAATCTGCACTTGGTTTTTTCTATCAGCTCAACTTTTCGCGATATACCGTTATATCCAAAACTAAGGCACTTTCGCTACATATATTGGAATAACTTGAAAACGGTTCATCATATTCAGTTAAAAAAATACAAAACTAAAAAATACGAACAATATTATCCTTAAGCCAAATAACTTTAAAAACAACATTCAGTTCTTAATCAACAAAAACCTCGTTCCCTTGTGTAATCAATACAGCCATGAACTAGCTCAAAGCCCATTAATACCGATACTAATTCCCTATATACATAGGCAATTCCCAAGTCATCCTACCGTCCTACTACATATTACAACATTTCTAATCACGCATATCCCCGCACACATCTCTCAACATCAGCTAACTTTGATTTTAAACCTACAAGAAATAAAAGGAGAAGACATTGGGTAACTTATACATATTAATATTTTTATTTAAGAAAAGAGAAAAGTTACTCAAAAGGTATTTAGGTCAGTTGTATAAAATTATGATTTTAAACCAAGAGTATGATTTTTGATATTACGAAATAGTGGGTGTAATAACCGCATAATACATAAACAAACAATCTTTAGTTTAGATACAATTTTCAACAAGATCGGTCAAGAAATCTCTGAGTTAGAGGTGTTTTTCTCATCCATGTGACTTATTACCTATTGTTCAATCTTTCGAAAAAAAAACTTAAAAAAATTTTTTTTTGTGACTTTTTTGTTAAATCAAGAATATTTTTCCCTTTTTTTAAAAAAAAAAGGCACTTTTTTTTTGCTCAAAAAAAGCTTAGGTTATTTCCACTAAGAGCTTTTTGGTCGCTTAGTGGGAGGCGAGTGGGATATCTATCAAAATAAATGTTTTGTAGACAATGGTTTTTCTATTTTTAGCATATCGATGGAGTAGTATATTTGTGGGGTTTCTAGACCACTTTTCTAGTACATTTTGATGCATCGAGCCCTTTAAGCTATTTTTAGCAAAGTCACAAACCTAAATGCAGTTTTACCTACCCTTTTAACTTGGCAGCACTGTTTTTTGTTCAGTTAAGTTTGAATTTTCCCTTTATTTAGCATTATTTTAGCAGATTCCCGACCTTTTACCCATTATTAGCAGATTCGTCACTCTTTTCCCAGTTATTTTAGCGTTATTTTAACAGATTTACCGACTTTTTTTTCGTTATTTCTTAACATATTTGATAGAGGTGGCATCATTTAAATTTTTATTATCATTTATTTAAGCCTAAAAAGATACTATACATTTTTTATTTAAAAAAGGTTACCAGATAAGGAAAGATTACAAAATAAGTGCCTTCTATATATCGTTAGTTAAATTTATTTTTTTTTTCTGTTTGAATCAGTTTTTATACAATGCGATGGTATTTGAATCACCCATTAAATATTACTATTATTCATGTTCGGAAACCTAAATGCAGTTTTTCATGCAGTTTGATAGTTTTTTTTTCTGTTTTAATCAGTTTTGTATACAAAATCTAAAGCTTTTTTTTAACCAATAAGTATGTGGCAACTTTTTATGCAGTAAACTTTGAATATATATGTAAGAGTTAGTAGAAAATGTTGATATTTTTTAGAGGGCAACATTTATTTAATTTTTTTCGTAACATAATTTTAATGTTTTAGTATCGTACTTTATATATTAAATTTTTATAAAATGTTGATATTTTTTTAGAGGGCAACATTTTAGTATCGTATTTTATATATTAAATTTTTATTTCACAATATTGTGAAATCACATAATTAAATGTATCCACTTTAATATTTTTATTTACTAAATTTGCTATTTTGCGTACCAAATCTTTATATTTTTTTTCAAATATTAACGATTTTCAAACAATTTTTTCAAATATTAACGATTTTCAAACAATTTTTCGTATTAAAGTTTTAATATATCTTATTTTTTTCTTTGAGTTTAATAATATAATAAGTCTAATTATATCTAATTTTAATACCACTTTTCAGACTTATTATTTATTTACTAAATCTGTTATACATCAGACCAAATTTTTATTTTTTTTTTTTTCAAATATTAACGATAAAATCTTTATTTTTTTCAAATATTAACAATTTTCAAACAATTTTTATTATATTTGCTTTTCAATTTTTTTAATTTAAATTTTCAGATTTCAAATTTTCAATTTTTAACTCAAGTTTTTCGTTTATTTTTAAATATTTAGTTTTTAATTTTTAGTTTAATTTATTATAGATAGGTGTCTTTCAGTTAGTTCCTATAGTTTTTTTCATATATATTTTAGATATTTCATTCCTTTTATTAACTCTGAATATTCAAGTATCTTTCAGTTATATATTATATGTTTCTTTCTATTGCGTTATTCCAATATAAATTTTCTTTTCGTTTCTTAAGTTTAATTATAACCATTTTAATACCACTTTTCAGACTTTAATATTTATTTACTAAATTTGTTATTACATCAGACCAATTTTTTATTTTTTTTTTTTTTCAAATATTAACAATCAAATCTTTATTTTTTTTTTCAAATATTAACGATTTTCAAACATTTTTTTTTATATTTGCTTTTAAATTTTTTAATTTAAGTTTTTAGGTTTTAAATTTTTAATTCAAGTTTTTAGTTTTTAATTTAAGTTTTTAAATTTTTAGTTTTTCATATTTAGTTTAATTTTTTAGAGATAGGTGTCTTTCAGTTAGTTCCTATAGTTGTTTTTCATTAATATTTTAGATATTTCATTCTTTTTATTACCCCTGAATATTCAAGTATGTTAGTGCCTATAGTTGTTTTTTCAAAATATTTTTGAAATCATATTTCACATAATCAAATTTTTTAGTTATTTTTTTTTATTTTCAAGTGCCTTTCAGTTAGTTACTATAGTTCTTTTTCATTTCCAATATATTTTAGCATCTTTATTAAGTAAAAATATATCCGTTAACTTTGAATTTAAATACATTTTATATATTCTATTGAGGTTTTTTTTAGAGTTGACAGCATTTTTTTCATTCAGAAACCCCATTTTTTAGGTTTATTTGGGAAAATATTCGTTTATTTGTTGCGATGGTTTTTTCTATTTCGATTGAAAGTGTCTCGTGTGACACTCAACAGACAACCAATAAAAACCATTAGCCATGAAATGTAGTTCTTTTTTGTATATTTTTTTTAACTTTAGTATTTAGTTCACCCGTCCCCCAAATTTTTATGTCGTTTTAGTTCCTATTTAACTTTTTGAAATTGTTAAGAACCCGGCTGTGCGGCTAATTTATAGGCGGGTAAGTGCAAGAATTTGTGGCAGTGGCCCCGCATGCCTGTAACATATCACCCGTGCGGATGTCCTTGTGTTTTTCATATCACTGTGTGTTGGTATCGTTGCTGTTAGTTACGTGGTTCATGGGGTTCCTTTGTTTTTTGTGGAATACATCAGGTTATCTGGAAGGAAGTAAAAAAATATAATTTAATGATTAGGCATATAGGCATATAGGTTACGATCCAGTCAATAGGGGGTATATTTCTGAACCCACTACCATGCGACTGCTACCCGATCCAAAAGAAATCCGCATCAATACATTACCCTGAACGTCCATCCATACCACCTGGAGAACTGGTGTAGCTGAGTCCAGACATATTTTTATTTATTTTTAAGTTTCACGTTGTGATTAATTTCTTTGGTTGCGTTGTCTTATGTATTATTTTGTATATCTGAAAAAATATGTTGGCTGCTCTGATAAGCAAGCCTTTTCAAACTGTTTAAGTAATGAAAGAAGAAACTAGTGATACCAGACCAGGTGAATGTACTGGAAGAAAAACGTGATGGAAAAGATATGAAATCTGTTATACGTTCATTTGGGAGGTTGGTATCTAAAATAGTTGTTTTAAATTTAGATAAAAAAAGATAAATAGAAAAGGATAGTTGCTTAGAGAACAAAAAGGGATAATAGAAAAGGATAGTGTTTAGAAAAAAAAAGGCAATATAGAAGAGGATAAGCACAGGCTGTACATAACATGAAATATTCAGTTATTGGAAAATTTTGAGATTGCGATACCACGGTACCTATAAAAACCAGCCATTGTTTCTTCTGGGATCATTAGTATCCAAGGCGCGAAGGTGAACGTAATAAATTATACATATAAAATTATACATATTTTTTTTTTCAATTAAATATTCTTCCTTTATTTACATATTTTAACAAATTTTGATATTTACATATGAGATCTTATCTTTACATATAGATATTGCAACAAATAATACATAGGATCTAAAGATATTAAATAGTTTTTTTATTATTTTTTTAATGATTTTTAAAGAAAATGGGAGGAAAAAAACCTTTATATGATTTAATAAATTCAAATACTATCTGAAAATATTTATGTGCTTATAGGAGGTTTATTAGAAATAATAGACCTCTATAAGCAAATAATTTTCAATTTGGTGATTTCTTTTTAATTTTACGTTATTTCTCTACATTCTCTTATCAGTGGGTAAGAGGAATTTTCAATTTTGGCAAAGTAATTGTTATTAATCCTTGTTATGAAATCGATAATTTTTTCATAACCTGTTTCTTCGTGAAGAAGATTTGTAGGATACCTCCAGGGCTTTTTATTTATCATTTGAAGACATTTGTTTTGTATAATTTGTAAGCGTTTTAGGTGGCAGTTGGCAGCGTCACTCCAAATAGGACACTCGTATGTAAATATCGGCCTTATAACTCTTTTGAAGAGTAGATTTTTGTTTTTGGGGTTTAGAAATGACCTTCTATTTAGTAGTGGCATAATGCTTTAAATGATTTTATGGCTTTTTGGCACGTAGCCATAATATGTTGTTTAAAAGTAAGCTTTATGTCCAAGACAACTCCGAGATATTTGACATGATTAAGTACATTTATGGTATTATTTCCAATATGAAAATGACGTCTTGGCAGTCTTTTGGGAGATTTGTTGAATGGAAAAATTATTGCTTGGGTCTTGTTTGGATTAATTTTGATTTTCCATTTGTGAAAACATTTACTACAATTTACAAGTCCCTTTTCCATTTTCTTCAGGAGTGCACTTGTAAGTTTGTTTGAAGAAATTAACGCAGTATCATCTGCGTAGTAAGCAACTTTCATATATTTCGGAACTTTGAAATCGGATGTATATATCGAGTAAAGCAATGGCGACAAGATTGATCCTTGAGGTAACCCTGTGGTGATGGTTTTTGGAGATGATATTTCATTATTAATCGCAACTTTAAAGCTTCTGCCGTGAATAAAATCTGAAATAAGTTTGCATAAATATTTTGGTATGTTTGTATCAAGAAGTTTAAATACTAGGCCATTATGCCAAACGGTGTCAAACGCTTTTTCGATATCTAACAATATTAGACCCGTTGAACGTTTATTGCTTTTATTGGTGATTATTTGATTTTTAATTCTATTTATTTGGTGAGTAGTGCTATGCCCTTTTTTAAATCCAAATTGTTCTTTAGCAACAATAGAATTGGTCGTTACAAATTCACTAAGACGAGAATGTAGTATTTTTTCAAATATTTTACCTAAGTTACTTAATAAACTAATAGGTCTATAGCTATTTGGGTTTGTTGATAGCTATAACCTTAGCGTTTTTGAAATGGTTTGGGAAATAGTTGAGTTTGATGCAGCTGTTAAATATTATAACCAGTAATTTTAGAGCTTTGAGTGGTAGTTTCTTTAAGAGCAGGTTGGGAACATTGTCAAAACCAGGAGATTTTGAGGGTTTTATTGATGAGACAATATTCATTACTTCTTCTAGAGATGTATAAATTGCTGACTCAGAACTGGGATTTTCCTTCTTAAAATTATTTACTGTTGTATTTATTACTATATCCGCTGAGTGGTTGTAATTCGAAGTGAGGTTATTTGCTTTGTCAAATGTATTTGCCAGGACTTCAGCCTTGTCCTTATCAGATGTTATCCTTGTATTTCCAACCTCAAGGTGAGAGATTTGATTTTTTCCTTTTCCTCGCAAGTTCCTGCTTATTCTCCAAAATGATTTATCACCTGGTTTTAAATTGGATAATAATTGACACCATTTCTTATTGCGTTCCGAATGAATACTTTTATCAATCATGTTACTTAGAAACTTAGTACATTGATTATAAAAAGTTTGCTCGGTTATATTTGAAGATCGTTGGCTTTTTCTTTTAAAGCTTCGTCTTAGTCTAATATATTTCGCAGTACTTTCTGGTAATGTGTAATTATTTTGTTGAGTTATTTTAGGTGTAGACGCATCCGTTGCTTCGAAAGCTACATATATAAATTTTTGTATTTCCTGATCAATTACTACCTTGGTATTGTATATATCCGAATTTAACGTGATTTTATTGTCTAAAAAATTCATATAAATGTTCCAGTTGGTTGCACTATAATCATAACAATTGAGGTCAACCTGCAAGGCCATTGATCATTTAAGTGTACTTATAATGGGGCGATGGTCTGATGGTATGTCGTAGTCCATTGTTTTTACGTCTATATTTAAAGCGGAATTGCTTAAAATAATATCGACTGTGGATGCTTCGCGATTTTGTTGATGGGGGAATAGGGTTGGACTATTAGGATAGTGTTTGAAAAAATTGCTTGATTGCTGTAGATTATTCAGTGCGATTCCTGCCGTATTATTTGAACGGCAATTCCAAGAACAATGTTTGGCATTTAGGTCACCAAAAACTATATATTCTTTGGTGGAAGGTGTTAGGTTCAAGATATCAGCACAGAAGTTATGAGTATATCTTGGTGAATATAACGAAGATACAACAATAGGTCTATTATTTATAATAACTTCAATTGAGATGTTTTCGATTGATGAGGTGTTTGATATAAAGAGGTTTTTATGAGCGACAGATTTATGAATTAATAGAGCTACTCCTCCTCTTGCATCTGTTCTGTCACTTCTATATAAAAAATAATTTTTAAAATAGGGTCTATGATTTTCTGAAAAAAATGTTTCATTCAAAGACGCTATTTTAATATTTTCTCGTTCAATTAGTATCTCAAATTGTTTTAATTTAGAAAAGTTTGAAATGCCATTGGCATTCAAGTGAAGCATTTTGAATTCGTTTAAATTATTATTATAATCCATGGGCATATTTTACCATTGACATTACAACTTTGATTTGTTGTACTTTTGAAGTGCACCTATGCAAATCATCCATAGCTGTAGTGAAAATATCAAAAAGCTCATCAATGCTAAATAAATCGTTGTTTGTTTTCAGCTGGTTAGCATATGTAGCTTTGCTGTTATTATTGATGTTATTGTTACAATTTTTGATTGAAATTAAATATTTTGTTGTTGCCTGCTGTTGTTATGACTTTTGGAAGTTACTCTTGTTCTAGTTTCCAAATAGAGAGAACGTAACGGACAGTTGATGTCGTTTGCAGAGTGATCAGTTCTCTCTTTTCCATGTTTTTTGCAATTAAAGCATGTAAAAACAGCTGGTCTTTTTTCATTTGTGTTAAACGGACACACACTTGTATGATGTTGTTCTGCACATATCATACACGCAGCACTTCGATGGCAATGTTCACCGCCATGGCCATACATTAAGCAGTTCCAGCATTGAGTTGGTCTGCTCCTGGATTTCGATTTGTATTTTTTCCAAGAAATTATAATATTGGAAATTGTTCGTACATGTTTTAAGGCAGTTGGATTAAAATTTTTACGAACAAATTGAACTTTATAAACTGCATTATTGTTTGAACTGAACTTGGTGACTATTTCAGTTACGGAAGAAGGGGATAGGTTGTAATTTTTTAACTCCTTGGAGATCTCCTCAGAGCTTATGCGGGTAAACCGTGTAAAAAGGTGGTATATAACCTATTTTCTTTGGAGCCATAAGAATGAAACTCCATCTTATTCTCTTTAAGTATTTGCTTGTATCATTCCTACATTTTATTACTAGGAGCAAAAATTTTGGTACCAATTGAAGGACGTTTGAAAATGCAATCCTTACCAAGCAGCTTTTGTATTTCTGTAAATGAAGCGTTAGCTTCTACAACAATGGGTGGAGGTTTGTGTTCCTTAACATCGTTAATATTTGATACGGGAGTTACGTCCATATCATTGAGGCCAGCAAGCAGGCTAAATCTGTTGCTTGAAGTTGACGCAATGTTCGGGTTAACAAAACCCGGAGGAAGTTTTGTCATCTTGTTCCCAAGCTTTCTTTTTGATGAAGATTTGGCCCCTCGGGCCATCGCTTGTTTTTAATTTTAAATAGTTGTACTTTAAGCGCTTTAATTATTTACACGACCGTTCGTAAAGAGAGTTAGATTCGAACTGATAAAATTATACATATAGAAAAGTTTCGTGAAAGTGAATTTAAATAAAGAAAAATTTGTAATGTTAAATTTATTAACACAATAAGTGAAAAAAAACCCAATGGAGTAAATACCAGCCGTGATCCAGGAACATTTGGTACACCCAGGAAAATTTTTCAAGCAGACTACGGTGAATTCAAGGTATGTGAAAAATAATTTTGAAGAAAAGAAAAAGTGAATTTAGGAAATAAATATATATAGTAAGAGCGATGAAAGGGAAATTATTTTAATGAATTTTATATGATAGGGTAACCTGGATAGTTTGAGGAGTGAACTTGTAGCGAAAAATAGCAGGAGAAGTAGATGGATTTGGCCCTATCTGGGACAGGGACAGAATATTTGATCAAACAAGACGGCAGCAACGACGGGGTAGTGTCCTCCAAAAGAAAGAAAAAATATCATCATCCTGTGAAAATATATGATTTGCAATCTCTACAGTGTAAGAGGAAATTTAAGCTAATCCAGGTAACCGTAGCAATTATTTATCTGTACCTTCGCGCTGAAAAAAAAAATCAAAAGCCAAAAGAAAGTCGTATTTAGAAGTAAAGCAAAAAAAAAGGTCTAATCAACAGAAAAAAATATATATTTTATATAATAAACTTTATTTTCAAGTTCATTTATTTATTTATTTTTTTTTATATAAATATTTATTGTAGTTTAAGTTGTGTTAATTAGTGTTTAAGAATATTTAAGTATTAGTTCTTCATATTGTGAGTGTCTAGGGCAAGTAAAAAAAAAGAAAAAACAGGGAGAAAGGAAATAGAAGCTTTTATTTACCATATCCGCTCAAAGGAAGCGGGAAATAATATAGATAAAATTAGTTCACAATAGCCGCACCTTCCTGTCATTAAATAGGGGAATTTGTCCCGTTGGGTCTTATGGAGCTCTCTCAGTCCTAGGAGAAAAAAAAAAAGGAAAGATTGTATTTCTAGGTGAGATATGATGAAGTAAATTAATCTATATTAGAGAGTAACGGGCGTAACGCGTATCGACGCAGGTTTGTGCGTATCCCGATATTGTTTTTTTTTTTTTTTGTTTGTCAAAAAGGCACCAAAATTTAGTCTGTATTAGTAAATTATTTGTTTTCCTTTGTATTTTAGTTTTTTTTACATACCAGATAGTTTTAAATAAATTGTTTATTTTTAGTCATAATATGTAGTCGTAGGGTAAGGCTAAAATTTATAATAAATGTTATGAATAAGTCCATATAGAGAAATGAATATGTGCTAAAGTAAATTTTAAAGGGGTTGGTTAACAGAGGTAAGTGGATGCGTGTAAGCGGATTATTGGGATCACGGTGAATAGAAATAGAGGAGTTCGTGATCATGGATGCTATAGGGCGGTTGGAGGACAACATCTTCCTCCCACTCCAGTGAGGTGTATTGAGTACGTTATTTTGTTTTTCACATTTATTGGAACGAGCCTTGGGCTAGGGTTGAGGGATGGACCACACCCAGCGGCGATAAACCAGAGCTAGTCGGCCGGTTCACCCTAGTGCCACTTAGGTCCCGTAACAGCATGGTGCCCAAACGAAAGGACTTTGACAGCTTCAGATGTCAAAATTTTGTGTCTTTTTTTTGTGTGTATAAAATCGAATCCATAGAATAATAGTTTTTTTTTTGTTGTAGACCAAATGTTGTTTTTTGTAAGTTAACGAAATTGTGGATGGATTTACGTAGCCGTTCTGTGTAAGTGCAGAAGTCAGTTGTACGTGGTGCATTAATAATGGAATGAATTTACAACAGAAATAATTCACCAGTATAGAAGAAATAGTGTTGGCCTAGTGAATTGCAACTTGTGCACGTTAGTTTTGCACACTAAATCTTTAATTTGGTTTTAGTAATTTTAGTTTCAGCTTGAAATTTAATTTATAAGCAGTTGGCAAACTTATCGATAACCGCTTAAGACTATGGTCAATAAGTTCGACGTATCGGAAGGGGAGAAAACTGACCTTTAGTATCGAGATTGAAAGCTACTAAAGAAAAAAAAATTAGATTGTTATAATTGTTCAAATTTTGTGTAAATTGAATAATACCTCATTGTAGATGCTCCGAGGAGAGCCACGAAAATTTAATAAATTACCGCTAAACGCCACCACTGTTAACCACCCCTAATGAAAAGATAGAAGAAATAAATTGTTATAAATATTATATTATATTACAGTGTTAGTGTATTTAAAATCACGTATCATAAAGTAGTTATTATAAATTTTTGTGTATTTTTTTTTTTTTTTGAGCTTTACTTTTTACTATTTTTATGTTTATTTGTAATCATATGTTTTTATTATTTATCCGAATTTCATTTATTATATTTTTTTTTATTTTTAGTTATAAATTTAAAATTTTTTTTAACTTTACTTTTCACTATTTTTATGTTTATTTGTATTCATTTATTTTTGTTATATATCCGAATTTCAATTATTATATTTTGGTTATTTTTTTTTGTTTTTACTTTTTACGATTTTTATTTTCATTTATACACCCAAATTTCAATTGTTTAGTATCGGTTACTTGGCTTATTATTATATAAGCAACAAAAGCAACCCGTTGAATGCTGGAACTGTAAGGTTCCCGGTCATGTGTACATGGAGTGTCCAGCATCAGAAAAGTTGCTGTTCTGCTATCGTTGCGGCAAGCCCAACTTAATTACACCAAAATGTCCAGCATGCCAACAGGGAAACCTGAAGAAGGGCGCGGGAGCGACAGAGGGCCCACGTCAATCCGAGAACCCTGATATAGAAAAATCTTATAAAGAAAAGAAGGTAGTTCAATAAGCAATTTGATCAAGGCAAATAATAGGAAATACATACCAGAAAGTAGACATTATTTACCATTAGAGCTTAGACAAAAAAATTATAATGAAACTAGAGATCGCATTTTGAATTCCGAAGTACTTAAAACACCATCAAATCAGATTCGTAATATTCGGAGAAAGTTTGCAGAACGTCGTCAATTGATTCGTGGTCTGGTAGACTCGGTCCATAACGCTACTCATAATACAGAAGATCCTCGCATTTTCGCGGATGTAAAAATAGAAGGTCAGCCCATGAACGGACTGTTAGACACCGGAGCATCCATAAGTATATTGGGAAAAGGGTGTAGGGAGTTCGTTCAAAACTTAGATGTTAGTATTCTCCCAATGTTGACCAATGTAAAAACTGCCAGTGGTCAGCAACATCGAATACTTGGAAAAGTAAAATTATGCATAAAGTATAATGAGCAATAGCACAAAATGCTGCTGTTTCTTTGTCCAGATTTGGAACAAGTTCTTTATTTAGGTATAGATTTTTGGAGAATTTTCGGCCTAGCTCCCGAAATATTGGATGTAGAGGAAATAGATTTAGCAAAAATAGAGCAAGATTTCGTAAAGGATGGAGCAGAAAATAAATTAAGACCGCACGAACTTACGATAGAACGAAAGCGAAGATTAGGCAAAGTAATTGAAAGTTTTTATACCTTCGAGGAGAATGGATTGGGTCACACTTCGCTGGAAAGACACTCAATAACCCTTACAGAAGGTGCTATTCCGGTGAAAGACCGGTATTACCCAATTTCACCGGCAGTACAAGATATAAGGAAATTGATCTGATGCTGAAATTAAAAGCTATAGAAGAAAGCGAAAGTCCGTGGAGCAATCGAACCACTATAGTAAGCCTGGAAAGAATCGGTTCTGTTTGGATGCAAGGAAGTTAAACAAAGTAACGGTAAAAGATGCATATCCACTACAGAATATCGACGGAATACTAAGCAGAATCGACGAGACATATTATATAAGCAGTGTCGATCTGAAATATGCATTTTGGCAGATCGCGTTAGAGAAAGAGAGCAAACCTTACACTGCATTTACGGTAGCTGGTAGACCGCTGTATCAGTTTAGAGTGATGCCATTCGGTCTGTGTAATGCAGCACAAAGATTATGCAGACTAATGGACAAAGTGGTTCCGCAGAAACTAAAGGATAACGTGTTCATTTATTTAAATGATTTGCAAGTGATATCGAGCACATTTGAAGAACACATAGAACTTTTAGGAGAAGTAGCCAAATGTCTACGAGAGGCGAACTTGACTGTAGGTTTAAAAAAATCACAATTTCCATTCCAAGAACTGATATATCTCGGATTCATTATAGGTGGAGGAGTGTTAAAGACGTATCCAGAGAAGGTACAGGCGATTAGAAAGATAAAATTGCCAAAGAACACCAAAAAAGTTCGTAGCTTTTTAGGAACGGCTGGATGGTATAGGCGTTTTATTAAAGATTTTGCCACAATATCAGCGCCTTTGACAGATACGTTAAAAAATCTAAGAAATATATAATGACACCAGAAGCTACAGAGGCATTTGAAAAACTAAAAAAGGCGCTCACAACAGCTCCTGTACTGAGGCATGCTGATTTCAGTAAGAGGTTTTATATTCAATGTGATGCCTCGGATTATGGAATCGGAGCCGTATTATATCAATTTAATGATCATAAAGAACACCCTACAGCGTTTTATTCTAAAAAGTTGAATAGTTGCCAGAGAAATTACAGCGTTACCGAAAACGAATGTTTGGCAGCAGTAATGGCGATACGCAAGTTTAGGCAGTATGTCGAAATGATGCCATTTACAGTCGTAACCGATCATGCTAGTCTCAAGTGGCTGATGACTTTAAAGGATTTAAGCGGGCGATTGGCAAGATGGTCATTACAACTTCAAGCATATATCTTCTAAATAGTGCATACAAAATGTTCAGATAACGTCGTTGCGGATATATTGTCGAAATTATCACAAAGTCCTGAGATATGCGAATTAGATAGAGAAGCTTTCTTTGATTTCGAAACAACGGAATTTCAGAGTGAAGAATATCTAGAGCTAATAAAGAAAGTTGAAGAAAATTCGGAACAATTACCAGACTTAAAAATCGAAGATGGAATGGTATTTAAAAAGGATGCTTTTGATCGAGATTTGGCAGGAGAATATATATGGAAATTTAGGATTCCAAACAGTATTTCTCAAATTATTATTGAAAAAGCACATAATGAAAACACAGCTGTTCATGGTTACAATACGTAAGATCATGTCAGGTATGCAAAGAAACGAAACCACCGAATAAAAATCTGATGCCAGAAATCGGACAAGAGGTCAGAACATAGCGCCCATTTCAGAAAATTTATATAGACTTTTTAGGCAAATATCCTAGATCCAAAAGCGGTAACTGCTATATATTTATTGTAGTAGACCATTTTTCTTAATTTACATTCCTTAAAGCCATGAGAGAAGCCACCACGAACAATGTCGTACAGTTTCTAACCCATGAAATATTTCATAAGTTTGGGGTGCCGGATGTGATACATAGCGACAATGAGGCACAATTTATCGCGAAAGGGTTTCAAAATATGATCAATGCATATAAGATACAACAAATGAAAACCGCGGTGTATTCCCCTTAATCCAATGTATCAGAAAGGGTTAATCAATCTGTATTGGCGGCAATTAGGGCGTATCTAAATGAGGATCATAGGGAATGGGATCTGTATCTTTCAGAGATTGAATGTGCATTGCGAAATTCAACGGGAGTAACACCATTTTTTGCTTTGTTCGGGTTTCATATGTTTTCGAGTAGTTCCGATTATAAACTAGCTGGAAAACTAAGGCCATTGTCGGATCACGAAATAAAAAGTTTGAATAGGACAGAAAATCTAGAGTTGATAAGGGAGAACATTAAAAATAATATGCACGAAGCGTATGAGAAAAGCGCCGAGAGGTACAACAAACGAGCGAGAAGTGTTAAATTCATTCCAGGGCAAGAAGTGCATAGAAGGAACACGGTTTTGAGCGATTTCGGGAAAAATATTAATGCAAAATTTTGCAAGAAATTTATAAAATGTAGGGTGCTAAAACTTATATGGAATAATATGTATGAACTGGAGAATATGCAGGGTAGACCTATAGGGGTAGTTCATGCCAAAGACATAAAAATGAAAATAGTTCAATATAGTTTTAAGTCTATGTTGGTTAAATGATAGTGTTCCGAAAGAAGAAAATCCACCAGTACCTGAACCAAAAAGTTTGTATTCGACTACTTCTGATGTAGAGGACAGAGCAATCAATAATCATGGCTATGATTAATTCGTTATACTCATTCAACATTACAGCCAACGTTTCTAAGCTGGTTACATGTATAACCGTCAGTGCGCCACAAGTGCGACTCCGTTAGCGTTCTAGGGAACTATGCCATTAAGAACTGGGAGTCATTAGTCACCTGGTACAATTACTTTCTTCTGAGCCCGTAATTACAGCGAGCTGAACGGAGAGTAAACGAATTAGTCGACAAACATGTCTAGAGTAGAGATGTTTGCTTTATTGCTACGACCTGACTGTCACTGATGACTAGATCAAATGAGGACAGAGTACAAAAAGTTGGCAAAGTTAGCGGACGGTAGGGAAAGCGATGAGGTCAACGCAAGGAGATAATTCGCGACGAGATCAAAAGAAAGGAAATATGGGTAATGGTCAAGCGAAACAGCAATACAATTCACCGATATTACGGTTCTAGCGCCCCGGCCGCAGTCGGGAGAACTCGAGAATATTATAGAAATCGAAAAAGTGCATAATACAATTAAAATCTGTGATAAAAACCAAATAACGTGCAATATTAGGATATAAAAGTGCAACTAAGAATTATCTTATTAGTTTTAAGTTGTGTTTGTCCTAATATATGACGATTGTTTTTTTGCAGAAAAAGAACGAATCATACACTTTTTATGTTTCCGTGTTATACATACCTGTGGTGAACGTCCGCAGTCGGGAGAACTCGAGAATATTATAGAAATCGAAAAAGTGCATAATACGATTAAAATCTGTGATAAAAACCAAATAACGTGCAATATTAGGATATAAAAGTGCAACTAAGAATTATCTTATTAGTTTTAAGTTGTGTTTGTCCTAATATATGACGATTGTTTTTTTGCAGAAAAAGAACGAATCATACACTTTTTATGTTTCCGTGTTATACATACCTGTGGTGAACGTCCAGTGTAATCTTACAAGAGATGGTGCAATGTAGTTTTAATGTAGCGTTTCCACACTGTCTATTGAGAGAGGGGACCTGAAAAAGTTTGATAATGGGTAATAAAATTAATCTGTGATAATAATATAACTAAGTGCAATATTAGGATATGAATACAATTTATAAATAATACGTTTTATTCTAGTTGTAAGTTGTGTTCGTCCTAATTTTTACAGATTATGTTTATGTTTTTACAGATTATTACAGATTATGTTATCCATCTATGACAGTTTAATGACCTTCATTGTGGTGCAATACCGTTAGAAAAAGATAGTTACATGTCGCAATGAAGAAACCAAGTACCTGAAAATAAATGAACCACAGAAACACAAAGTAAAAAGGTAATAAAAATGAAATTGAATAAACTTCCCTGATAACGGTCCAATATTCCGGAAAGGCGAGGGAAACGAATGATCACCCAAAATCTGCATAGAATATTAGTATTAGTTTTGTGTTTGTACATAGGGAGGAAAATAAAATAGAAAGAATGAACAACTTACTTGGTACCGATCTTTAATGCCCGGCTAATTAGACTCCAGGGTGTGGGAGTTCCCCACGTTGATTAATGAATAATTTCCAAGCGGCCCTCGCACACCGTTCTTGACCCTTGTCATTGGTAAACTCGGTGTTTTGTTGCGGTGGTTTTTTCTATTTCGATTGAGTAGCGTCTCGTGTGACACCCAACAGACACCCAATAAAAAACCATTAGCCATGAAATGCATTTCGTCTTTGTATATTTTTTTTTCAACTTTAGTATTTAGTTCACCCGTCCCCCAAATTTTTATGTCGTGTTAATTCCAATTTAACTTTTTGAAATTGTTAAGAACCCGGCTGTGCGGCTAATTTATAGGCGGGTAAGTGCAAGAATTTGTGGCAGTGGCCCCGCATACCTGTAACATGTCACCCGTGCGGATGTCCTTGTGTTTTTCATATCACTGTGTGTTGGTATCGTTGCTGTTAGTTACGTGGCTCATGGGGTTCCTTTGTTTTTTGTGGAATACATCAGGTTATCTGGAGGGAAGTAAAAAAATATAATTTAATGATTATGCATATAGGCATATAGGTTACGATCCAGTCAATAGAGGGTATATTTCTGAACCCACTACCATGCGACTGCTACCCGATCCAAAAGAAATCCGCATCAATACATTACCCTGAACGTCCATCCATACCACCTGGAGAACTAGTGTAGCTGTGTTCAGACATTTTTTATTTATTTTTAAGTTTCACGTTGTTCTTATGTATTATTTTGTATATGTGACCTTCTCCAAGAAAAGGGGCCTAGTGTGTGAAAATTAAGTTTTGAGAAAAAAACGCATTTAAAGTTTCTACACCCTTTTAGGTCCCAGAATCCACCGTTTTTGACACAACCCTTTTTCGACACACTAGGTCCCTTTTCTCGGAGAAGGTCACATATGTGAAAAAATATGTTGGCTGTCCTGATAAGCAAGCCTTTTCAAACTGTGTAAGTAATGAAAGAAGAAACTAGTGATGCCAGACCAGGTGAATGTACTGGAAGAAAAACGTGATGGAAAATATATGAAATCTCTGTTATGCGTTCATCTGGGAGGTTGGTGTCGAAAATAGTTGTTTTAAATTTAGAGAAAAAAAAGATAAATAGAAAAGTTTAGTTGCTTAGAGAACAAAAAGCGGGATAATAGAAAAGGATAGTGTTTAGAAAAACAGGCGATATAATAGAAAAGGATAAGCACAGGCTGTACGTAAGATGAAATATTCAGTTATTGGAAAATTTTGAGATTGCGGTACCGCGGTATCTATAAAAACTAGCCATTGTTTGTTCTGGGATCATTAGTATCCAATGCGCGAAGGTGAACGTAATAAATTATACATATAAAATTATACATGTAGAAAAGTTTCGCGAAAGTGAATTTAAATAAAGAAAAATTTGTAATGTTAAATTTATTAACACAATAAGTGAAAAAAAAAACCGAAGGAGTAAATACCAGCCGTGATCTCCAGGAACATTTGCTACACCCAGGAAAATTTTTCAAGCAGGACTACGGTGAATTCAAGGTACGTGAAAAATAATTTTGAAGAAAAGAAAAAGTGAATTTAGGAAATAAATATATATAGTAAGAGCGATGAAAGGGAAAATATTTTAATGAATTCTATATGATAGGGTAACCTGGATAGTTTGAGGAGTTAACTCGTAGAGAAAGTAGATGGATTTGGCCCTATCTGGGACAGGGCTAGAATGTTTGTTTAAACAAGACGGCAGCAACGACAGTGTAGTGTCCTCAAAAAGAAAGAAAAAAATATCATCATCCTGTGAAAATATATGATTTGCAATCTCTACAGTGTAAGAGGAAATTTAAGCTAATCCAAGTAACCGTAGCAATTATTTATCTGTACCTTCGTGCTGAAAAAAAAAAATCAAAAGCCAAAAGAAAGTCGTATTTAGAAGTAAAGCAAAAAAAAGGTCTAATCAACAGAAAAAAATGTATATTTTATATAATAACCTTTATTTTCAAGTTCATTTATTTATTTTTTTTATATAAATATTTATTGTAGTTTAAGTTGTGTTAATTAGTGTTTAAGAATATTTAAGTATTAGTTCTTCATATTGTGAGTGTCTAGGGCAAGTAAAAAAAAGAAAAAACAGGGAGAAAGGAAATAGAAGCTTTTAGCGGGAAATAATATAGATAAAATTAGTTCACAATAGCCGCACCTTCCTGTCATTAAACAGGGTGATTTGTCCCGTTAGGTCTTATGGAGCTCTCTCAGTCCTAGGAGAAAAGAAAAAAAAAAGGAAGATTGTATTTCTAGGTGATATATGATGAAGTAAATTAATCTATATTAGAGAATAATGGGCGTAACGCGTATCGACGCAGGTTTGTGCGTATCCCGATATTGTTTTTTTTTTTTGTTTGTCAAAAAGGCACCAAAATTTAGTCTGTATTAGTAAATTATTTGTTTCCTTTGTATTTTAGTTTTAATTTTTACATCAGATAGTTTTAAATAAATTGTTTATTTTTAGTCATATTTGTAGTCGTAGGGTAAGGCTAAAATTTATAATAAATGTTATGAATAAGTCCATATAGAGAAATGAATATGTGCTAAAGTAAATTTTAAAGGGGTTGGTTAACAGAGGTAAGTGGATACATGTAAGCGGATTATTGGGATCACGGTGAATAGAAATAGAGGAGTTCGTGATCATGGATGCTATAGGGCGGTTGGAGGACAACATCTTCCTCCCACTCCAGTGAGGTGTATTGAGTACGTTATTTTGTTTTTCACATTTATTGGAACGAGCCTTGGGCTAGGGTTGAGGAATGGACCACACCCAGCGGCGATAAACCAGAGCTAGTCGGCCGGTTCACCCTAGTGCCACTTAGGTCCCGTAACAGTATGGCGCCCAAACGAAAGGACTTTGACAGCTTCAGATGTCAAAATTTTGTGTCTTTTTTTTGTGTGTATAAAATCGAATCCATAGAATAATAGTTTTTTTTTTTGTTGTAGACCAAATGTTGTTTTTTGTAAGTTAACGAAATTGTGGATGGATTTACGTAGCCGTTCTGTGTAAGTGCAGAAGTCTGTTGTACGTGGTGCATTAATAATGGAATGAATTTACAACAGAAATAATTCACCAGTATAGAAGAAATAGTGTTGGCCTAGTGAATTGCAACTTGTGCACGTTAGTTTTGCACACTAAATCTTTAATTTGGTTTTAGTAATTTTAGTCTCAGCTTGAAATTTAATTTATAAGCAGTTGGCAAACTTATCGATAACCGCTTAAGACTATGGTCAATAAGTTCGACGTATCGGAAGGGGAGAAAACTGTCCTTTAGTATCGAGATTGAAAGCTACTAAAGAAAAAAAATTAGATTGTTATAACTGTTCAAATTTTGTGTAAATTGAATAATACCTCATTGGAGATGCTCCGAGGAGAGCCACGAAATTATAATAAATTACCGCTAAACGCCACCACTGTTAACCACCCCTAATGAAAAGATAGAAGAAATAAATTGTTATAAATAGTATATTATATTACAGTGTTAGTGTATTTAAAATCACGTATCATAAAGTAGTTATTATAAATTTTTGTGTATTTTTTTTTTTTTTACTTTACTTTTTACTATTTTTATGTTTATTTGTATTCATATGTTTTTATTATTTATCCCAATTTCATTTATTATATTTTTTTTTATTTTTAGTTATTATAAATTTAAAATTTTTTTCAACTTTACTTTTCACTATTTTTATGTTTATTTGTATTCATTTATTTTTATTATTTATCCGAATTTCAATTATTATATTTTGTTTATCTTTTTGTTTTTACTTTTTACGATTTTTATTTTTATTTATACACCCAAATTTCAATTGTTTAGTATCGGTTACTTGGCTTATTATTATATAAGCAACAAAAGCAACCCGTTATATGCTGGAACTGTAAGGTTCCCGGTCATGTGTACATGGAGTGTCCAGCATCAGAAAAGTTGCTGTTCTGCTATCGTTGCGGCAAGCCCAACGTAATTACACCAAAATGTCCAGCATGCCAACAGGGAAACCTGAAGAAGGGCGCGGGAGCGACAGAGGGCCCACGTCAATCCGAGAACCCTGATAAAGAAAAATCTTATAAAGAAAAGAAGGTAGTTCAATAAGCAATTTGATCAAGGCAAATAATAGGAAATACATACCAGAAAGTAGACATTATTTACCATTAGAGCTTAGACAAAAAAAATATAATGAAACTAGAGATCGCATTTTGAATTCCGAAGTAGTTCTTAAAACACCATCAAATCAGATTCGTAGTATTCGGAGAAAGTTTGCAGAACGTCGTCAATTGATTCGTGGTCTGGTAGACTCGGTCCATAACAGTACTCATAATACAGGAGATCCTCGCATTTTCGCGGATGTAAAAATAGAAGGTCAACCCATGAACGGACTGTTAGACACCGGAGCATCCATAAGTATATTGGGAAAACGGTTTAGGGAATTCGTTCAAAACTTAGATGTTAGTATTCTCCCAATGTTGACCAATGTAAAAACTGCCAGTGGTCAGCAACATCGAATACTTGGAAAAGTAAAATTATCCATAAAGTATACTGAGCAAGAGCACAAAATGCTGCTGTTTCTTTGTCCAGATTTGGAACAAGTTCTTTATTTAGGTATAGATTTTTGGAGAATTTTCGGCCTAGCTCCCGAAATATTGGATGTAGAGGAAATAGATTTAGCAAAAATAGAACAAGATTTCGTAAAGGATGGAGCAGAAAATAAATTAAGACCGCACCAACTTACGATAGAACGAAAGCGAAGATTAGGCAAAGTAATTGAAAGTTTTTATACCTTCGAGGAGAAAGGATTGGGTCACACTTCGCTGGAAAAACACTCAATAACCCTTACAGAAGGTGCTATTCCGGTGAAAGACCGTATTACCCAATTTCACCGGCAGTACAAGAAATAAGGAAATTGATCTGATGCTGAAATTAAAAGCTATAGAAGAAAGCGAAAGTCCATGGAGCAATCGAACCACTATAGTAAGCCTGGAAAGAATCGGTTCTGTTTGGATGCAAGGAAGTTAATTCCAATTTAACTTTTTGAAATTGTTAAGAACCCGGCTGTGCGGCTAATTTATTGGCGGGTAAGTGCAAGAATTTGTGGCAGTGGCCCCGCATGCCTGTAGTATGTCACCCGTGCGGATGTCCTTGTGTTTTTCATATCACTGTGTGTTGGTATCGTTGCTGTTAGTTACGTGGCTCATGGGGTTCCTTTGTTTTTTGTGGAATACATCAGGTTATCTGGAAGGAAGTAAAAAAATATAATTTAATGATTATGCATATAGGCATATAGGTTACGATCCAGTCAATAGAGGGTATATTTCTGAACCCACTACCATGCGACTGCTACGCGATCCAAAAGAAATCCGCATCAATACATTACCCTGAACGTCCATCCATACCATCTGGAGAACTAGTGTAGCTGTGTTCAGACATATTTTTATTTATTTTTAAGTTTCACGTTGTGGTTAATTTCTTATGTATTATTTTGTATATGTGACCTTCTCCAAGAAAAGGGGCCTAGTGTGTGAAAATTAAGTTTTGAGAAAAAACGCATTTAAAGTTTCTACACCCTTTTAGGTCCCAGAATCCACCGTTTTTGACACAACTCGTTTTTTGACACACTAGGTCCCTTTTCTCGGAGAAGGTCACATATGTGAAAAAATATGTTGGCTGTCCTGATAAGCAAGCCTTTTCAAACTGTGTAAGTAATGAAAGAAGAAACTAGTGATGCCAGACCAGGTGAATGTACTGGAAGAAAAACGTGATGGAAAAGATATGAAATCTCTGTTATGCGTTCATCTGGGAGGTTGGTGTCTAAAATAGTTGTTTTAAATTTAGAGAAAAAAAAGATAAATAGAAAAGTTTAGTTGCTTAGAGAACAAAAAGCGGGATAATAGAAAAGGATAGTGTTTAGAAAAACAGGCGATATAATAGAAAAGGATAAGCACAGGCTGTACGTAAGATGAAATATTCAGTTATTGGAAAATTTTGAGATTGCGGTACCGATGTATCTATAAAAACTAGCCATTGTTTGTTCTGGGATCATTAGTATCCAATGCGCGAAGGTGAACGTAATAAATTATACATATAAAATTATACATATAGAAAAGTTTCGCGAAAGTGAATTTAAATAAAGAAAAATTTGTAATGTTAAATTTATTAACACAGTAAGTGAAAAAAAAACCGAAGGAGTAAATACCAGCCGTGATCCAGGAACATTTGCTACACCCAGGAAAATTTTTCAAGCAGGACTACGGTGAATTCAAGGTACGTGAAAAATAATTTTGAAGAAAAGAAAAAGTGAATTTAGGAAATAAATATATATAGTAAGAGCGATGAAAGGGAAAATATTTTAATGAATTCTATATGATAGGGTAACCTGGATAGTTTGAGGAGTGAACTCGTAGAGAAAAATAGCAGGAGAAGTAGATGGATTTGGCCCTATCTGGGACAGGGCTAGAATATTTGTTTAAACAAGACGGCAGCAACGACAGGGTAGTGTCCTCAAAAAGAAAGAAAAAAATATCATCATCCTGTGAAAATATATGATTTGCAATCTCTACAGTGTAAGAGGAAATTTAAGCTAATCCAAGTAACCGTAGCAATTATTTATCTGTACCTTCGTGCTGAAAAAAAAATCAAAAGCCAAAAGAAAGTCGTATTTAGAAGTAAAGCAAAAAAAAAGGTCTAATCAACAGAAAAAAATATATATTTTATATAATAAACTTTATTTTCAAGTTCATTTATTTATTTATTTTTTTTTATATAAATATTTATTGTAGTTTAAGTTGTGTTAATTAGTGTTTAAGAATATTTAAGTATTAGTTCTTCATATTGTGAGTGTCTAGGGCAAGTAAAAAAAAAGAAAAAACAGGGAGAAAGGAAATAGAAGCTTTTATTTACCATATCCGCTCAAAGGAAGCGGGAAATAATATAGATAAAATTAGTTCACAATAGCCGCACCTTCCTGTCATTAAATAGGGGAATTTGTCCCGTTGGGTCTTATGGAGCTCTCTCAGTCCTAGGAGAAAAAAAAAAAAAGGAAAGATTGTATTTCTAGGTGAGATATGATGAAGTAAATTAATCTATATTAGAGAGTAACGGGCGTAACGCGTATCGACGCAGGTTTGTGCGTATCCCGATATTGTTTTTTTTTTTTGTTTGTCAAAAAGGCACCAAAATTTAGTCTGTATTAGTAAATTATTTGTTTTCCTTTGTATTTTAGTTTTATTTTTTACATCAGATAGTTTTAAATAAATTGTTTATTTTTAGTCATATTTGTAGTCGTAGGGTAAGGCTAAAATTTATAATAAATGTTATGAATAAGTCCATATAGAGAAATGAATATGTGCTAAAGTAAATTTTAAAGGGGTTGGTTAACAGAGGTAAGTGGATTATTGGGATCACGGTGAATAGAAATAGAGGAGTTCGTGATCATGGATGCTATAGGGCGGTTGGAGGACAACATCTTCCTCCCACTCCAGTGAGGTGTATTGAGTACGTTATTTTGTTTTTCACATTTATTGGAACGAGCCTTGGGCTAGGGTTGAGGGATGGACCACACCCAGCGGCGATAAACCAGAGCTAGTCGGCCGGTTCACCCTAGTGCCACTTAGGTCCTGTTACCGCCACTGTCACTCAACTATTTATCGAATAGATTAGTAAGCATACTTACCGATTATCCATTATTTGTTATATTTAATAGTCTTCTAATTCTAAACGTCAAAAAGTAAAAATATCCCAAGCTTGTTACAGCGCGCATATTTTAGTAAATTGTAAACTTAAAACATTCGGAAATTGTTCTCAAAAGGTTAAACACCGATCTATATTTGAACACAATATTTTTCGTATAAAATTTTGCGCTTGTTTTCATACTAAAAAAGTATATAACATTTAAATAATTCATTCGATTCGTTTATTAATTTTTTTAACCTTGTAATATTTAGGAATTTTAATGATCAAATATAAATTCTAAACGAACACCAAAATTGTTGAGTTTGTATTTGTCATTTAGAATCTCATGGAAACTATGCGCTTGGGCTGATTCCCGTAACAAATTTAAAATTCTTTTTTAAATTCAGAGTTTTATTGGATTAACACCAAAACTGTGTTCTCTACCTGTGCTTGTGTTATACCGAACATAACCTCAAATTCAGTGTGAAGTTTACCAGCAGCTGTTCATCTTTACCCATACAGGAACAACACTTTCCAATTGGCAGTAACAGTAAGTCCCAAAAAAAAAATGGATAAATCTTCTTTTCAGGGTCAACCACTAGAACAACACCATGAACATGCCACAAACTCACATCCTACTGATATCTGTTCTACATGTAATAAGCCATCTGGTACTCAGTTCATATTGTGCAACAAGTGCCACAAAAGCTACCACTACGATTGTGCTGAAATATCTAAGAACCAACAAACATTTACGTGTAATGGTTGCTCCAAAGAAATTCAAATTCCACCTCCTCCAAAATCTGTAACTAGTTACCGTAGCAACGCCTCAAAATCCTCCGTCAATTCAATTGTTAGCAGAAGAAATTTAGAGCTCAAACGTCTCGAAGAGGAAAGACAGCTTGCGATAGAACGAGACCGTGAATTTTTAAACCGAAAATATCAACTACTGCAACAAGCCGAAGAAGAAATCAATGATGCCAATTCGGTCGTTGTCAGTTCTATACATGAATGGTTAAACAATCAACCAGATCCTCCTATCCACCACGATAAAAATTTGGAGTCTAACGTGCCAAATTTATGCGAAAACACATATACTGCCCTACCACCTAACTGTGAAGTAAATTTACCAAAATCTTCTGTGGAAAATCATAATTCAATATTTACTACTACCAGTACGAATCAACGTCAAATTACAGCTCAAACTGTACAAAACTATGTACCAGTAGGCTCTGTACCAAATAATTTTCAACACAAAACACCACATGTTCCCTTAAACTCAACGGCTCACACTAACACAACCACTTTTATTCATTCTAATGTTGCACCAACAACTACAACAGCAGTACAAAGGAATGTCTCTTTTCCAGAACCTGCTATTGACACTATTTTACAGTCATTTCCATCTTTTCCTCGCGGCAGCATCAACCCTGATCTTACGTATCAGCAAATAAATGCAAGACAAACAGTGCCTAAAGATTTGCCAACATTTACAGGAAATCCAGAGGAGTGGCCACTTTTCAGTTCCACCTACGATTGGTCTACAAAAATTTGTGGCTTGACGGATGCAGAAAATTTAATACGTTTGCAAAAGGCTTTGCGAGGGGATGCTCTTCAATCAGTGCAACAAATTTTAATTCATCCATCTTGCGTTCCAGCTGCGATTTCTACACTAAAACTTTTGTATGGACAGCCAGAAAAAATTCTGCATTCACTGAAATCAAAAATACGATCATTACCAACAATTAATCCCAACAAACTGGATACAATTACCTCATTTGCTGTACAGGTAAAAGGTTTGCAAGCAACAATAGAAGCCTGTGGTCTCTTCGATGAATTAAATAACTCGTCATTACTACAAGAACTAATTTCTAAATTGCCACCTTATTTTCAAATTAATTGGGGTACGTATAAAATGAATTTAACAAAAGAAAATAAAAAAGCCAATCTGTCAGAATTTTCTGATTGGATTTTTGACATTGGCGTTTCTGCAAGCAGTGTGAATATTGAAAGTAATTTAGTCTCTGCCGCCGAGGCCCTCTCACGCAGTAAGCAGAGAAATGCCTTTATACACACACACTCTGAACAACGTAGAAAAAACTGCATTGTGTGCGGTGGTGACTGTAACAATATTGTAAATTGTCAACATTTTAAAGCAGCTGATAGAACAGAGAAATGGAACATTGTAAGAGAATTTAAACTCTGTAAGCATTGTCTTCGTAAACATTTCGGTGTATGCAATAACACCAGTGTGTGTGGTATTGATAATTGCCAACTTAAGCATCATTATCTTTTACATAAAACAAATGAAGTAGATCAAAGAGAAACGTTAGCTTTAAGAGAATCAAATAAAAATACAAGTGAAAATAATCAAACGCACAGCTGTAATACACACAGTGCTTCAAGTTGTAACAATTTGTTCAAAATTATTCCAATAACAATTTATGGTAATGAAAATAAATTTATAGAAACGTTTGCGTTTATAGATGATGGTTCCTCAACCAGTTTAATAGATGAACAGATTATCAATGATTTGAATATTTCAGGTACTGCTGAACCTTTATGCCTCAAATGGACTGGAAACGTAGAACGTAATGAAGAAAATTCTCGGCGGCTATGTGTTAACATGTCCGGGCCTAATAAAAAAATATATACAGCTGATGTTCGTACAGTTAAACAGCTTTCGCTGTCAAAACAAACCATAAATATTGAAGAACTTATTCGGCATTTCCCATATCTGAAAGGTTTGCCTTTAGAAAGCTATGCTAATGCGACTCCTCGATTACTTCTCGGCTTAAATAATTCAAGGCTATGTGTTTATAAACGCGTCAGAGAAGGTAAAATCAATGAACCCACAGCAATTCGCACCCGCCTTGGTTGGCTAGTATATGGCGCTACGAATGGAAGATCTCTCATTGAGCATCACCATTGCCACATTAGCGAAGTCAGTAATCAAAAATTATACGACTTAATGAAAACATTTTACTGCTTGGAAACTTCCGGCATAAATAATAAAACAACAATCATGAGTAAAGATGATGAAAAGGCCGTGTCTATTTTACGAAAATACACTAAGCAACGATCAGATGGACATTATGAAACGTCGTTATTGTGGCGGAATGAAGACGTAGAAATGCCAAATAGTTACGAGATGGCAAAAAAGAGATTTTTGTGTTTAGAGAAAAAGTTAAAGAATGATAGCAGCTTAAATGAAGTTTTTAAAAGGACTCTTGCCGAATACGTTTCGAAAGGTTATATAACAAAAATTAATACTCATGATTTGTTATCAACTACAAAAGAAAGGGTGTGGTATTTACCAATATTTCCCGTTTTTAATAGAAACAAACCTGGAAAGTCGAGAATAGTATGGGATGCGGCTGCAAAATCTCATGGGGTGTCTTTAAACTCAATGCTGATGAAAGGGCCTGATTTGTTATGCTCGTTACCTTCTAATTCGTTTTCGCCAAAAAACCGTGGCTATTTGCGGTGATATTGAACAGATGTTCCACCAAATTTACATTAGAAAGGAGGATCGTGATGTTCAACGATTTTTATGGCGTAATTGCAACTCTAAAGAACCTGATGTATATGTTATGAATGTAATGATATTTGGAGCCTCATGTGCACCATGCATTTCGCAATATGTGAAAAATATGAATGCAGAAAAATTTGATGAAAAATACCCTATTGCATCAGCATCTATTAAGCAGAATCATTATGTGGATGATTTTTTGGATTCGGTAGATACTGTTGAAGAAGCGATTAGCCTAGCCACAGATGTTAAGTACATTCATAGTCAAGGTGGATTTAATATTAGAAATTGGCTGAGTAATAATAAAGACGTTTTAATTGCTTTGCGTGAAAAGGAAAATCGTCAACAAAAGAGTCTTAATTTAGGCAGCGAGATGGATGCTGATAAAGTTCTTGGTGTTTTTTGGAAATCATCTGATGATTCCTTTACATTTAAACTTTCGCCATATATACTTTCGAGTGATGTTTTTGTTGGTAATAAAATCCCTACTAAACGCGAATTGCTAAAAATTTTAATGACGATTTATGATCCTCTAGGTCTTATTGGACATTACCTCATGTACTTAAAAATCATCTTACAAGAAGTTTGGAGAAGTGGGGTAGGATGGGATGGAGAAATACATGCCCCTCAGATGTTTAAGTGGACAAAATGGTTGTCATTTTTACCGGAAATTCAAAATATTATAATACCTCGCTGTTACCTTAAAACATTTCAAACCTATAATAATCTTGATGTGCAATTACACACATTTTCTGACGCCAGTGAAAATGGTTATGCAGCAGTATCTTATTTAAGAATTTCAGACGGCAGTAACGTGGTCGTTTCTCTTGTTGGTTCTAAGACAAGAGTTGCACCTCTGAGAATAACATCCATTCCTCGCTTAGAACTAATGGCAGCTTTAATTGCATCTCGATTTGCTACCAGCGTTGTTAATAGCACATCCATAGAAATTAGTCAAAAGGTTTTCTGGTCGGACTCTAAAACCGTTATTAGTTGGCTTAGATCAGATCACAGGAGATACCACCAATTTGTAGCTTTTCGTGTAAGCGAGATTCTCGATGCCACTGAGATAAATGAATGGCGATGGATTTCTGGCAAATTTAATGTAGCTGATGAAGCAACAAGGTGGTCAAAGAGCGGTCCTGATTTGTCAAAGAGCGGTCCTGATTTGGTTTCGACGCTAATACTGATTGTGAATTGAAACAGCACCTACTTCACGTTGAAAAAATCGATAATTTAGTTAATATCAAGCGTTTTTCGCAGTGGCGTAGAGCTCTAAGATCTGTTTCTTATGTAGTACATTATATAAACAAACTAAAGAGTGGAAAAACGGAAATTCAAAACTATTTATCTCAAAATGAATTGAAGAGGGTGGAGATCGTCCTGGTAAAGCAAGCTCAGAAGGAAGCGTATTTACAAGAAATTATAACTCTTAAGAGCGGTTGTAAAATAAATAAAGGTAGTTCCATCTATAAACTAAATGCTTATTTGGATTGTGATGAAGTTTTACGCATTGATGGTAGAATCGACAATGCAAATGTTCCAGATGAACTAAAACGCCCGGCTATTATGCCAAAACACAGCTACATAACGATACTTATTATATTGCACTTCCACGCCAAATACCATCACGGAAATCACGAAACCGCCATAAACGAAATTCGGCAGAAATATTATGTGCCTCGGCTAAGAACTATTTTTAAAAAAATAATAAGAGAGTGCCAACTGTGTAAAGTAAGGAAAACTCAACCAATTTATCCACAAATGGCAAAGCTTCCAAGGGCACGTTTGTCGGCATACGTTGCGCCATTTACATTTACTGGCCTTGATTTTTTCGGTCCAATTCTTGTTACGGTCAATCGACGTAAAGAGAAAAGGTATGGAGCTTTATTTACCTGCTTAACGATTCGAGCCGTCCATGTGGAGATCGTGTATTCATTAAATACCAGTTCATGTATTTTAGCAATACGGAATTTTATGGCCAGACGGGGCACCCCGAGAGAATTCTTTAGTGATAATGGGACTAACTTTGTTGGGGCAGAACGGGAGTTGCGTGAAGCTATAAAAGAGATTGATTCCAACGAATTTGTTCGCAATTTCACAACTGCTACAACTAAATGGAATTTCAATAAACCTGCCGCCCCCCATATGGGGGGCGTATGGGAACGTATGGTACGTTCCATTAAAACCGTTTTATATAAGATAATGCCAACAAGATCACCCAATGATGAAACACTTCGTAGTATGATGTCTGAAGTAGAGAATATTATAAATTCTCGTCCACTCACATACGTCCCAATAGACGATGAAAATCAAGAGGCACTTACGCCAAATCACTTATTGTTAGGAAGTTCAAACGGGATGAAGCCGCTAACTGATTACAATGATAATGGTATAGTTTTAAAAAACAGCTGGTTGTATTCTCAGCAGTATGCACAACAATTTTGGAAAAGGTGGTTGTCCGAATATTTGCCCTCGCTCACATGTAGAACGAAATGGTTTGAAAAATCTAAGCCGTTGATGGTTGGCGATCTGGTGGTCGTGGTTGACCCTTCGAGTCCACGTAATGTATGGGCCAGAGGAAAGGTTTTGGAGACTACAGTTGCTGACGATGGTCAAGTTCGCAGTGCCAAGATTATGACGACCTGTGGGGTATTAGAAAGGCCCGTAGCAAAACTGGCATTACTCGACGTGGCTCAGAATATGGAGTAGGGCGGCGAATATTCTTCTTGCCATACTGTGGGGGGGTGTTACCGCCAATGTCACTCAACTATTTATCGAATAGATTAGTAAGCATACTTACCGATTATCCATTATTTGTTATATTTAATAGTCTTCTAATTCTAAACGTCAAAAAGTAAAAATATCCCAAGCTTGTTACAGCGCGCATATTTTAGTAAATTGTAAACTTAAAACATTCGGAAATTGTTCTCAAAAGGTTAAACACCGATCTATATTTGAACACAATATTTTTCGTATAAAATTTTGCGCTTGTTTTCATACTAAAAAAGTATATAACATTTAAATAATTCATTCGATTCGTTTATTAATTTTTTTAATCTTGTAATATTTAGGAATTTTAATGATCAAATATAAATTCTAAACGAACACCAAAATTGTTGAGTTTGTATTTGTCATTCAGAATCTCATGGAAACTATGCGCTTGGGCTGATTCCCGTAACAGGTCCCGTAGACCAAATGTTGTTTTTTGTAAGTTAACGAAATTGTGGATGGATTTACGTAGCCGTTCTGTGTAAGTGCAGTAGTTTGTTGTACGTGGTGCATTAATAATGGAATGAATTTACAACAGAAATAATTCACCAGTATAGAAGAAATAGTGTTGGCCTAGTGAATTGCAACTTGTGCACGTTAGTTTTGCACACTAAATATTTAATTTGGTTTTAGTAATTTTAGTCTCAGCTTGAAATTTAATTTATAAGCAGTTGGCAAACTTATCGATAACCGCTTAAGACTATGGTCAATAAGTTCGACGTATCGGAAGGGGAGAAAACTGGCCTTTAGTATCGAGATTGAAAGCTACTAAAGAAAAAAAATTAGATGGTTATAACTGTTCAAATTTTGTATAAATTGAATAATACCTCATTGGAGATGCTCCGAGGAGAGCCACGAAAATTTAATAAATTACCGCTAAACGCCACCACTGTTAACCACCCCTAATGAAAAGATAGAAGAAATAAATTGTTATAAATATTATATTATATTACAGTGTTAGTGCATTTAAAATCACGTATCATAAAGTAGTTATTATAAATTTTTGTGTATTTTTTTTTTTTAACTTTACTTTTTACTATTTTTATGTTTATTTGTATTCATATGTTTTTATTATTTATCCCAATTTCATTTATTATATTTTTTTTTTTATTTTTAGTTATTATAAATTTAAAATTTTTTTTAGCTTTACTTTTCACTATTTTTATGTTTATTTGTATTCATTTATTTTTGTTATTTATCCGAATTTCAATTATTATATTTTGTTTATCTTTTTGTTTTTACTTTTTAAGATTTTTATTTTTATTTATACACCCAAATTTCAATTGTTTAGTATCGGTTACTTGGCTTATTATTATATAAGCAACAAAAGCAACCCGTTGTATGCTGGAACTGTAAGGTTCCCGGTCATGTGTACATGGAGTGTCCAGCATCAGAAAAGTTGCTGTTCTGCTATGGTTGCGGCAAGCCCAACGTAATTACACCAAAATGTCCAGCATGCCAACAGGGAAACCTGAAGAAGGGCGCGGGAGCGACAGAGGGCCCACGTCAATCCGAGAACCCTGATATAGAAAAATCTTATAAAGAAAAGAAGGTAGTTCATTAAGCAATTTGATCAAGGCAAATAATAGGAAATACATACCAGAAAGTAGACATTATTTACCATTAGAGCTTAGACAAAAAAATTATAATGAAACTAGAGATCGCATTTTGAATTCCAAAGTAGTTCTTAAAACACCATCAAATCAGATTCGTAATATTCGGAGAAAGTTTGCAGAACGTCGTCAATTGATTCGTGGTCTGGTAGACTCGGTCCATAACAGTACTCATAATACAGGAGATCCTCGCATTTTCGCGGATGTAAAAATAGAAGGTCAACCCATGAACGGACTGTTAGACACCGGAGCATCCGTAAGTATATTGGGAAAACGGTTTAGGGAATTCGTTCAAAACTTAGATGTTAGTATTCTCCCAATGTTGACCAATGTAAAAACTGCCAGTGGTCAGCAACATCGAATACTTGGAAAAGTAAAATTATCCATAAAGTATACTGAGCAAGAGCACAAAATGCTGCTGTTTCTTTGTCCAGATTTGGAACAAGTTCTTTATTTAGGTATAGATTTTTGGAGAATTTTCGGCCTAGCTCCCGAAATATTGGATGTAGAGGAAATAGATTTAGCAAAAATAGAACAAGATTTCGTAAAGGATGGAGCAGAAAATAAATTAAGACCGCACCAACTTATGATAGAACGAAAGCGAAGATTAGGCAAAGTAATTGAAAGTTTTTATACCTTCGAGGAGAAAGGATTGGGTCACACTTCGCTGGAAAAACACTCAATAACCCTTACAGAAGGTGCTATTCCGGTGAAAGACCGTATTACCCAATTTCACCGCCAGTACAAGAAATAAGGAAATTGATCTGATGCTGAAATTAAAAGCTATAGAAAAAGCGAAAGTCCGTGGGGCAATCGAACCACTATAGTAAGCCTGGAAAGAATCGGTTCTGTTTGGATGCAAGGAAGTTAATTCCAATTTAACTTTTTGAAATTGTTAAGAACCCGGCTGTGCGGCTAATTTATAGGCGGGTAAGTGCAAGAATTTGTGGCAGTGGCCCCGCATGCCTGTAGCATGTCACCCGTGCGGATGTCCTTGTGTTTTTCATATCACTGTGTGTTGGTATCGTTGCTGTTAGTTACGTGGCTCATGGGGTTCCTTTGTTTTTTGTGGAATACATCAGGTTATCTGGAAGGAAGTAAAAAAATATAATTTAATGATTATGCATATAGGCATATAGGTTACGATCCAGTCAATAGAGGGTATATTTCTGAACCCACTACCATGCGACTGCTACGCGATCCAAAAGAAATCCGCATCAATACATTACCCTGAACGTCCATCCATACCACCTGGAGAACTAGTGTAGCTGTGTTCAGACATATTTTTATTTATTTTTAAGTTTCACGTTGTGGTTAGTTTCTTATGTACTATTTTGTATATGTGACCTTCTCCAAGAAAAGGGGCCTAGTGTGTGAAAATTAAGTTTTGAGAAAAAACGCATTTAAAGTTTCTACACCCTTTTAGGTCCCAGAATCCACCGTTTTTGACACAACCCGTTTTTTGACACACTAGGTCCCTTTTCTCGGAGAAGGTCACATATGTGAAAAAATATGTTGGCTGTCCTGATAAGCAAGCCTTTTTAAACTGTGTAAGTAATGAAAGAAGAAACTAGTGATGCCAGACCAGGTGAATGTACTGGAAGAAAAACGTGATGGAAAAGATATGAAATCTCTGTTATGCGTTCATCTGGGAGGTTGGTGTCTAAAATAGTTGTTTTAAATTTAGAGAAAAAAAAGATAAATAGAAAAGTTTAGTTGCTTAGAGAACAAAAAGTGGGATAATAGAAAAGGATAGTGTTTAGAAAAACAGGCGATATAATAGAAAAGGATAAGCACAGGCTGTACGTAAGATGAAATATTCAGTTATTGGAAAATTTTGAGATTGCGGTACCGAGGTATCTATAAAAACTAGCCATTGTTTGTTCTGGGATCATTAGTATCCAATGCGCTAAGGTGAACGTAATAAATTATACATATAAAATTATACATATAGAAAAGTTTCGCGAAAGTGAATTTAAAGAAAGAAAAATTTGTAATGTTAAATTTATTAACACAATAAGTGAAAAAAAAAACCGAAGGAGTAAATACCAGCCGTGATCCAGGAACATTTGCTACACCCAGGAAAATTTTTCAAGCAGGACTACGGTGAATTCAAGGTATGTGAAAAATAATTTTGAAGAAAAGAAAAAGTGAATTTAGGAAATAAATTATATAGTAAGAGCGATGAAAGGGAAAATATTTTAATGAATTCTATATGATAGGGTAACCTGGATAGTTTGAGGAGTTAACTCGTAGAGAAAGTAGATGGATTTGGCCCTATCTGGGACAGGGCTAGAATATTTGTTTAAACAAGACGGCAGCAACGACAGGGTAGTGTCCTCAAAAAGAAAGAAAAAAATATCATCATCCTGTGAAAATATATGATTTGCAATCTCTACAGTGTAAGAGGAAATTTAAGCTAATCCAAGTAACCGTAGCAATTATTTATCTGTACCTTCGTGCTGAAAAAAAAATCAAAAGCCAAAAGAAAGTCGTATTTAGAAGTAAAGCAAAAAAAAGGTCTAATCAACAGAAAAAAATATATATTTTATATAATAACCTTTATTTTCAAGTTCATTTATTTATTTATTTTTTTTATATAAATATTTATTGTAGTTTAAGTTGTGTTAATTAGTGTTTAAGAATATTTAAGTATTAGTTCTTCATATTGTGAGTGTCTAGGGCAAGTAAAAAAAAAGAAAAAACAGGGAGAAAGGAAATAGAAGCTTTTATTTACCATATCCGCTCAAAGGAAGCGGGAAATAATATAGATAAAATTAGTTCACAATAGCCGCACCTTCCTGTCATTAAATAGGGGAATTTGTCCCGTTGGGTCTTATGGAGCTCTCTCAGTCCTAGGAGAAAAGAAAAAAAAAGGAAAGATTGTATTTCTAGGTGATATATGATGAAGTAAATTAATCTATATTAGAGAGTAACGGGCGTAACGCGTATCGACGCAGGTTTGTGCGTATCCCGATATTGTTTTTTTTTTTTTTTTGTTTGTCAAAAAGGCACCAAAATTTAGTCTGTATTAGTAAATTATTTGTTTTCCTTTGTATTTTAGTTTTATTTTTTTATATAAATTGTTTATTTTATTTTATAAATTGTTTATTTTTAGTCATATTTGTAGTCGTAGGGTAAGGCTAAAATTTATAATAAATGTTATGAATAAGTCCATATAGAGAAATGAATATGTGCTAAAGTAAATTTTAAAGGGGTTGGTTAACAGAGGTAAGTGGATTATTGGGATCACGGTGAATAGAAATAGAGGAGTTCGTGATCATGGATGCTATAGGGCGGTTGGAGGACAACATCTTCCTCCCACTCCAGTGAGGTGTATTGAGTACGTTATTTTGTTTTTCACATTTATTGGAACGAGCCTTGGGCTAGGGTTGAGGGATGGACCACACCCATCGGCGATAAACCAGAGCTAGTCAGCCGGTTCACCCTAGTGCCACTTAGGTCCCGTAGACCAAATGTTGTTTTTTGTAAGTTAACGAAATTGTGGATGGATTTACGTAGCCGTTCTGTGTAAGTGCAGAAGTCTGTTGTACGTGGTGCATTAATAATGGAATGAATTTACAACAGAAATAATTCACCAGTATAGAAGAAATAGTGTTGGCCTCGTGAATTGCAACTTGTGCACGTTAGTTTTGCACACTATCTCTTTAATTTGGTTTTAGTAATTTTAGTCTCAGCTTGAAATTTAATTTATAAGCAGTTGGCAAACTTATCGATAACCGCTTAAGACTATGGTCAATAAGTTCGACGTATCGGAAGGGGAGAAAACTGGCCTTTAGTATCGAGATTGAAAGCTACTAAAGAAAAAAAATTAGATGGTTATAACTGTTCAAATTTTGTATAAATTGAATAATACCTCATTGGAGATGCTCCGAGGAGAGCCACGAAAATTTAATAAATTACCGCTAAACGCCACCACTGTTAACCACCCCTAATGAAAAGATAGAAGAAATAAATTGTTATAAATATTATATTATATTACAGTGTTAGTGTATTTAAAATCACGTATCATAAAGTAGTTATTATAAATTTTTGTGTATTTTTTTTTTTAACTTTACTTTTTACTATTTTTATGTTTATTTGTATTCATATGTTTTTATTATTTATCCCAATTTCATTTATTATATTTTTTTTTTATTTTTAGTTATTATAAATTAAAAATTTTTTTTAACTTTACTTTTCACTATTTTTAGGTTTATTTGTATTCATTTATTTTTGTTATTTATCAGAATTTCAATTATTATATTTTGTTTATCTTTTTGTTTTTACTTTTTACGATTTTTATTTATACACCCAAATTTCAATTGTTTAGTATCGGTTACTTGGCTTATTATTATATAAGCAACAAAAGTAACCCGTTATATGCTGGAACTGTGAGGTTCCCGGTCATGTGTACATGGAGTGTCCAGCATCAGAAAAGTTGCTGTTCTGCTATGGTTGCGGCAAGCCCAACGTAATTACACCAAAATGTCCAGCATGCCAACAGGGAAACCTGAAGAAGGGCGCGGGAGCGACAGAGGGCCCACGTCAATCCGAGAACCCTGATATAGAAAAATCTTATAAAGAAAAGAAGGTAGTTCATTAAGCAATTTGATCAAGGCAAATAATAGGAAATACATACCAGAAAGTAGACATTATTTACCATTAGAGCTTAGACAAAAAAATTATAATGAAACTAGAGATCGCATTTTGAATTCCAAAGTAGTTCTTAAAACACCATCAAATCAGATTCGTAATATTCGGAGAAAGTTTGCAGAACGTCGTCAATTGATTCGTGGTCTGGTAGACTCGGTCCATAACAGTACTCATAATACAGGAGATCCTCGCATTTTCGCGGATGTAAAAATAGAAGGTCAACCCATGAACGGACTGTTAGACACCGGAGCATCCGTAAGTATATTGGGAAAACGGTTTAGGGAATTCGTTCAAAACTTAGATGTTAGTATTCTCCCAATGTTGACCAATGTAAAAACTGCCAGTGGTCAGCAACATCGAATACTTGGAAAAGTAAAATTATCCATAAAGTATACTGAGCAAGAGCACAAAATGCTGCTGTTTCTTTGTCCAGATTTGGAACAAGTTCTTTATTTAGGTATAGATTTTTGGAGAATTTTCGGCCTAGCTCCCGAAATATTGGATGTAGAGGAAATAGATTTAGCAAAAATAGAACAAGATTTCGTAAAGGATGGAGCAGAAAATAAATTAAGACCGCACCAACTTATGATAGAACGAAAGCGAAGATTAGGCAAAGTAATTGAAAGTTTTTATACCTTCGAGGAGAAAGGATTGGGTCACACTTCGCTGGAAAAACACTCAATAACCCTTACAGAAGGTGCTATTCCGGTGAAAGACCGTATTACCCAATTTCACCGCCAGTACAAGAAATAAGGAAATTGATCTGATGCTGAAATTAAAAGCTATAGAAAAAGCGAAAGTCCGTGGGGCAATCGAACCACTATAGTAAGCCTGGAAAGAATCGGTTCTGTTTGGATGCAAGGAAGTTAATTCCAATTTAACTTTTTGAAATTGTTAAGAACCCGGCTGTGCGGCTAATTTATAGGCGGGTAAGTGCAAGAATTTGTGGCAGTGGCCCCGCATGCCTGTAGCATGTCACCCGTGCGGATGTCCTTGTGTTTTTCATATCACTGTGTGTTGGTATCGTTGCTGTTAGTTACGTGGCTCATGGGGTTCCTTTGTTTTTTGTGGAATACATCAGGTTATCTGGAAGGAAGTAAAAAAATATAATTTAATGATTATGCATATAGGCATATAGGTTACGATCCAGTCAATAGAGGGTATATTTCTGAACCCACTACCATGCGACTGCTACGCGATCCAAAAGAAATCCGCATCAATACATTACCCTGAACGTCCATCCATACCACCTGGAGAACTAGTGTAGCTGTGTTCAGACATATTTTTATTTATTTTTAAGTTTCACGTTGTGGTTAGTTTCTTATGTACTATTTTGTATATGTGACCTTCTCCAAGAAAAGGGGCCTAGTGTGTGAAAATTAAGTTTTGAGAAAAAACGCATTTAAAGTTTCTACACCCTTTTAGGTCCCAGAATCCACCGTTTTTGACACAACCCGTTTTTTGACACACTAGGTCCCTTTTCTCGGAGAAGGTCACATATGTGAAAAAATATGTTGGCTGTCCTGATAAGCAAGCCTTTTTAAACTGTGTAAGTAATGAAAGAAGAAACTAGTGATGCCAGACCAGGTGAATGTACTGGAAGAAAAACGTGATGGAAAAGATATGAAATCTCTGTTATGCGTTCATCTGGGAGGTTGGTGTCTAAAATAGTTGTTTTAAATTTAGAGAAAAAAAAGATAAATAGAAAAGTTTAGTTGCTTAGAGAACAAAAAGTGGGATAATAGAAAAGGATAGTGTTTAGAAAAACAGGCGATATAATAGAAAAGGATAAGCACAGGCTGTACGTAAGATGAAATATTCAGTTATTGGAAAATTTTGAGATTGCGGTACCGAGGTATCTATAAAAACTAGCCATTGTTTGTTCTGGGATCATTAGTATCCAATGCGCTAAGGTGAACGTAATAAATTATACATATAAAATTATACATATAGAAAAGTTTCGCGAAAGTGAATTTAAAGAAAGAAAAATTTGTAATGTTAAATTTATTAACACAATAAGTGAAAAAAAAAACCGAAGGAGTAAATACCAGCCGTGATCCAGGAACATTTGCTACACCCAGGAAAATTTTTCAAGCAGGACTACGGTGAATTCAAGGTATGTGAAAAATAATTTTGAAGAAAAGAAAAAGTGAATTTAGGAAATAAATTATATAGTAAGAGCGATGAAAGGGAAAATATTTTAATGAATTCTATATGATAGGGTAACCTGGATAGTTTGAGGAGTTAACTCGTAGAGAAAGTAGATGGATTTGGCCCTATCTGGGACAGGGCTAGAATATTTGTTTAAACAAGACGGCAGCAACGACAGGGTAGTGTCCTCAAAAAGAAAGAAAAAAATATCATCATCCTGTGAAAATATATGATTTGCAATCTCTACAGTGTAAGAGGAAATTTAAGCTAATCCAAGTAACCGTAGCAATTATTTATCTGTACCTTCGTGCTGAAAAAAAAATCAAAAGCCAAAAGAAAGTCGTATTTAGAAGTAAAGCAAAAAAAAGGTCTAATCAACAGAAAAAAATATATATTTTATATAATAACCTTTATTTTCAAGTTCATTTATTTATTTATTTTTTTTATATAAATATTTATTGTAGTTTAAGTTGTGTTAATTAGTGTTTAAGAATATTTAAGTATTAGTTCTTCATATTGTGAGTGTCTAGGGCAAGTAAAAAAAAAGAAAAAACAGGGAGAAAGGAAATAGAAGCTTTTATTTACCATATCCGCTCAAAGGAAGCGGGAAATAATATAGATAAAATTAGTTCACAATAGCCGCACCTTCCTGTCATTAAATAGGGGAATTTGTCCCGTTGGGTCTTATGGAGCTCTCTCAGTCCTAGGAGAAAAGAAAAAAAAAGGAAAGATTGTATTTCTAGGTGATATATGATGAAGTAAATTAATCTATATTAGAGAGTAACGGGCGTAACGCGTATCGACGCAGGTTTGTGCGTATCCCGATATTGTTTTTTTTTTTTTTTTGTTTGTCAAAAAGGCACCAAAATTTAGTCTGTATTAGTAAATTATTTGTTTTCCTTTGTATTTTAGTTTTATTTTTTTATATAAATTGTTTATTTTATTTTATAAATTGTTTATTTTTAGTCATATTTGTAGTCGTAGGGTAAGGCTAAAATTTATAATAAATGTTATGAATAAGTCCATATAGAGAAATGAATATGTGCTAAAGTAAATTTTAAAGGGGTTGGTTAACAGAGGTAAGTGGATTATTGGGATCACGGTGAATAGAAATAGAGGAGTTCGTGATCATGGATGCTATAGGGCGGTTGGAGGACAACATCTTCCTCCCACTCCAGTGAGGTGTATTGAGTACGTTATTTTGTTTTTCACATTTATTGGAACGAGCCTTGGGCTAGGGTTGAGGGATGGACCACACCCATCGGCGATAAACCAGAGCTAGTCAGCCGGTTCACCCTAGTGCCACTTAGGTCCCGTAGACCAAATGTTGTTTTTTGTAAGTTAACGAAATTGTGGATGGATTTACGTAGCCGTTCTGTGTAAGTGCAGAAGTCTGTTGTACGTGGTGCATTAATAATGGAATGAATTTACAACAGAAATAATTCACCAGTATAGAAGAAATAGTGTTGGCCTCGTGAATTGCAACTTGTGCACGTTAGTTTTGCACACTATCTCTTTAATTTGGTTTTAGTAATTTTAGTCTCAGCTTGAAATTTAATTTATAAGCAGTTGGCAAACTTATCGATAACCGCTTAAGACTATGGTCAATAAGTTCGACGTATCGGAAGGGGAGAAAACTGGCCTTTAGTATCGAGATTGAAAGCTACTAAAGAAAAAAAATTAGATGGTTATAACTGTTCAAATTTTGTATAAATTGAATAATACCTCATTGGAGATGCTCCGAGGAGAGCCACGAAAATTTAATAAATTACCGCTAAACGCCACCACTGTTAACCACCCCTAATGAAAAGATAGAAGAAATAAATTGTTATAAATATTATATTATATTACAGTGTTAGTGTATTTAAAATCACGTATCATAAAGTAGTTATTATAAATTTTTGTGTATTTTTTTTTTTAACTTTACTTTTTACTATTTTTATGTTTATTTGTATTCATATGTTTTTATTATTTATCCCAATTTCATTTATTATATTTTTTTTTTATTTTTAGTTATTATAAATTAAAAATTTTTTTTAACTTTACTTTTCACTATTTTTAGGTTTATTTGTATTCATTTATTTTTGTTATTTATCAGAATTTCAATTATTATATTTTGTTTATCTTTTTGTTTTTACTTTTTACGATTTTTATTTATACACCCAAATTTCAATTGTTTAGTATCGGTTACTTGGCTTATTATTATATAAGCAACAAAAGTAACCCGTTATATGCTGGAACTGTGAGGTTCCCGGTCATGTGTACATGGAGTGTCCAGCATCAGAAAAGTTGCTGTTCTGCTATCGTTGCGGCAAGCCCAACGTAATTACACCAAAATGTCCAGCATGCCAACAGGGAAACCTGAAGAAGGGCGCGGGAGCGACAGAGGGCCCACGTCAATCCGAGAACCCTGATATAGAAAAATCTTATAAAGAAAAGAAGGTAGTTCAATAAGCAATTTGATCAAGGCAAATAATAGGAAATACATACCAGAAAGTAGACATTATTTACCATTAGAGCTTAGACAAAAAAATTATAATGAAACTAGAGATCGTATTTTGAATTCCGAAGTAGTTCTTAAAACACCATCAAATCAGATTCGTAGTATTCGGAGAAAGTTTGCAGAACGTCGTCAATTGATTCGTGGTCTGGTAGACTCGGTCCATAACAGTACTCATAATACAGGAAATCCTCGCATTTTCGCGGATGTAAAAATAGAAGGTCAAACCATGAACGGACTGTTAGACACCGGAGCATCCATAAGTATATTGGGAAAAGGGTGTAGGGAATTCGTTCAAAACTTAGATGTTAGTATTCTCCCAATGTTGACCAATGTAAAAACTGCCAGTGGTCAGCAACATCGAATACTTGGAAAAGTAAAATTATCCATAAAGTATAATGAGCAAGAGCACAAAATGCTGCTGTTTCTTTGTCCAGATTTGGAACAAGTTCTTTATTTAGGTATAGATTTTTGGAGAATTTTCGGCCTAGCTCCCGAAATATTGGATGTAGAGGAAATAGATTTAGCAAAAATAGAACAAGATTTCGTAAAGGATGGAGCAGAAAATAAATTAAGACCGCACCAACTTACGATAGAACGAAAGCGAAGATTAGGCAAAGTAATTGAAAGTTTTTATACCTTCGAGGAGAAAGGATTGGGTCACACTTCGCTGGAAAAACACTCAATCACCCTTACAGAAGGTGCTATTCCGGTGAAAGACCGTATTACCCAATTTCACCGGCAGTACAAGAAATAAGGAAATTGATCTGATGCTGAAATTAAAAGCTATAGAAGAAAGCGAAAGTCCGTGGAGCAATCGAACCACTATAGTAAGCCTGGAAAGAATCGGTTCTGTTTGGATGCAAGGAAGTTAATTCCAATTTAACTTTTTGAAATTGTTAAGAACCCGGCTGTGCGGCTAATTTATAGGCGGGTAAGTGCAAGAATTTATGGCAGTGGCCCCGCATGCCTGTAGCATGTCACCCGTGCGGATGTCCTTGTGTTTTTCATATCACTGTGTGTTGGTATCGTTGCTGTTAGTTACGTGGCACATGGGGTTCCTTTGTTTTTTGTGGAATACATCAGGTTATCTGGAAGGAAGTAAAAAAATATAATTTAATGATTATGCATATAGGCATATAGGTTACGATCCAGTCAATAGAGGGTATATTTCTGAACCCACTACCATGCGACTGCTATGCGATCCAAAAGAAATCCGCATCAATACATTACCCTGAACGTCCATCCATACCATCTGGAGAACTAGTGTAGCTGTGTTCAGACATATTTTTATTTATTTTTAAGTTTCACGTTGTGGTTAATTTCTTTCAAATGTTGAGTTAAATAGTTGATTAAGCATGAGTTGAAGTAATAGGCAGAAGGATGCTGATGATGAACAAGTCGCTTTGTTCGAAAGTAGCTACTCCATCTAGCGCTGTCTTCAATTTTTTTCTAATATTTCTCTTACATTACAAAAATTATTATCTTTCTTTCATTAGAAAAATATATACATGATCTTAAACCGAACAATAAATGACTAATTATTCCAATACAGATCAACAATACATAACAATAACATACAACACATGAGGTACAATGCATTTGTGTAATCTGTTAAGATTTCACATGCCATAACAGTTCCATCTAATGGACAATGGCAAAAACAAAGAGCTGTTCATATTACAAGACTTGTAATTGATCTGGCTATGTTAATGTAGAGAAAGCTAAAAATTAGAAAAGCTCAGCTTGTTCATACACACTCTCGTATATAAAAAGAAAAACATTTCTCATGTTCTTTTCTTTCAAATGTTGAGTTAAATAGTTGATTAAGCATGAGTTGAAGTAATAGGCAGAAGGATGCTGACGATGAACAAGTCGCTTTGTTCGAAAGTAGCTACTCCATCTAGCGCTGTCTTCAATTTTTTTCTAATATTTCTCTCACATTACAAAAATTATTATCTTTCTTTCATTAGAAAAATATATACATGATCTTAAACCGAACAATAAATGACTAATTATTCCAATACAGATCAACAATACATAACAATAACATACAACACATGAGGTACAATGCATTTGTGTAATCTGTTAAGATTTCACATGCCATAACAGTTCCATCTAATGGACAATGGCAAAAACAAAGAGCTGTTCATATTACAAGACTTGTAATTGATCTGGCTATGTTAATGTAGAGAAAGCTAAAAATTAGAAAAGCTCAGCTTGTTCATACACACTCTCGTATATAAAAAGAAAAACATTTCTCATGTTCTTTTCTTTCAAATGTTGAGTTAAATAGTTGATTAAGCATGAGTTGAAATAATAGGCAGAAGGATGCTGACGATGAACAAGTCGCTTTGTTCGAAAGTAGCTACTCCATCTAGCGCTGTCTTCAATTTTTTTCTAATATTTCTCTTACATTACAAAAATTATTATCTTTCTTTCATTAGAAAAATATATACATGATCTTAAACCGAACAATAAATGACTAATTATTCCAATACAGATCAACAATACATAACAATAACATACAACACATGAGGTACAATGCATTTGTGTAATCTGTTAAGATTTCACATGCCATAACAGTTCCATCTAATGGACAATGGCAAAAACAAAGAGCTGTTCATATTACAAGACTTGTAATTGATCTGGCTATGTTAATGTAGAGAAAGCTAAAAATTAGAAAAGCTCAGCTTGTTCATACACACTCTCGTACATAAAAAGAAAAACATTTCTCATGTTCTTTTCTTTCAAATGTTGAGTTAAATAGTTGATTAAGCATGAGTTGAAGTAATAGGCAGAAGGATGCTGACGATGAACAAGTCGCTTTGTTCGAAAGTAGCTACTCCATCTAGCGCTGTCTTCAATTTTTTTCTAATATTTCTCTTACATTACAAAAATTATTATCTTTCTTTCATTAGAAAAATATATACATGATCTTAAACCGAACAATAAATGACTAATTATTCCAATACAGATCAACAATACATAACAATAACATACAACACATGAGGTACAATGCATTTGTGTAATCTGTTAAGATTTCACATGCCATAACAGTTCCATCTAATGGACAATGGCAAAAACAAAGAGCTGTTCATATTACAAGACTTGTAATTGATCTGGCTATGTTAATGTAGAGAAAGCTAAAAATTAGAAAAGCTCAGCTTGTTCATACACACTCTCGTATATAAAAAGAAAAACATTTCTCATGTTCTTTTCTTTTAAATGTTGAGTTAAATAGTTGATTAAGCATGAGTTGAAGTAATAGGCAGAAGGATGCTGACGATGAACAAGTCGCTTTGTTCGAAAGTAGCTACTCCATCTAGCGCTGTCTTCAATTTTTTTCTAATATTTCTCTTACATTATAAAAATTATTATCTTTCTTTCATTAGAAAAATATATACATGATCTTAAACCGAACAATAAATGACTAGTTAATTTCTTATGTATTATTTTGTATATGTGACCTTCTCCAAGAAAAGGGGCCTAGTGTGTGAAAATTAAGTTTTGAGAAAAAACGCATTTAAAGTTTCTACACCCTTTTAGGTCCCAGAATCCACCGTTTTTGACACAACCCGTTTTTTGACACACTAGGTCCCTTTTCTCGGAGAAGGTCACATATGTGAAAAAATATGTTGGCTGTCCTGATAAGCAAGCCTTTTCAAACTGTGTAAGTAATGAAAGAAGAAACTAGTGATGCCAGACCAGGTGAATGTACTGGAAGAAAAACGTGATGGAAAAGATATGAAATCTCTGTTATGCGTTCATCTGGGAGGTTGGTGTCTAAAATAGTTGTTTTAAATTTAGAGAAAAAAAAGATAAATAGAAAAGTTTAGTTGCTTAGAGAACAAAAAGCGGGATAATAGAAAAGGATAGTGTTTAGAAAAACAGGCGATATAATAGAAAAGGATAAGCACAGGCTGTACGTAAGATGAAATATTCAGTTATTGGAAAATTTTGAGATTGCGGTACCGAGGTATCTATAAAAACTAGCCATTGTTTGTTCTGGGATCATTAGTATCCAATGCGCTAAGGTGAACGTAATAAATTATACATATAAAATTATACATATAGAAAAGTTTCGCGAAAGAGAATTTAAAGAAAGAAAAATTTGTAATGTTAAATTTATTAACACAATAAGTAAAAAAAAAAACCGAAGCAGTAAATACCAGCCGTGATCCAGGAACATTTGCTACACCCAGGAAAATTTTTCAAGCAGGACTACGGTGAATTCAAGGTATGTGAAAAATAATTTTGAAGAAAAGAAAAAGTGCATTTAGGAAATAAATATATATAGTAAGAGCGATGAAAGGGAAAATATTTTAATGAATTCTATATGATAGGGTAACCTGGATAGTTTGAGGAGTGAACTCGTAGAGAAAAATAGCAGGAGAAGTAGATGGATTTGGCCCTATCTGGGACAGGGCTAGAATATTTGTTTAAACAAGACGGCAGCAACGACAGGGTAGTGTCCTCAAAAAGAAAGAAAAAAATATCATCATCCTGTGAAAATATATGATTTGCAATCTCTACAGTGTAAGAGGAAATTTAAGCTAATCCAAGTAACCGTAGCAATTATTTATCTGTACCTTCGTGCTGAAAAAAAAATCAAAAGCCAAAAGAAAGTCGTATTTAGAAGTAAAGCAAAAAAAAAGGTCTAATCAACAGAAAAAAATATATATTTTATATAATAAACTTTATTTTCAAGTTCATTTATTTATTTATTTTTTTTTATATAAATATTTATTGTAGTTTAAGTTGTGTTAATTAGTGTTTAAGAATATTTAAGTATTAGTTCTTCATATTGTGAGTGTCTAGGGCAAGTAAAAAAAAAGAAAAAACAGGGAGAAAGGAAATAGAAGCTTTTATTTACCATATCCGCTCAAAGGAAGCGGGAAATAATATAGATAAAATTAGTTCACAATAGCCGCACCTTCCTGTCATTAAATAGGGGAATTTGTCCCGTTGGGTCTTATGGAGCTCTCTCAGTCCTAGGAGAAAAAAAAAAAAGGAAAGATTGTATTTCTAGGTGAGATATGATGAAGTAAATTAATCTATATTAGAGAGTAACGGGCGTAACGCGTATCGACGCAGGTTTGTGCGTATCCCGATATTGTTTTTTTTTTTTTTGTTTGTCAAAAAGGCACCAAAATTTAGTCTGTATTAGTAAATTATTTGTTTTCCTTTGTATTTTAGTTTTATTTTTTACATCAGATAGTTTTAAATAAATTGTTTATTTTTAGTCATATTTGTAGTCGTAGGGTAAGGCTAAAATTTATAATAAATGTTATGAATAAGTCCATATAGAGAAATGAATATGTGCTAAAGTAAATTTTAAAGGGGTTGGTTAACAGAGGTAAGTGGATTATTGGGATCACGGTGAATAGAAATAGAGGAGTTCGTGATCATGGATGCTATAGGGCGGTTGGAGGACAACATCTTCCTCCCACTCCAGTGAGGTGTATTGAGTACGTTATTTTGTTTTTCACATTTATTGGAACGAGCCTTGGGCTAGGGTTGAGGGATGGACCACACCCAGCGGCGATAAACCAGAGCTAGTCGGACGGTTCACCCTAGTGCCACTTAGGTCCCGTAGACCAAATGTTGTTTTTTGTAAGTTAACGAAATTGTGGATGGATTTACGTAGCCGTTCTGTGTAAGTGCAGAAGTCTGTTGTACGTGGTGCATTAATAATGGAATGAATTTACAACAGAAATAATTCACCAGTATAGAAGAAATAGTGTTGGCCTAGTGAATTGCAACTTGTGCACGTTAGTTTTGCACACTAAATATTTAATTTGGTTTTAGTAATTTTAGTCTCAGCTTGAAATTTAATTTATAGGCAGTTGGCAAACTTATCGATATCCGCTTAAGACTATGGTCAATAAGTTCGACGTATCGGAAGGGGAGAAAACTGGCCTTTAGTATCGAGATTGAAAGCTACTAAAGAAAAAAAATTAGATTGTTATAACTGTTCAAATTTTGTGTAAATTGAATAATACCTCATTGGAGATGCTCCGAGGAGAGCCACGAAAATTTAATAAATTACCGCTAAACGCCACCACTGTTAACCACCCCTAATGAAAAGATAGAAGAAATAAATTGTTATAAATATTATATTATATTACAGTGTTAGTGCATTTAAAATCACGTATCATAAAGTAGTTATTATAAATTTTTGTGTATTTTTTTTTTTAACTTTACTTTTTACTATTTTTATGTTTATTTGTATTCATATGTTTTTATTATTTATCCCAATTTCATTTATTATATTTTTTTTTTTATTTTTAGTTATTATAAATTTAAAATTTTTTTTAACTTTACTTTTCACTATTTTTATGTTTATTTGTATTCATTTATTTTTGTTATTTATCCGAATTTCAATTATTATATTTTGTTTATCTTTTTGTTTTTACTTTTTACGATTTTTATTTTTATTTATACACCCAAATTTCAATTGTTTAGTATCGGTTACTTGGCTAATTATTATATAAGCAACAAAAGCAACCCGTTGTATGCTGGAACTGTAAGGTTCCCGGTCATGTGTACATGGAGTGTCCAGCATCAGAAAAGTTGCTGTTCTGCTATCGTTGCGGCAAGCCCAACGTAATTACACCAAAATGTCCAGCATGCCAACAGGGAAACCTGAAGAAGGGCGCGGGAGCGACAGAGGGCCCACGTCAATCCGAGAACCCTGATATAGAAAAATCTTATAAAGAAAAGAAGGTAGTTCATTAAGCAATTTGATCAAGGCAAATAATAGGAAATACATACCAGAAAGTAGACATTATTTACCATTAGAGCTTAGACAAAAAAATTATAATGAAACTAGAGATCGCATTTTGAATTCCGAAGTAGTTCTTAAAACACCATCAAATCAGATTCGTAATATTCGGAGAAAGTTTGCAGAACGTCGTCAATTGATTCGTGGTCTGGTAGACTCGGTCCATAACAGTACTCATAATACAGGAGATCCTCGCATTTTCGCGGATGTAAAAATAGAAGCTCAACCCATGAACGGACTGTTAGACACCGGAGCATCCATAAGTATATTGGGAAAAGGGTGTAGGGAATTCGTTCAAAACTTAGATGTTAGTATTCTCCCAATGTTGACCAATGTAAAAACTGCCAGTGGTCAGCAACATCGAATACTTGGAAAAGTAAAATTATCCATAAAGTATAATGAGCAAGAGCACAAAATGCTGCTGTTTCTTTGTCCAGATTTGGAACAAGTTCTTTATTTAGGTATAGATTTTTGGAGAATTTTCGGCCTAGCTCCCGAAATATTGGATGTAGAGGAAATAGATTTAGCAAAAATAGAACAAGATATCGTGAAGGATGGAGCAGAAAATAAATTAAGACCGCACCAACTTACGATAGAACGAAAGCGAAGATTAGGCAAAGTAATTGAAAGTTTTTATACCTTCGAGGAGAAAGGATTGGGTCACACTTCGCTGGAAAAACACTCAATAACCCTTACAGAAGGTGCTATTCCGGTGAAAGACCGTATTACCCAATTTCACCGGCAGTACAAGAAATAAGGAAATTGATCTGATGCTGAAATTAAAAGCTATAGAAGAAAGCGAAAGTCCGTGGGGCAATCGAACCACTATAGTAAGCCTGGAAAGAATCGGTTCTGTTTGGATGCAAGGAAGTTAATTCCAATTTAACTTTTTGAAATTGTTAAGAACCCGGCTGTGCGGCTAATTTATAGGCGGGTAAGTGCAAGAATTTGTGGCAGTGGCCCCGCATGCCTGTAGCATGTCACCCGTGCGGATGTCCTTGTGTTTTTCATATCACTGTGTGTTGGTATCGTTGCTGTTAGTTACGTGGCTCATGGGGTTCCTTTGTTTTTTGTGGAATACATCAGGTTATCTGGAAGGAAGTAAAAAAATATAATTTAATGATTATGCATATAGGCATATAGGTTACGATCCAGTCAATAGAGGGTATATTTCTGAACCCACTACCATGCGACTGCTACGCGATCCAAAAGAAATCCGCATCAATACATTACCCTGAACGTCCATCCATACCACCTGGAGAACTAGTGTAGCTGTGTTCAGACATATTTTTATTTATTTTTAAGTTTCACGTTGTGGTTAATTTCTTATGTATTATTTTGTATATGTGACCTTCTCCAAGAAAAGGGGCCTAGTGTGTGAAAATTAAGTTTTGAGAAAAAAACGCATTTAAAGTTTCTACACCCTTTTAGGTCCCAGAATCCACCGTTTTTGACACAACCCGCTTTTTGACACACTAGGTCCCTTTTCTCGGAGAAGGTCACATATGTGAAAAAATATGTTGGCTGTCCTGATAAGCAAGCCTTTTCAAACTGTGTAAGTAATGAAAGAAGAAACTAGTGATGCCAGACCAGGTGAATGTACTGCAAGAAAAACGTGATGGAAAAGATATGTAATCTCTGTTATGCGTTCATCTGGGAGGTTGGTGTCTAAAATAGTTGTTTTAAATTTAGAGAAAAAAAAGATAAATAGAAAAGTTTAGTTGCTTAGAGAACAAAAAGCGGGATAATAGAAAAGGATAGTGTTTAGAAAAACAAGCGATATAATAGAAAAGGATAAGCACAGGCTGTACGTAAGATGAAATATTCAGTTATTGGAAAATTTTGAGATTGCGGTACCGAGGTATCTATAAAAACTAGCCATTGTTTGTTCTGGGATCATTAGTATCCAATGCGCTAAGGTGAACGTAATAAATTATACATATAAAATTATACATATAGAAAAGTTTCGCGAAAGTGAATTTAAAGAAAGAAAAATTTGTAATGTTAAATTTATTAACACAATAAGTGAAAAAAAAAACCGAAGGAGTAAATACCAGCCGTGATCCAGGAACATTTGCTACACCCAGGAAAATTTTTCAAGCAGGACTACGGTGAATTCAAGGTATGTGAAAAATAATTTTGAAGAAAAGAAAAAGTGAATTTAGGAAATAAATATATATAGTAAGAGCGATGAAAGGGAAAATATTTTAATGAATTCTATATGATAGGGTAACCTGGATAGTTTGAGGAGTTAACTCGTAGAGAAAGTAGATGGATTTGGCCCTATCTGGGACAGGGCTAGAATATTTGTTTAAACAAGACGGCAGCAACGACAGGGTAGTGTCCTCAAAAAGAAAGAAAAAAATATCATCATCCTGTGAAAATATATGATTTGCAATCTCTACAGGGTAAGAGGAAATTTAAGCTAATCCAAGTAACCGTAGCAATTATTTATCTGTACCTTCGTGCTGAAAAAAAAATCAAAAGCCAAAAGAAAGTCGTATTTAGAAGTAAAGCAAAAAAAAAAAGGTCTAATCAACAGAAAAAAATATATATTTTATATAATAACCTTTATTTTCAAGTTCATTTATTTATTTATTTTTTTTATATAAATATTTATTGTAGTTTAAGTTGTGTTAATTAGTGTTTAAGAATATTTAAGTATTAGTTCTTCATATTGTGAGTGTCTAGGGCAAGTAAAAAAAAGAAAAAACAGGGAGAAAGGAAATAGAAGCTTTTATTTACCATATCCGCTCAAAGGAAGCGGGAAATAATATAGATAAAATTAGTTCACAATAGCCGCACCTTCCTGTCATTAAATAGGGGAATTTGTACCGTTGGGTCTTATGGAGCTCTCTCAGTCCTAGGAGAAAAGAAAAAAAAAGGAAAGATTGTATTTCTAGGTGATATATGATGAAGTAAATTAATCTATATTAGAGAGTAACGGGCGTAACGCGTATCGACGCAGGTTTGTGCGTATCCCGATATTGTTTTTTTTTTTTTTTTGTTTGTCAAAAAGGCACCAAAATTTAGTCTGTATTAGTAAATTATTTGTTTTCCTTTGTATTTTAGTTTTATTTTTTACATCAGATAGTTTTAAATAAATTGTTTATTTTTAGTCATATTTGTAGTCGTAGGGTAAGGCTAAAATTTATAATAAATGTTATGAATAAGTCCATATAGAGAAATGAATATGTGCTAAAGTAAATTTTAAAGGGGTTGGTTAACAGAGGTAAGTGGATTATTGGGATCACGGTGAATAGAAATAGAGGAGTTCGTGATCATGGATGCTATAGGGCGGTTGGAGGACAACATCTTCCTCCCACTCCAGTGAGGTGTATTGAGTACGTTATTTTGTTTTTCACATTTATTGGAACGAGCCTTGGGCTAGGGTTGAGGGATGGACCGCACCCATCGGCGATAAACCAGAGCTAGTCAGCCGGTTCACCCTAGTGCCACTTAGGTCCCGTAGACCAAATGTTGTTTTTTGTAAGTTAACGAAATTGTGGATGGATTTACGTAGCCGTTCTGTGTAAGTGCAGAAGTCTGTTGTACGTGGTGCATTAATAATGGAATGAATTTACAACAGAAATAATTCACCAGTATAGAAGAAATAGTGTTGGCTTCGTGAATTGCAACTTGTGCACGTTAGTTTTGCACACTATCTCTTTAATTTGGTTTTAGTAATTTTAGTCTCAGCTTGAAATTTAATTTATAAGCAGTTGGCAAACTTATCGATAACCGCTTAAGACTATGGTCAATAAGTTCGACGTATCGGAAGGGGAGAAAACTGGCCTTTAGTATCGAGATTGAAAGCTACTAAAGAAAAAAAATTAGATTGTTATAACTGTTCAAATTTTGTGTAAATTGAATAATACCTCATTGGAGATGCTCCGAGGAGAGCCACGAAAATTTAATAAATTACCGCTAAACGCCACCACTGTTAACCACCCCTAATGAAAACATAGAAGAAATAAATTGTTATAAATATTATATTATATTACAGTGTTATTGTATTTAAAATCACGTATCATAAAGTAGTTATTATAAATTTTTGTGTATTTTTTTTTTAACTTTACTTTTTACTATTTTTATGTTTATTTGTATTCATATGTTTTTATTATTTATCCCAATTTCATTTATTATATTTTTTTTTTATTTTTAGTTATTATAAATTAAAAATTTTTTTTAACTTTACTTTTCACTATTTTTAGGTTTATTTGTATTCATTTATTTTTGTTATTTATCCGAATTTCAATTATTATATTTTGTTTATCTTTTTGTTTTTACTTTTTACGATTTTTATTTTTATTTATACACCCAAATTTCAATTGTTTAGTATCGGTTACTTGGCTTATTATTATATAAGCAACAAAAGCAACCCGTTGTATGCTGGAACTGTAAGGTTCCCGGTCATGTGTACATGGAGTGTCCAGCATCAGAAAAGTTGCTGTTCTGCTATCGTTGCGGCAAGCCCAACGTAATTACACCAAAATGTCCAGCATGCCAACAGGGAAACCTGAAGAAGGGCGCGGGAGCGACAAAGGGCCCACGTCAATCCGAGAACCCTGATATAGAAAAATCTTATAAAGAAAAGAAGGTAGTTCATTAAGCAATTTGATCAAGGCAAATAATAGGAAATACATACCAGAAAGTAGACATTATTTACCATTAGAGCTTAGACAAAAAAATTATAATGAAACTAGAGATCGCATTTTGAATTCCGAAGTAGTTCTTAAAACACCATCAAATCAGATTCATAATATTCGGAGAAAGTTTGCAGAACGTCGTCAATTGATTCGTGGTCTGGTAGACTCGGTCCATAACAGTACTCATAATACAGGAGATCCTCGCATTTTCGCGGATGTAAAAATAGAAGGTCAACCCATGAACGGACTGTTAGACACCGGAGCATCCATAAGTATATTGGGAAAAGGGTGTAGGGAATTCGTTCAAAACTTAGATGTTAGTATTCTCCCAATGTTGACCAATGTAAAAACTGCCAGTGGTCAGCAACATCGAATACTTGGAAAAGTAAAATTATCCATAAAGTATAATGAGCAAGAGCACAAAATGCTGCTGTTTCTTTGTCCAGATTTGGAACAAGTTCTTTATTTAGGTATAGATTTTTGGAGAATTTTCGGCCTAGCTCCCGAAATATTGGATGGAGAGGAAATATATTTAGCAAAAATAGAACAAGATTTCGTAAAGGATGGAGCAGAAAATAAATTAAGACCGCACCAACTTACGATAGAACGAAAGCGAAGATTAGGCAAAGTAATTGAAAGTTTTTATACCTTCGAGGAGAAAGGATTGGGTCACACTTCGCTGGAAAAACACTCAATAACCCTTACAGAAGGTGCTATTCCGGTGAAAGACCGTATTACCCAATTTCACCGGCAGTACAAGAAATAAGGAAATTGATCTGATGCTGAAATTAAAAGCTATAGAAGAAAGCGAAAGTCCGTGGAGCAATCGAACCACTATAGTAAGCCTGGAAAGAATCGGTTCTGTTTGGATGCAAGGAAGTTAAACAAAGTAACGGTAAAAGATGCATATCCACTGCAGAATATCGACGGAATACTAAGCAGAATCGACGAGACATATTATATAAGCAGTGTCGATCTGAAATATGCATTTTGGCAGATCGCGTTAGAGAAAACCTTACACTGCATTTATGGTAGCTGGTAGACCGCTGTATCAGTTTAGAGTGATGCCATTCGGTCTGTGTAATGCAGCACAAAGATTATGCAGACTAATGGACAAAGTGGTTCCGCAGAAACTAAAGGATAACGTGTTCATTTATTTAAATGATTTGCAAGTGATATCGAGCACATTTGAAGAACACATAAAACTTTTAGGAGAAGTAGCCAAATGTCTACGAGAGGCGAACTTGACTATAGGTTTAAAAAAATCACAATTTCCTTTCCAAGAATTGATATATCTCGGATTCAGTATAGGTGGAGGAGTGTTAAATACGTATCCAGAGAAGGTACAGGCGATTAGAAAGATAAAATTGCCAAAGAACACCAAAAAAGTTCGTAGCTTTTTAGGAACGGCTGGAATGGTATAGGCGTTTTATTAAAGATTTTGCCACAATATCAGCGCCTTTGACAGATACGTTAAAAAATCTAAGAAATATATAATGACACCAGAAGCTACAGAGGCATTTGAAAAACTAAAAAAGGCGCTCACAACAGCCCCTGTACTGAGGCATGCTGATTTCAGTAAGAGGTTTTATATTCAATGTGATGCCTCGGATTATGGAATCGGAGCCGTATTATATCAATTAAATGATCATAAAGAAGAACACCCTACAGCGTTTTATTCTAAAAAGTTGAATAGTTGCCAGAGAAATTACAGCGTTACCGAAAAGGAATGTTTGGCAGCAGTAATGGCGATACGCAAGTTTAGGCAGTATGTCGAAATGATGCCATTTACAGTCGTAACCGATCATGCTAGTCTCAAGTGGCTGATGACTTTCAAGGATTTAAGCGGGCGATTGGCAAGATGGTCATTACAACTTCAAGCATATAACTTCTAAATACTGCATACAAAATGTTCAGATAACGTCGTTGTGGATATGTTGTCGAAATTATCAAAAAGTCCTGAGATATGCGAATTAGATAGAGAAGCTTTCTTTGATTTCGAAACAACGGAATTTCAGAGTGAAGAATATCTAGAGCTAATAAAGAAAGTTGAAGAAAATTCGGAACAATTACCAGACTTAAAAATCGAAGATGGAATGGTATTTAAAAAGGATGCTTTTGATCGAGATTTGGCAGGAGAATATATATGGAAATTTAGGATTCCAAACAGTATTTCTCAAATTATAATTGAAAAAGCACATAATGAAAACACAGCTGCTCATGGTGCAATTGCAAAAATACTGGAAAAAGTAAAACGGTTCTTTTATTGGCCAAAGATGACAAACCAGATCAGACAATACGTAAGATCATGTCAGGTATGCAAAGAAACGAAACCATCGAATAAAAATCTGATGCCAGAAATCGGACAAGCGGTCAGAACATAGCGCCCATTTCAGAAAATTTATATAGACTTTTTAGGCAAATATCCTAGATCCAAAATCGGTAACTGCTATATATTTATTGTAGTAGACCATTTTTCTTAATTTACATTCCTTAAAGCCATGAGAGAAGCCACCACGAACAATGTCGTACAGTTTCTAACCCATGAAATATTTCATAAGTTTGGGGTGCCGGATGTGATACATAGCGACAATGAGGCACAATTTATCGCGAAAGGGTTTCAAAATACGATCAATGCATATAAGATACAACAAATGAAAACCGCGGTGTATTCCCCTTAATCCAATGTATCAGAAAGGGTTAATCAATCTGTATTGGCGGCAATTTGGGCGTATCTAAATGAGGATCATAGGGAATGGGATCTGTATCTTTCAGAGATTGAATGTGCATTGCGAAATCCAGTTTACCCAGCAACGGTGTTACGCGCTTCATTTTTTCTTCTTTTCAAAACGACAAACGGGATTGACAAAAAAAAAATTGAAATGGCTAAAGAGGCATAAAAGGAATATTCCTTCTAGCTCTAAAAGGGTAGAATGTGGCTCTTGATCCACGCGTAAGCATATAACACACTGTTATGCCTAGATAACCTACCAGACAGTGTGTAACTACAATGAAAAATAATAACTACAATTAAACACATGGCGAGATGGGATGCCATGTAGGATACAATTCTTCCTCCCTACTAACAAGCACATTTGATTTACACCCACCTACACCTTCGTATACCACTTATCATTCCCAAAAAAAAAAGGTTTAGAATTCCATTTTAATGTAGCAAATTAACATTGAAATTTATTAACAGGAGACTTAATGTAAAAAGGCAAATTCGTATATAATAAAATTAAAATTAACATCAATGTATCTAACCATGGAATCATTCATATAATGTTAAATATCGATATAATAATGGAACAGGGTGGAATTTGGAATTAAATTTTGATAGTATAAATAATTAACAAGAGAATATATGTATATATGTATTTAGTAAATCATTACTTACAAAAATAACAAACGCAGGGAAGAGCTTACATGGCGCGATTCCAAAACGTTTCAATTGATGGGCCCAGCATATCGACGTAATGTTGTTGTTGTTTTAGCTACTCTTGAAAGAAAAATTGTTTTTGTTAATAATGATTATTAAATATTATGATGATTTAAGCTATGAGATTTTAAATCCTAATGTGACCATGATTAATAATGAGTTTGTTTAGTTCAGATAGTTGATTATACTCTCAAAGAAAAAATCTTAGTACAATTAATTTATAATTTGAAAATTTCTGATTTAAAAATTTTTTTTTCTTTCTGTTTTTACACTATTCATAGATTTTGATTAGAATTAATAAACATACATTCTTATTTTTACGTTAACTTTTAAGCTGTTTGATTAATTAAAAATATATATAATATTTTTGTTTTAACATATTTTAAGATTGATTTAGCTTTAAATTAATTCCTTTCTTAAAGTTTATGAGAATTTAGTTTTATTTCAAATAGGTATTTTGAAATGGATAAGTTTTTACTTGTTACCAGAAATTTGGATGGTGGTTTTGATTTTCTTTTCTTTTTGTTTTTACACTATACATAGATTTTGATTAGAATTAATAAACATACATTCTTATTTTTACGTTAACTTTTAAGCTGTTTGATTAATTAAAAATATATATAATCTTTTTGTTTTAACATATTTTAAGATTGATTTAGCTTTAAATTAATTCCTTTCTTAAAGTTTATGAGAATTTAGTTTTATTTCAATTAGGTATTTTGAAATGGATAAGTTTTTACTTGTTACCAGAAATTTGGATGGTGGTTTTGATTTTCTTTTCTTTTTGTTGTTTGCTATTTGCGCTGTTACGTAAGTGACTTGCCCACGTTGATTATGGATAAAAATTTAATAAAGCATCCAGCAGAACTCCTGGCTTTCAAAGTCTTTCCCGGTGCCAAAATCTGTACGCTATGGAGGAAGTTTGGCATGGGACTTCAATTTTCCTTTGTGCCAAATTATTTTGCTAATTATCTCTTATAGTTTGACCCAAAAGTAGTTTAATTTTTATTTGTTATATTTTTAGTTAAACTTTATTTTTTTTTTTAACTTTTAATTCAAATGAAGAGACTGTACTTTATTAATCATTGCACTTTATACACTATTATAGCGACACGTTTACTTTGAAATTCATACAACGAATGATATTACAAGAAATCAGGTTTATAGTTATACCTTCTGCATTATGGGGTGATCTTGAAGGAGAATTCAAAGACATAAAATAACTCCAGTTTCGTGTTAAAGTAAGACAAAACTATAACCGCGTAAGGCAATAAAATTGAGATCAGCCAGTTTGATGATTTTTTTTTTCTTTACCGATGTGTGTAACAACTCAATACACAATTATGCTTACATACATTTGGGGTACATTTCACATTACAAACCTACAACCAGATAACTTAAAACTCAATTAGTAGAGTTCACAACCTGAGAATATTTGCATTTCCAGCATGCAAAAAAAAAGGGAATGTATACCACCTAGTGGTTACTCAAAGGCAAATTATTTGTTGTTATTTATTTTGAAAATACTGATAGAAAATTATAAATAAATGAAATTGTATATAAAAAAAATCGTTTCAAAGCTGCTTCGCTCTGAGGTTATCTGCCGAAGACGAACAGGAGACCGATTTTTAAGTTCCGGTGTTAATTAAAAATAAAAGTAAATCCTGCCAGTTTAAGAATTTGCCAAAATGAACGAGTCAATTTAGATATGTCGTTTTGATGGTTAATAAATTTGATGGTGAAACAATGTATTTTATGACTATTGAAAAAAAGAAAAATGTGTGGCACGACCCACGAATAGCCGGGCAATTTATAATTTCAAATCAGAAGAATGAAATTTTCCAATGTACTTTCCTTTTAAATCTACGATGTCATATAAATTATTGCCAACTTTGTTTCTTATTTTGCATTTAATGAATTTTGGCATAAATTTTCTGTTTATATTTTTATCCTTATTACTATGGATATGGTTCTTCCTAAACACAATTTGATCTTGCATAAATTTAATTGGTCTACTTCTAAGATTGTAAGTTTACTTGCCTTTTCATGTGCAATGTTGAGATTTTTCCGAATTTCCTCCCGAACTTTCAATAATCTGTCGGCGTTATGTAAAATACTGAAATCTTCTCCAGATGTACACCCGAATTTGTCCAAGATTTTATAAGCGGAAGCATGTTGAACCATATTTTGCCCAAACGTGGCATAGTATGGGGAGCATTTTATTGAAGAATGGTAATCGCTCCTAAGTATAGATAAAATTTGAGGTATGTATCTATCCCAAGCATTATGGTCTTTATGGTTCTGTAAAAATCATCTTAATTTTGTTACAATTTCACGGTTTGTGCGTTCAGATGCGTTAGAATGTGGTGCATAAAAACCTGTAGTTATGTGTGCAATTTCGTAGAGTTTAAAGAAATCCTTCATTTCTTTCGAGACTAATTGTTTGCCATTGTCGCTGTGAATATATCTAGGCACTCCAAATGTAGGAAATATTTCATTTTGTAAGAATAAAATAACATTGGAAGCTGTTGCTGCTTTAAATGGCTTTAAAAAAACAAATTTTGTAAGGTGGTCTAGACATACAAATATTACTGAATTTTTGGCTTTTGTAAAAGGATATGGGCCTAGAAAGTCACAATAAAATCTTTCAAATGGTCGAGTGGTTTTAAATTGATTACCCATGAGAGGCTTGGATATTTGATTTGTTGATTTGACACACTTACACAAATCGCAATCTTTTATGTACGATTTAACGTCGTTAACCATTGTAGGCCAAAAATATTTTTGTCGTATTCTTGACAAGGTTTTGGCTAAGCCACCATGACACGAATTCACCGAGTTATGAGCTGATTTTATAACGACATCTACTAAAGATCTCGGAATCCAAAGGCGCCAAAGATTATCTTCTTCATCTTCTGAGCCATTTCTAAATTTTACTCTCCTATATACAAAATTTTCTAATATGCGAATGTCTGGAAGGAATTCTTCATTTTCAATAACCTTTCTTCTCAGGTTTTTATATTCATCATCATTGAATTCTGGAGAGGATAAATCAACTTCAAGCGGAAAATCTGATAAGGTTAACTCCTCTGTGTCCATTCTAGAAAGACAATCGGGGACTACATTTAAAGAACCCTTACGGTGTTCGATTTTAAAATCGTATCGCTGTAATTTTAAGCTCCAGCGAGCTAAACGTCCGCTTAAGTCTTTTTGTGACATTAACCACCTTAAAGAAGAATGGTCTGTTACAATTTTGAAGGGTAATCCTTCGATATATGGTCTGAATTTATTAACACATACTATAGCAGCCAAGCACTCCAGTTCTGTCACCGTATAATTTCGTTGGGATTTATTTAATTTTTGGGAAACATATGCGATCGGGTGTTCATTGCATTGATCGTCGTACTGCAATAACACTCCGCCTACACCTATGATAGAAGCGTCACATTGAATAATAAATTCCTTTTCAAAATTTGGTTGCGCCAAAATGGGAGCGGTGGAAAGAGCACATTTTAGTTTTTCAAAGGATACTTTTGCCTCTTCACTCAATGAAAAAGGTTTGTTGGATTTTCTTAAACATTCTGTTAAGGGGCCTGCAAGATCTGAAAAATTACTTATAAAACTCCTATACCAATTGGCCGTACCTACAAACCTGCGCACTTGCTTAGGTGTCTTTGGTAGAGGAAAAATACGAATTGATTCGACCTTGTCTGGATCAACTTTAAGGCAACCATTGCCAACGATATAGCCTAAATATTTAATTTGTTTTTGACAAAACTTGCTTTTACTAACATTAGTGGCAAGAAGCTACTTCCGATAAAAGTTTCATGTGTAATTTGAAGTTAGGGCTACACACAAGCAAGTCATCTAGGTATATAAATAAATTTTCCCTTAATCTGGAAGGGATAACCTTATCCATGAGGCGACTTATGGTTTGTGGACCATTACAAAGTCCAAATGGCATGTATTTATATTGATATAATGGTTTTCCTGGTACAACAAATGCGGTTTTTTCTTTCGAAGTTTCAGACAGTCGAATCTGGAGCAAGGCATCCTTCAGATCTATTCCGCTTATAAAGAAAGTGTCTTTTAGCCTACTCAGCAAACCATGTATGTGTGGTAGTGGATATGAGTCCTTTTTCATTACCTCATTTAATTTTCTCGAATCTATGCACAAACGTACCTTTCCAGGTTTCCTAACTAATACTGCAGGAGAGCACCAAGGAGAATTAGATTCTTCGATAACGCACATACTAAGTAACCTATCTATTTCTTTATATGCCTCCTCCTGTCTTGGTGGTGATAAAGGGTAATGCCTACATTTTATTGGAACAGCATCTCCCGTGTCAATATCGTGTTCCAGCAAGTCTGTGCATCCTAGACCGAACTTCTCATATGAAGGAAATCCCGCGATTACTTTTTCAAAAACTATTTTTTCATCGGGAGTCAAATCATGAACATTCTCATCCAACTTTAACTCAGATAGTAATTCAGAAACATTGGAAGAAAATGGCTTAATTAAATCCGGAGCTAAAGCAAACTCCTGCCAGAAATCGATACCGAAATATGTCTCTTGACTCAAGGAAGGAACTAAATAAAATCCAATATCTTTCGTAACATTTTTAAAAACAATTGGTAAGGTACAAAAACCGATAACATTTTGTTTTGCTCCGTTAGCTGTTTTTATGGAAGATTCAATTGATTTATATGAAATATTATTTCTTTCGACAAATAAAATGCAATCTTTGCCTAAAATTGAAACATTTGCCCCAGAATCAAGTAAACCTGTTATAGTATCATTTAAAACTTTGACTTTAGCAAAAGGTCTGTCATCGGGTCCCTGAATTATCGTTGATTCTAAGATTTTACGGAAATATCTACGCTTTTTAAACCGTAGTCGGCATTTCATTATTTTTAGAGTAGGTTTTTTTACTAAGCTGAGAGACTGGTTAGAATAACAAAAAAAAAACTTGTGTAAGGAATCAGAAGTATCGTCTGTTTGTGTACAAGTGTCTTTATATAATGTTTCATAAGCTTCGGATTTAGGTTGTAAGGTTTGAACATTATTTTGAAGTTCATTAGATTTTAATTTAAAATCGGGGTTTGTTGGGATGGACGATTGTCCCCGGTAGCCAGATCGTCCATTTTCTGGTTTCCCTGAAACCTATGTTTGTTTGGACAATTTGGCGTCAAAAAACCTTTTTGTCCGCATCTAAAACAAAATGGTTTTTTAATTTCTTCGGCACAATAAATATACGAGTGTCCAAAGGACAAACAATTCCAGCATTTAATGGTAGAGTAATCATTTCTAACCGTTTTTCTGAAAACCTGAAGAGCTTCAAGTTGGGGATCATTTATTTCCGAATTATCGTCTTCTTGCAATAACGCTTCGATTTCATTGACATTTCGCGATTGTCCCGTATTTGTACCTTGAAATTTGGTATCAAGCAAGATCTTTTCGGCTTTTCTGACTATATCCCTGAAATCATTTAGACTACGAGTTTCAGAGCTAAATACCAGAAAACGTAAATTTGAATTTAAATTTTTCTTTAAAATGTCTATTAATGTAATATCCGGCAATGGATTTCTCAGTCTTAGGTTCATGGAAACAATTGATGTATGGAAATCATCATATGTTTCTTTAAACTGTTGCTTACGTAACGATATTTTGAGCAAAATGTCATGGTCGGACTCTAAATGACCGAATTCTCTCGCGATTGCGTGGCGTAAATTTTCAAATGTAATATATCGGTTTTGCTTCATAAAAAGCCAATATTATTTTTCTGCACGACCTTCTAAAAGAACATGAAAATTTGCCAGTAAATGTTCATTAGAACAATTGGTCCTACCGCAAAGTGTTTCCACTTTAAATAGAAAATCTGATACAGAACCGGTTCCATCAAAAGAGATCTTCCACTTTTCTAACTTAATATTCGTGTCGCCATTCGTATATAACCTATTTTGACTAGCAGATGGACGAGTGGAGTCTGTTGGTGGTGCACCTGGCAAAAATTTTCCTATCCTATTTGCATTCAAACTGTTAGTATTACCAATCTGAGAAATACTGTCTCTGATTGCACTAAGTTCCTTCCTGAACTCTTCTCGAGTATTTTTCATAGATTGTTCCATCAAGGTTATTAGTGAGTCAAAGGGTGTAGCTGGGTTAGAACCACTGTTTGTATTGTTGTTGTTGGACAAACCAGAAGCTGTTCCAAAACGCGCATCATTTTGTGGGACAAAATCTAAGGGAGGCGCAACTTGAAAAAATGAGGCGTCAAATGATAGTCGTTGATTATCCATAGTTATTATGTCTTCAAAGCGTGAAGAAGAAGGTATGCTGGTTGAACTTGGTGTTCTTGTAAGAGTTGGACCTGCTGTCTTAAGGACAGGAGAATGGGCAACTTTAGATTTTGGTGCGATAGGGGTTTCTTTTAAGTCGATTGAAATATTATTTCTTGAAAGAGACTTACTTCTATTCCCAATACCTCGACTGAAAGAACTATTTTTATTTATTGCTCCACGAGAAGAATTTCGCGTATTCATAACGAAAGAAAATTAATCAAAAAAAAAAAAGAATTCAATGTATGCTTTTAATACTAATTTAAGTTTCTTAAGAACGATAAAAAAATATAACTGATATAAGTTTATAAAAAAAAATTATTTAAGATAAGTAAGATTATAAAAATGATAACTTATTAAATTTTAAATATCAAAAAAAATATATATAAAATTTATGTATTTTCCGGGAATGATAAACGGAAACAAAACTGCAAGTAAGTACATAAAATCAGTTGTGCTTTACCTGAAAAGTGCAACGTATTTTAGTATTTGTTTAATAACGGATCTACTTTTCATGTAATATATTTGTAAAACAATGTGCCTATACTGCTAGACCGCAACATTTAAGAATTATATATAAAAGATCTTAAATGGACTTGAATAACATTTCAGCGCAAATTTTCCTTTGATTAGCTCTAATGCAACAATATCCCAGAATTAAGACGTGATATTGGACTCCTAGAACAAGGCAAAAAAAAATTTTTTTTGGTTGAATAATATTAAAAACATATTTTTTTTTTTATATCGCAATTTGATCGAAGTTAATTGTATCGATAGCAAAGACTTATACAAAGAATTATGCATTTGGTGTTAAGGTTAAAGGTTCTACTAAACCTGCGGAAGGATCATTATTTGCTCTAATTTTTAAACTCGTTGAAGCCCCACGTTGGGCGCCATATATGTTACGCGCTTCATTTTTTCTTCTTTTCAAAACGACAAACGAGATTGACAAAAAAAAACAAATTTGAAATGGCTAAAGAGGCATAAAAGGAATATTCCGGCTAGCTCTAAAAGGGTAGAATGTGGCTCTTGATCCACGCGTAAGCATATAACACACTGTTATGCCTAGATAACCTACCAGACAGTGTGTAACTACAATGAAAAATAATAACTACAATTAAACACATGGCGAGATGGGATGCCATGTAGGGTACAATTCTTCCTCCCTACTAACAAGCACATTTGATTTATACCCACCTACACCTTCGTATACCACTTATCATTCCCAAAAAAAAAAAAAAAAAGGTTTAGAATTCAATTTTAATGTAGCAAATTAACATTGAAATTTATTAACAGGAGACTTAATGTAAAAAGGCAAATTCGTATATAATAAAATTAAAATTAACATCAATGTATCTAACCATGGAATCATTCATATAATGTTAAATATCGATATAATAAAGGAACAGGGTGGAATTTGGAATTAAATTTTGATAGTATAAATAATTAAAAAGAGAATATATGTATATATGTATTTAGTAAATCATTACTTACAAAAATAACAAACGCAGGGAAGAGCTTACATGGCGCGATTCCAAAACGTTTCAATTGATGGGCCCAGCAAATCGACGTAATGTTGTTGTTGTTTTAGCTACTCTTGAAAGGAAAATTGTTTTTTTTTTTTTGTTAATAATGATTATTAAATATTATGATGATTTAAGCTATGAGATTTTAAATCCTTATGTGACCATGATTAATAATGAGTTTGTTTAGTTCAGATAGTTGATTATACTCTCAAAGAAAAAAATCTTAGTAAAATTAATTTATAATTTGAAAATTTCTGATTTAAAAATTTTTTTTTCTTTTTGTTTTTACACTATTCATAGATTTTGATTAGAATTAATAAACATACATTCTTATTTTTACGTTAACTTTTAAGCTGTTTGATTAATTAAAAATATATATAATATTTTTGTTTTAACATATTTTAAGATTGATTTAGCTTTAAATTAATTCCTTTCTTAAAGTTTATGAGAATTTAGTTTTATTTCAAATAGGTATTTTGAAATGGATAAGTTTTTACTTGTTACCAGAAATTTGGATGGTGGTTTTGATTTTCTTTTCTTTTTGTTTTTACACTATTCATAGATTTTGATTAGAATTAATAAACATACATTCTTATTTTTACGTTAACTTTTAAGCTGTTTGATTAATTAAAAATATATATAATCTTTTTGTTTAAACATATTTTAAGATTGATTTAGCTTTAAATTAATTCCTTTCTTAAAGTTTATGAGAATTTAGTTTTATTTCAATTAGGTATTTTGAAATGGATAAGTTTTTACTTGTTACCAGAAATTTGGATGGTGGTTTTGATTTTCTTTTCTTTTTGTTGTTTGCTATTTGAGCTGTTACGTAAGTGACTTGCCCACGTTGATTATGGATAAAAATTCAATAAAGCATCCAGCAGAACTCCTGGCTTTCAAAGTCTTTCCCGGTGCCAAAATCTGTACGCTATGGAGGAAGTTTGGCATGGGACTTCAATTTTCCTTTCTGCCAAATTATTTTGCTAATTATCTCTTATAGTTTGACCCAAAATTAGTTTAATTTTTATTTGTTATATTTTTAGTTAAACTTTATTTTTTTTTTAACTTTTAATTCAAATGAAGAGACTGTACTTTATTAATCATTGCACTTTATACACTATTATAGCGACACGTTTACTTTGAAATTCATACGACGAATGATATTACAAGAAATCAGGTTTATAGTTTTACTTTCTGCATTATGGGGTGATCTTGAAGGAGAATTCAAAGACATAAAATAACTCCAGTTTCGTGTTAAAGTAAGACAAAACTATAACCGCGTAAGGCAATAAAATTGAGATCAGCCAGTTTGATGATTTTTTTTTTTCTTTACCAATGTGTGTAACAACTCAATACACAATTATGCTTACATAAATTTTGGGTACATTTCACATTACAAACCTACAACCAGATAACTTAAAACTCAATTAGTAGAGTTCACAACCTGAGAATATTTGCATTTCCAGCATGCAAAAAAAGGGAATGTATACCACCTAGTGTTTACTCAAAGGCAAATTATTTGTTATTTATTTTGAAAATACTGATAGAAAATTATAAATAAATGAAATTGTATATAAAAAAAATCGTTTCAACGGGAGTAACACCATTTTTTCCTTTGTTCGGGTTTCATATGTTTTCGAGTGGTTCCGATTATAAACTAGCTGGAAAACTAATGCCATTGTCGGATCACGAAATAAAAATTTGAATAGGACAGAAAATCTAGAGTTGATAAGGGAGAATATTAAAAATAATTTGCACGAAGCGTAATAGAAAAGCACCGAGAGGTACAACAAACGAGCTAGGAGAGTTAAATTCATTCCAGGGCAAGAAGTGCATAGAAGGAACACGGTTTTGAGCGATTTCGGGAAAAATATTAATGCAAAATTTTGCGAGAAATTTATAAAATGTAGGGTGCTAAAACTTATATGGAATAATATGTATGAACTGGAGAATATGCAGGGTAGACCTATAGGGGTAGTTCATGCCAAAGACATAAAAATGAAAATAGTTCAATATAGTTTTAAGTCTATGTTGGTTAAATGATAAGTGTTCCGAAAGAAGAAAATCCACCAGTACCTGAACCAAAAAGTTTGTATTCGACTACTTCTGATGTAGAGGACAGAGCAATCAATAATCATGGCTATGATTAATTCGTTATACTCATTCAACATTACAGCCAACGTTTCTTAGCTGGTTACATGTATAACCGTCAGTGCGCCACAAGTGCGACTCCGTTAGCGTTCTAGGGAACTATGCCATTAAGAACTGGGAGTCATTACTCACCTGGTACAATTACTTTCTTCTGAGCCCGTAATTACAGCGAGCTGAACGGAGAGTAAACGAATTAGTCGACAAACATGTCAAGAGTAGAGATGTTTGCTTCATTGCTACGACCTGACTGTCACTGATGACTAGATCAAATGAGGACAGAGTACAAAAAGTTGGCAAAGTTAGCGGACGGTAGGGAAAGCGATTAGGTCAACGCAAGGAGATAATTCGTGACGAGATCAAAAGAAAGGAAATATGGGTAATGGTCAAGCGAAACAGCAATACAATTCACCGATATTACGGTTCTAGCCCCGGCCGCAGTCGGGAGAACTCGAGAATATTATAGAAATCGAAAAAGTGCATAATACTTTTAAAATCTGTGATAAAAACCAAATAACGTGCAATATTAGGATATAAAAGTACAACTAAGAATTATCTTATTAGTTTTAAGTTGTGTTTGTCCTAATATATGAGGATTGTTTTTTTGCAGAAAAAAAACGAATCATACACTTTTTATGTTTCCGTGTTATACATACCTGTGGTGAACGTCCAGTGTAATCTTACAAGAGATGGTGCAATGTAGTTTTAATATAGCGTTTCCACACTGTGTATTGAGAGAGGGGACCTGAAAAAGTTTGATAATGGGTAATAAAATTAATCTGTGATAATAATATAACTAAGTGCAATATTAGGATATGAATACAATTTCTAAATAATACGTTTTATTCTAGTTGTAAGTTGTGTTCGTCCTAATTTTTACAGATTATGTTTATGTTTGTACAGATTATTACAGATTATGTTATCCATCTATGACAGTTTAATGACCTTCATTGTGGTGCAATACCGTTAGAAAAAGATAGTTACATGTCGCAATGAAGAAACCAAGTACCTGAAAATAAATGAACCACAGAAACACAAAGTAAAAAGTTAATAAATATGAAATTGAATAAACTTCCCTGATAACGGTCCAATATTCCGGAAAGGCCAGGGAAACGAATGATCACCCAAAATCTGCATAGAATATTAGTATTAGTTTTGTGTTTGTACATAGGGAGGAAAATAAAATAGAAAGAATGAACAACTTACTTGGTACCGATCTTTAATGCCCGGCTAATGAGACTCCAGGGTGTGGGAGTTCCCCACGTTGATTAATGAATAATTTCCAAGCGGCCCTCGCACACCGTTCTTGACCCTTGTCATTGGTAAACTCGGTTTTTTGTTGCGGTGGTTTTTTCTATTTCGATTGAGTAGCGTTTCGTGTGACACCCAATAAAAACCATTAGCCATGAAATGCATTTCGTCTTTGTATATTTTTTTTTCAACTTTAGTATTTAGTTCACCCGTCCCCCAAATTTTTATGTCGTGTTAATTCCAATTTAACTTTTTGAAATTGTTAAGAACCCGGCTGTGCGGCTAATTTATAGGCGGGTAAGTGCAAGAATTTGTGGCAGTGGCCCCGCATGCCTGTAACATATCACCCGTGCGGATGTCCTTGTGTTTTTCATATCACTGTGTGTTGGTATCGTTGCTGTTAGTTACGTGGCTCATGGGGTTCCTTTGTTTTTTGTGGAATACATCAGGTTATCTGGAAGGAAGTAAAAAAATATAATTTAATGATTATGCATATTGGCATATAGGTTACGATCCAGTCAATAGGGGGTATATTTCTGAACCCACTACCATGCGACTGCTACCCGATCCAAAAGAAATCCGCATCAATACATTACCCTGAACGTCCATCCATACCACCTGGAGAACTAGTGTAGCTGTGTTCAGACATATTTTTATTTATTTTTAAGTTTCACGTTGTGGTTAATTTCTTATGTATTATTTTGTATATGTGACCTTCTCCAAGAAAAGGGGCCTAGTGTGTGAAAATTAAGTTTTGAGAAAAAAACGCATTTAAAGTTTCTACACCCTTTTAGGTCCCAGAATCCACCGTTTTTGACACAACCCGTTTTTTGACACACTAGGTCCCTTTTCTCAGAGAAGGTCACATATGTGAAAAAATATGTTGGCTGTCCTGATAAGCAAGCCTTTTCAAACTGTGTAAGTAATGAAAGAAGAAACTAAGGATGCCAGACCAGGTGAATGTACTGGAAGAAAAACGTGATGGAAAAGATATGAAATCTCTGTTATGCGTTCATCTGGGAGGTTGGTGTCTAAAATAGTTGTTTTAAATTTAGAGAAAAAAAGATAAATAGAAAAGTATAGTTACTTAGAGAACAAAAAGCGGGATAATAGAAAAGGATAGTGTTTAGAAAAACAGGCGATATAATAGAAAAGGATAAGCACAGGCTGTACGTAAGATGAAATATTCAGTTATTGGAAAATTTTGAGATTGCGGTACCGCGGTATCTACAAAAACTAGCCATTGTTTGTTCTGGGATCATTAGTATCCAATGCGCGAAGGTGAACGTAATAAATTATACATATAAAATTATACATATAGAAAAGTTTCGCGAAAGTGAATTTAAATAAAGAAAAATTTGTAATGTTAAAGGAGTAAATACCAGCCGTGATCCAGGAACATTTGCTACACCCAGGAAAATTTTTCAAGCAGGACTACGGTGAATTCAAGGTATGTGAAAAATAATTTTGAAGAAAAGAAAAAGTGAATTTAGGAAATAAATATATATAGTAAGAGCGATGAAAGGGAAAATATTTTAATGAATTCTATATGATAGGGTAACCTGGATAGTTTGAGGAGTGAACTCGTAGAGAAAAATAGCAGGAGAAGTAGATGGATTTGGCCCTATCTGGGACAGGGCTAGAATATTTGTTTAAACAAGACGGCAGCAACGGCAGGGTAGTGTCCTCAAAAAGAAAGAAAAAAATATCATCATCCTGTGAAAATATATGATTTGTAATCTCTACAGTGTAAGAGGAAATTAAAGCTAATCCAAGTAACCGTAGCAATTATTTATCTGTACCTTCGTGCTGAAAAAAAAATCAAAAGCCAAAAGAAAGTCGTATTTAGAAGTAAAGCAAAAAAAAAAAGTCTAATCAACAGAAAAAAATATATATTTTATAAAATAACCTTTATTTTTAAGTTCATTTATTTATTTATTTTTTATATAAATATTTATTGTAGTTTAAGTTGTGTTAATTAGTGTTTAAGAATATTTAAGTATTAGTTCTTCATATTGTGAGTGTCTAGGGCAAGTAAAAAAAAAGAAAAAACAGGGAGAAAGGAAATAGAAGCTTTTATTTACCATATCCGCTCAAAGGAAGCGGGAAATAATATTGATAAAATTAGTTCACAATAGCCGCACCTTCCTGTCATTAAATAGGGTGATTTGTCCCGTTAGGTCTTATGGAGCTCTCTCAGTCCTAGGAGAAAAGAAAAAAAAAAGGAAAGATTGTATTTCTAGGTGATATATGATGAAGTAAATTAATCTATATTAGAGAGTAACGGGCGTAACGCGTATCGACGCAGGTTTGTGCGTATCCCGATATTGTTTTTTTTTTGTTTGTCAAAAAGGCACCAAAATTTAGTCTGTATTAGTAAATTATTTGTTTTCCTTTGTATTTTAGTTTTTTTTACATATCAGATAGTTTTAAATAAATTGTTTATTTTTAGTCATATTTGTAGTCGTAGGGTAAGGCTAAAATTTATAATAAATGTTATGAATAAGTCCATATAGAGAAATGAATATGTGCTAAAGTAAATTTTAAAGGGGTTGGTTAACAGAGGTAAGTGGATACGTGTAAGCGGATTATTGGGATCACGGTGAATAGAAATAGAGGAGTTCGTGATCATGGATGCTATAGGGCGGTTGGAGGACAACATCTTCCTCCCACTCCAGTGAGGTGTATTGAGTACGTTATTTTGTTTTTCACATTTATTGGAACGAGCCTTGGGCTAGGGTTGAGGGATGGACCACACCCAGCGGCGATAAACCAGAGCTAGTCGGCCGGTTCACCCTAGTGCCACTTAGGTCCCGTAACAGTATGGTGCCCAAACGAAAGGACTTTGACAGCTTCAGATGTCAAAATTTTGTGTCTTTTTTTTTGTGTGTATAAAATCGAATCCATAGAATAATAGTTTTTTTTTTGTTGTAGACCAAATGTTGTTTTTTGTAAGTTAACGAAATTGTGGATGGATTTACGTAGCCGTTCTGTGTAAGTGCAGAAGTCTGTTGTACGTGGTGCATTAATAATGGAATGAATTTACAACAGAAATAATTCACCAGTATAGAAGAAATAGTGTTGGCCTAGTGAATTGCAACTTGTGCACGTTAGTTTTGCACACTAAATCTTTAATTTGGTTTTAGTAATTTTAGTTTCAGCTTGAAATTTAATTTATAAGCAGTTGGCAAACTTATCGATAACCGCTTAAGACTATGGTCAATAAGTTCGACGTATCGGAAGGGGAGAAAACTGACCTTTAGTATCGAGATTGAAAGCTACTAAAGAAAAAAAAATTAGATTGTTATAATTGTTCAAATTTTGTGTAAATTGAATAATACCTCATTGTAGATGCTCCGAGGAGAGCCACGAAAATTTAATAAATTACCGCTAAACGCCACCACTGTTAACCACCCCTAATGAAAAGATAGAAGAAATAAATTGTTATAAATATTATATTATATTACAGTGTTAGTGTATTTAAAATCACGTATCATAAAGTAGTTATTATAAATTTTTGTGTATTTTTTTTTTTTTTTTTTGAGCTTTACTTTTTACTATTTTTATGTTTATTTGTAATCATATGTTTTTATTATTTATCCGAATTTCATTTATTATATTTTTTTTTATTTTTAGTTATAAATTTAAAATTTTTTTTAACTTTACTTTTCACTATTTTTATGTTTATTTGTATTCATTTATTTTTGTTATTTATCCGAATTTCAATTATTATACTTTGTTTATCTTTTTGTTTTTACTTTTTACGATTTTTATTTTTATTTATACACCCAAATTTCAATTGTTTAGTATCGGTTACTTGGCTTATTATTATATAAGCAACAAAAGCAACCCGTTGTATGCTGGAACTGTAAGGTTCCCGGTCATGTGTACATGGAGTGTCCAGCATCAGAAAAGTTGCTGTTCTGCTATCGTTGCGGGAAGCCCAACGTAATTACACCAAAATGTCCAGCATGCCAACAGGGAAACCAGAAGAAGGGCGCGGGAGCGACAGAGGGCCCACGTCAATCCGAGAACCCTGATATAGAAAAATCTTATAAAGAAAAGAAGGTAGTTCAATAAGCAATTTGATCAAGGCAAACAATAGGAAATACATACCAGAAAGTAGACATTATTTACCATTAGAGCTTAGACAAAAAAATTATAATGAAACTAGAGATCGCATTTTGAATTCCGAAACACCATCAAATCAGATTCGTAATATTCCGAGAAAGTTTGCAGAACGTCGTCAATTGATTCGTGGTCTGGTAGACTCGGTCCATAACGCTACTCATAATACAGGAGATCCTCGCATTTTCGCGGATGTAAAAATAGAAGGTCAACCCATGAACGGACTGTTAGACACCGGAGCATCCATAAGTATATTGGGAAAAGGGTGTAGGGAGTTCGTTCAAAACTTAGATGTTAGTATTCTCCCAATGTTGACCAATGTAAAAACTGCCAGTGGTCAGCAACATCGAATACTTGGAAAAGTAAAATTATCCATAAAGTATAATGAGCAAGAGCACAAAATGCTGCTGTTTCTTTGTCCAGATTTGGAACAAGTTCTTTATTTAGGTATAGATTTTTGGAGAATTTTCGGCCTAGCTCCCGAAATATAGGATGTAGAGGAAATAGATTTAGCAAAAATAGAGCAAGATTTCGTAAAGGATGGAGCAGAAAATAAATTAAGACCGCACGAACTTACGATAGAACGAAAGCGAAGATTAGGCAAAGTAATTGAAAGTTTTTATACCTTCGAGGAGAAAGGATTGGGTCACACTTCGCTGGAAAAACACTTAATAACCCTTACAGAAGGTGCTATTCCGGCGAAAGACCGTATTACCCAATTTCACCGGCAGTACAAGAAATAAGGAAATTGATCTGTTGCTGAAATTAAAAGCTATAGAAGAAAGCGAAAGTCCTTGGAGTAATCGAACCACTATAGTAAGCCTGGAAAGAATCGGTTCTTTTTGGATGCAAGGAAGTTAAACAAAGTAACGGTAAAAGATGCATATCCACTGCAGAATATCGACGGAATACTAAGCAGAATCGACGAGACATATTATATAAGCAGTGTCGATCTGAAATATGCATTTTGGCAGATCGCGTTAGAGAAAGAGAGAAAACCTTACACTGCATTTATGGTAGCTGGTAGACCGCTGTATCAGTTTAGAGTGATGCCATTCGGTCTGTGTAATGCAGCACAAAGATTATGCAGACTAATGGACAAAGTGGTTCCGCAGAAACTAAAGGATAACGTGTTCATTTATTTAAATGATTTGCAAGTGATATCGAGCACATTTGAAGAACACATAAAACTTTTAGGAGAAGTAGCCAAATGCCTACGAGAGACGAACTTGACTATAGGTTTAAAAAAATCACAATTTCCTTTCCAAGAATTGATATATCTCGGATTCATTATAGGTGGAGGAGTGTTAAAGACGTATCCAGAGAAGGTACAGGCGATTAGAAAGATAAAATTGCCAAAGAACACGAAAAAAGTTCGTAGCTTTTTAGGAACGGCTGGATGGTATAGGCGTTTTATTAAAGATTTTGCCACAATATCAGCGCCTTTGACAGATACGTTAAAAAATCTAAGAAATATATAATGACACCAGAAGCTACAGAGGCATTTGAAAAACTAAAAAAGGCGCTCACAACAGCTCCTGTACTGAGGCATGCTGATTTCAGTAAGAGGTTTTATATTCAATGTGATGCCTCGGATTATGGAATCGGAGCCGTATTATATCAATTAAATGATCATAAAGAAGAACACCCTACAGCGTTTTATTCTAAAAAGTTGAATAGTTGCCAAAGAAATTACAGCGTTACCGAAAAGGAATGTTTGGCAGCAGTAATGGCGATAGGCAAGTTTAGGCAGCATGTCGAAATGATGCCATTTACAGTCGTAACCGATCATGCTAGTCTCAAGTGGCTGATGACTTTAAAGGATTTAAGCGGGCGATTGGCAAGATGGTCATTACAGCTTCAAGCATATAACTTCTAAATAGTGCATACAAAATGTTCAGATAACGTCGTTGCGGATATGTTGTCGAAATTATTACAAAGTCCTGAGATATGCGAATTAGATAGAGAAGCTTTCTTTGATTTCGAAACAACGGAATTTCAGAGTGAAGAATATCTAGAGCTAATAAAGAAAGTTGAAGAAAATTCGGAACAATTACCAGACTTAAAAATCGAAGATGGAATGTTATTTAAAAAGGATGCTTTTGATCGAGATTTGGCAGGAGAATATATATGGAAATTTAGGATTCCAAACAGTATTTCTCAAATTATTATTGAAAAAGCACATAATGAAAACACAGCTGCTCATGGTACAATTCCAAAAATACTGGAAAAAGTAAAACGGTTCTTTTATTGGCCAAAGATAACAAACCAGATCAGACAATACGTAAGATCATGTCAGGTATGCAAAGAAACGAAACCATCGAATAAAAATCTGATGCCAGAAATCGGACAAGCGGTCAGAACATAGCGCCCATTTCAGAAAATTTATATAGACTTTTTAGGCAAATATCCTAGATCCAAAAGCGGTAACTGCTATATATTTATTGTAGTAGACCATTTTTCTTAATTTACATTCCTTAAAGCCATGAGAGAAGCCACCACGAACAATGTCGTACAGTTTCTAACCCATGAAATATTTCATAAGTTTGGGGTGCCGGATGTGATACATAGCGACAATGAGGCACAATTTATCGCGAAAGGGTTTCAATATATGATCAATGCATATAAGATACAACAAATGAAAACCGCGGTGTATTCCCCTTAATCCAATGTATCAGAAAGGGTTAATCAATCTGTATTGGCGGCAATTAGGGCGTATCTAAATGAGGATCATAGGGAATGGGATCTGTATCTTTCAGAGATTGAATGTGCATTTCGAAATTCAGTTCATTCAGCAACGGGAGTAACACCATTTTTTGCTTTGTTCGGGTTTCATATGTTTTCGAGTAGTTCCGATTATAAACTAGCTGGAAAACTAAGGCCATTGTCGGATCACGAAATAAAAAGTTTGAATAGGACAGAAAATCTAGAGTTGATAAGGGAGAACATTAAAAATAATATGCACGAAGCGTATGAGAAAAGCGCCGAGAAGTACAACAAACGAGCGAGAAGAGTTAAATTCATTCCAGGGCAAGAAGTGCATAGAAGGAACACGGTTTTGGGCGATTTCGGGAAAAATATTAATGCAAAATTTTGCAAGAAATTTATAAAATGTAGGGTGCTAAAACTTATATGGAATAATATGTATGAACTGGAGAATATGCAGGGTGGACCTATAGGGGTAGTTCATGCCAAAGACATAAAAATGAAAATAGTTCAATATAGTTTTAAGTCTATGTTGGTTAAATGATAGTGTTCCGAAAGAAGAAAATCCACCAGTACCTGAACCAAAAAGTTTGTATTCGACTACTTCTGATGTAGAGGACAGAGCAATCAATAATCATGGCTATGATTAATTCGTTATACTCATTCAACATTACAGCCAACGTTTCTAAGCTGGTTACATGTATAACCGTCAGTGCGCCACAAGTGCGACTCCGTTAGCGTTCTAGGCAACTATGCCATTAAGAACTGGGAGTCATTAGTCACCTGGTACAATTACTTTCTTCTGAGCCCGTAATTACAGCGAGCTGAACGGAGAGTAAACGAATTAGTTGACAAACATGTCTAGAGTAGAGATGTTTGCTTTATTGCTACGACCTGACTGTCACTGATGACTAGATAAATGAGGACAGAGTACGAAAAGTTGGCAAAGTTAGCGGACGGTAGGGAAAGCGATTAGGTCAACGCAAGGAGATAATTCGCGACGAGATCAAAAGAAAGGAAATATGGATAATGGTCAAGGGAAACAGCAATGCAATTCACCGATATTACGGTTCTAGCCCCCCGTCGCAGTCGGGAGAACTCGAGAATATTATAGAAATCGAAAAAGTGCATAATACGATTAAAATCTGTGATAAAAACCAAATAACGTGCAATATTAGGATATAAAAGTGCAACTAAGAATTATCTTATTAGTTTTAAGTTGTGTTTGTCCTAATATATGACGATTGTTTTTTGCAGAAAAAAAAACGAATCATACACTTTTTATGTTTCCGTGTTATACATACCTGTGGTGAACGTCCAGTGTAATCTTACAAGAGATGGTGCAATGTAGTTTTAATATAGCGTTTCCACACTGTGTATTGAGAGAGGGGACCTGAAAAAGTTTGATAATGGGTAATAAAATTAATCTGTGATAATAATATAACTAAGTGCAATATTAGGATATGAATACAATTTATAAATAATACGTTTTATTCTAGTTGTAAGTTGTGTTCGTCCTAATTTTTACAGATTATGTTTATGTTTTTACAGATTATTACAGATTATGTTATCCATCTATGACAGTTTAATGACCTTCATTGTGGTGCAATACCGTTAGAAAAAGATAGTTACATGTCGCAATGAAGAAACCAAGTACCTGAAATTAAATGAACCACAGAAACAAAGTAAAAAGGTAATAAAAATGAAATTGAATAAACTTCCCTGATAACGGTCCAATATTCCGGAAAGGCCAGGGAAACGAATGATCACCCAAAATCTGCATAGAATATTAGTATTAGTTTTGTGTTTGTACATAGGGAGGAAAATAAAATAGAAAGAATGAACAACTTACTTGGTACCGATCTTTAATGCCCGGCTAATGAGACTCCAGGGTGTGGGAGTTCCCCACGTTAATTAATGAATAATTTCCAAGCGGCCCTCGCACACCGTTCTTGACCCTTGTCATTGGTAAACTCGGTGTTTTGTTGCGGTGGTTTTTTCTATTTCGATTGAGTAGCGTCTCGTGTGACACCCAACAGACACCCAATAAAAACCATTAGCCATGAAATGCATTTCGTCTTTGTATATTTTTTTTTTCAACTTTAGTATTTAGTTCACCCGTCCCCCAAATTTTTATGTCGTGTTAATTCCAATTTAACATTTTGAAATTGTTAAGAACCCGGCTGTGCGGCTAATTTATAGGCGGGTAAGTGCAAGAATTTGTGGCAGTGGCCCCGCATGCCTGTAACATGTCACCCGTGCGGATGTCCTTATGTTTTTCATATCACTGTGTGTTGGTATCGTTGCTGTTAGTTACGTGGCTCATGGGGTTCCTTTGTTTTTTGTGGAATACATCAGGTTATCTGGAAGAAAGTAAAAAAATATAATTAAATGATTATGCATATAGGCATATAGGTTACGATCCAGTCAATAGAGGGTATATTTCTGAACCCACTACCATGGGACTGCTACCCGATCCAAAAGAAATCCGCATCAATACATTACCCTGAACGTCCATCCATACCACCTGGAGAACTAGTGTAGCTGTGTTCAGACAAATTTTTATTTATTTTTAAGTTTCACGTTGTGGTTAATTTCTTATGTATTATTTTGTATATGTGACCTTCTCCAAGAAAAGGGGCCTAGTGTCTGAAAATTAAGTTTTGAGAAAAAAACGCATTTAAAGTTTCTACACCCTTTTAAGTCCCAGAATCCACCGTTTTTGACACAACCCGTTTTTTGACACACTAGGTCCCTTTTCTCGGAGAAGGTCACATATGTGAAAAAATATGTTGGCTGTCCTGATAAGCAAGCCTTTTCAAACTGTGTAAGTAATGAAAGAAGAAACTAAGGATGCCAGACCAGGTGAATGTACTGGAAGAAAAACGTGATGGAAAAGATATGAAATCTCTGTTATGCGTTCATCTGGGAGGTTGGTGTCTAAAATAGTTGTTTTAAATTTAGAGAAAAAAAGATAAATAGAAAAGTATAGTTACTTAGAGAACAAAAAGCGGGATAATAGAAAAGGATAGTGTTTAGAAAAACAGGCGATATAATAGAAAAGGATAAGCACAGGCTGTACGTAAGATGAAATATTCAGTTATTGGAAAATTTTGAGATTGCGGTACCGCGGTATCTACAAAAACTAGCCATTGTTTGTTCTGGGATCATTAGTATCCAATGCGCGAAGGTGAACGTAATAAATTATACATATAAAATTATACATATAGAAAAGTTTCGCGAAAGTGAATTTAAATAAAGAAAAATTTGTAATGTTAAATTTATTAACACAATAAGTGAAAAAAAAACCGAAGGAGTAAATACCAGCCGTGATCCAGGAACATTTGCTACACCCAGGAAAATTTTTCAAGCAGGACTACGGTGAATTCAAGGTATGTGAAAAATAATTTTGAAGAAAAGAAAAAGTGAATTTAGGAAATAAATATATATAGTAAGAGCGATGAAAGGGAAAATATTTTAATGAATTCTATATGATAGGGTAACCTGGATAGTTTGAGGAGTGAACTCGTAGAGAAAAATAGCAGGAGAAGTAGATGGATTTGGCCCTATCTGGGACAGGGCTAGAATATTTGTTTAAACAAGACGGCAGCAACGGCAGGGTAGTGTCCTCAAAAAGAAAGAAAAAAATATCATCATCCTGTGAAAATATATGATTTGCAATCTCTACAGTGTAAGAGGAAATTAAAGCTAATCCAAGTAACCGTAGCAATTATTTATCTGTACCTTCGTGCTGAAAAAAAAATCAAAAGCCAAAAGAAAGTCGTATTTAGAAGTAAAGCAAAAAAAAAAAAGTCTAATCAACAGAAAAAAATATATATTTTATAAAATAACCTTTATTTTTAAGTTCATTTATTTATTTATTTTTTATATAAATATTTATTGTAGTTTAAGTTGTGTTAATTAGTGTTTAAGAATATTTAAGTATTAGTTCTTCATATTGTGAGTGTCTAGGGCAAGTAAAAAAAAAAGAAAAAACAGGGAGAAAGGAAATAGAAGCTTTTATTTACCATATCCGCTCAAAGGAAGCGGGAAATAATATAGATAAAATTAGTTCACAATAGCCGCACCTTCCTGTCATTAAATAGGGTGATTTGTCCCGTTAGGTCTTATGGAGCTCTCTCAGTCCTAGGAGAAAAGAAAAAAAAAAGGAAAGATTGTATTTCTAGGTGATATATGATGAAGTAAATTAATCTATATTAGAGAGTAACGGGCGTAACGCGTATCGACGCAGGTTTGTGCGTATCCCGATATTGTTTTTTTTTTTGTTTGTCAAAAAGGCACCAAAATTTAGTCTGTATTAGTAAATTATTTGTTTTCCTTTTTATTTTAGTTTTTTTACATATCAGATAGTTTTAAATAAATTGTTTATTTTTAGTCATATTTGTAGTCGTAGGGTAAGGCTAAAATTTATAATAAATGTTATGAATAAGTCCATATAGAGAAATGAATATGTGCTAAAGTAAATTTTAAAGGGGTTGGTTAACAGAGGTAAGTGGATACGTGTAAGCGGATTATTGGGATCACGGTGAATAGAAATAGAGGAGTTCGTGATCATGGATGCTATAGGGCGGTTGGAGGACAACATCTTCCTCCCACTCCAGTGAGGTGTATTGAGTACGTTATTTTGTTTTTCACATTTATTGGAACGAGCCTTGGGCTAGGGTTGAGGGATGGACCACACCCAGCGGCGATAAACCAGAGCTAGTCGGCCGGTTCACCCTAATGCCACTTAGGTCCCGTAACAGTATGGCGCCCAAACGAAAGGGCGATTTTGTGTGTATAAAATCGAATCCATAGAATAATAGTTTTTTTTTTTGTTGTAGACCAAATGTTGTTTTTTGTAAGTTAACGAAATTGTGGATGGATTTACGTAGCCGTTCTGTGTAAGTGCAGAAGTCTGTTGTACGTGGTGCATTAATAATGGAATGAATTTACAACAGAAATAATTCACCAGTATAGAAGAAATAGTGTTGGCCTAGTGAATTGCAACTTGTGCACGTTAGTTTTGCACACTAAATCTTTAATTTGGTTTTAGTAATTTTAGTCGCAGCTTGAAATTTAATTTATAAGCAGTTGGCAAACTTATCGATAACCGCTTAAGACTATGGTCAATAAGTTCGACGTATCGGAAGGGGAGAAAACTGGCCTTTAGTATCGAGATTGAAAGCTACTAAAGAAAAAAAAATTAGATTGCTATAACTGTTCAAATTTTGTGTAAATTGAATAATACCTCATTGGAGATGCTCCGAGGAGAGCCACGAAAATTTAATAAATTACCGCTAAACGCCACCACTGTTAACCACCCCTAATGAAAAGATAGAAGAAATAAATTGTTATAAATATTATATTATATTACAGTGTTAGTGTATTTAAAATCACGTATCATAAAGTAGTTATTATAAATTTTTGTGTATTTTTTTTTAACTTTACTTTTTACTATTTTTATGTTTATTTGTATTCATATGTTTTTATTATTTATCCCAATTTCATTTATTATATTTTTTTTTTATTTTTAGTTATTATAAATTTAAAATTTTTTTTAACTTTACTTTTCACTATTTTTATGTTTATTTGTATTCATTTATTTTTGTTATTTATCCGAATTTCAATTATTATATTTTGTTTATCTTTTTGTTTTTACTTTTTACGATTTTTATTTTTATTTATACACCCAAATTTCAATTGTTTAGTATCGGTTACTTGGCTTATTATTACATAAGGAACAAAAGCAAGCCGTTGTATGCTGGAACTGTAAGGTTCCCGGTCATGTGTACATGGAGTGTCCAGCATCAGAAAAATTGCTGTTCTTCTATCGTTGCGGCAAGCCCAACGTAATTACACCAAAATGTCCAGCATGCCAACAGGGAAAACTGAAGGAGGGCGCGGGAGCGACAGAGGGCTCACGTCAATCCGAGAACCCTGATATAGAAAAATTTTATAAAGAAAAGAAGGTAGTTCAATAAGCAATTTGATCAAGGCAAATAATAGGAAATACATACCAGAAATTAGACATTATTTACCATTAGAGCTTAGACAAAAAAATTATAATGAAACTAGAGATCGCATTTTGAGTTCCGAAGTAGTTCTTAAAACACCATCAAATCAGATTCGTAATATTCGGAGAAAGTTTGCAGAACGTCGTCAATTGATTCGTGGTCTGGTAGACTCGGTCCATAACAGTACTCATAATACAGGAGATCCTCGCATTTTCGCGGATGTAAAAATAGAAGGTCAACCCATGAACGGACTGTTAGACACCGGGGCATCCATAAGTATATTGGGAAAAGGGTGTAGGGAATTCGTTCAAAACTTAGATGTTAGTATTCTCCCAATGTAAAAACTGCCAGTGGTCAGCAACATCGAATACTTGGAAAAGTAAAATTATCCATAAAGTATAATGAGCAAGAGCACAAAATGCTGCTGTTTCTTTGTCCAGATTTGGAACAAGTTCTTTATTTAGGTATAGATTTTTGGAGAATTTTCGGCCTAGCTCCCGAAATATAGGATGTAGAGGAAATAGATTTAGCAAAAATAGAGCAAGATTTCGTAAAGGATGGAGCAGAAAATAAATTAAGACCGCACGAACTTACGATAGAACGAAAGCGAAGATTAGGCAAAGTAATTGAAAGTTTTTATACCTTCGAGGAGAAAGGATTGGGTCACACTTCGCTGGAAAAACACTTAATAACCCTTACAGAAGGTGCTATTCCGGCGAAAGACCGTATTACCCAATTTCACCGGCAGTACAAGAAATAAGGAAATTGATCTGTTGCTGAAATTAAAAGCTATAGAAGAAAGCGAAAGTCCGTGGAGTAATCGAACCACTATAGTAAGCCTGGAAAGAATCGGTTCTGTTTGGATGCAAGGAAGTTAAACAAAGTAACGGTAAAAGATGCATATCCACTGCAGAATATCGACGGAATACTAAGCAGAATCGACGAGACATATTATATAAGCAGTGTCGATCTGAAATATGCATTTTGGCAGATCGCGTTAGAGAAAGAGAGAAAACCTTACACTGCATTTATGGTAGCTGGTAGACCGCTGTATCAGTTTAGAGTGATGCCATTCGGTCTGTGTAATGCAGCACAAAGATTATGCAGACTAATGGACAAAGTGGTTCCGCAGAAACTAAAGGATAACGTGTTCATTTATTTAAATGATTTGCAAGTGATATCGAGCACATTTGAAGAACACATAAAACTTTTAGGAGAAGTAGCCAAATGCCTACGAGAGACGAACTTGACTATAGGTTTAAAAAAATCACAATTTCCTTTCCAAGAATTGATATATCTCGGATTCATTATAGGTGGAGGAGTGTTAAAGACGTATCCAGAGAAGGTACAGGCGATTAGAAAGATAAAATTGCCAAAGAACACGAAAAAAGTTCGTAGCTTTTTTGGAACGGCTGGATGGTATAGGCGTTTTATTAAAGATTTTGCCACAATATCAGCGCCTTTGTCAGATACGTTAAAAAATCTAAGAAATATATAATGACACCAGAAGCTACAGAGGCATTTGAAAAACTAAAAAAGGCGCTCACAACAGCCCCTGTAGTGAGGCATGCTGATTTCAGTAAGAGGTTTTATATTCAATGTGATGCCTCGGATTATGGAATCGGAGCCGTATTATATCAATTAAATGATCATAAAGAAGAACACCCTACAGCGTTTTATTCTAAAAAGTTGAATAGTTGCCAGAGAAATTACAGCGTTACCGAAAAGGAATGTTTGGCAGCAGTAATGGCGATACGCAAGTTTAGGCAGTATGTCGAAATGATGCCATTTACAGTCGTAACCGATCATGCTAGTCTCAAGTGGCTGATGACTTTAAAGGATTTAAGCGGGCGATTGGCAAGATGGTCATTACAACTTCAAGCATATAACTTCTAAATACTGCATACAAAATGTTCAGATAACGTCGTTGTGGATATGGTGTCGAAATTATCAAAAAGTCCTGAGATATGCGAATTAGATAGAGAAGCTTTCTTTGATTTCGAAGCAACGGAATTTCAGAGTGAAGAATATCTAGAGCTAATAAAGAAAGTTGAAGAAAATTCGGAACAATTACCAGACTTAAAAATCGAAGATGGAATGGTATTTAAAAAGGATGCTTTTGATCGAGATTTGGCAGGAGAATATATATGGAAATTTAGGATTCCAAACAGTATTTCTCAAATTATTATTGAAAAAGCACATAATGAAAACACAGCTGCTCATGGTGCAATTGCAAAAATACTGAAAAAAGTAAAACGGTTCTTTTATTGGCCAAAGATGACAAACCAGATCAGACAATACGTAAGATCATGTCAGGTATGCAAAGAAACGAAACCATCGAATAAAAATCTGATGCCAGAAATCGGACAAGAGGTCAGAACATAGCGCCCATTTCAGAAAATTTATATAGACTTTTTAGGCAAATATCCTAGATCCAAAAGCGGTAACTGCTATATATTTATTGTAGTAGACCATTTTTCTTAATTTACATTCCTTAAAGCCATGAGAGAAGACACCACGAACAATGTCGTACAGTTTCTAACCCATGAAATATTTCATAAGTTTGGGGTGCCGGATGTGATATGTAGCGACAATGAGGCACAATTTATCGCGAAAGGGTTTCAAAATACGATCAATGCATATAAGATACAACAAATGAAAACCGCGGTGTATTCCCCTTAATCCAATGTATCAGAAAGGGTTAATCAATCTGTATTGGCGGCAATTAGGGCGTATCTAAATGAGGATCACAGGGAATGGGATCTGTATCTTTCAGAGATTGAATGTGCATTGCGAAATTCAGTTCATTCAGCAACGGGAGTAACACCATTTTTTGCTTTGTTCGGGTTTCATATGTTTTCGGGTGGTTCCGATTATAAACTAGCTGGAAAACTAATGCCATTGTCGGATCACGAAATAAAAATTTGAATAGGACAGAAAATCTAGAGTTGATAAGGGAGAATATTAAAAATAATTTGCACGAGAGGTACAACAAACGAGCGAGGAGAGTTAAATTCATTCCAGGGCAAGAAGTGCATAGAAGGAACACGGTTTTGAGCGATTTCGGGAAAAATATTAATGCAAAATTTTGCGAGAAATTTATAAAATGTAGGGTGCTAAAACTTATATGGAATAATATGTATGAACTGGAGAATATGCAGGGTAGACCTATAGGGGTAGTTCATGCCAAAGACATAAAAATGAAAATAGTTCAATATAGTTTTAAGTCTATGTTGGTTAAATGATAGTGTTCCGAAAGAAGAAAATCCACCAGTACCTGAACCAAAAAGTTTGTATTCGACTACTTCTGATGTAGAGGACAGAGCAATCAATAATCATGGCTATGATTAATTCGTTATACTCATTCAACATTATAGCCAACGTTTCTAAGCTGGTTACATGTGTAACCGTCAGTGCGCCACAAGTGCGACTCCGTTAGCGTTCTAGGGAACTATGCCATTAAGAACTGGGAGTCATTAGTCACCTGGTACAATTACTTTCTTCTGAGCCCGTAATTACAGCGAGCTGAACGGAGAGTAAACGAATTAGTCGACAAACATGTCAAGAGTAGAGATGTTTGCTTCATTGCTACGACCTGACTGTCACTGATGACTATATCAAATGAGGACAGAGTACAAAAAGTTGGCAAAGTTAGCTGACGGTAGGGAAAGCGATTAGGTCAACGCAAGGAGATAATTCGCGACGAGATCAAAAGGAAGGAAATATGGGTAATGGTCAAGCGAAACAGCAATACAATTCACCGATATTACGGTTCTAGCCCCGGCCGCAGTCGGGAGAACTCGAGAATATTATAGAAATCGAAAAAGTGCATAATACGATTAAAATCTGTGATAAAAACCAAATAACGTGCAATATTAGCATATAAAAGTGCAACTAAGAATTATCTTATTAGTTTTAAGTTGTGTTTGTCCTAATATATGACGATTGTTTTTTGCAGAAAAAAAACGAATCATACACTTTTTATGTTTCCGTGTTATACATACCTGTGGTGAACGTCCAGTGTAATCTTACAAGAGATGGTGCAATGTAGTTTTAATATAGCGTTTCCACACTGTCTATTGAGAGAGGGGACCTGAAAAAGTTTGATAATGGGTAATAAAATTAATCTGTGATAATAATATAACTAAGTGCAATATTAGGATATGAATACAATTTATAAATAATACGTTTTATTCTAGTTGTAAGTTGTGTTCGTCCTAATTTTTACAGATTATGTTTATGTTTTTACAGATTATTACAGATTATGTTATCCATCTATGACAGTTTAATGACCTTCATTGTGGTGCAATACCGTTAGAAAAAGTTAGTTACATGTCGCAATGAAGAAACCAAGTACCTGAAAATAAATGAACCACAGAAACACAAAGTAAAAAGGTAATAAAAATGAAATTGAATAAACTTCCCTGATAACGGTCCAATATTCCGGAAAGGCCAGGGAAACGAATGATCACCCAAAATCTGCATAGAATATTAGTATTAGTTTTGTGTTTGTACATAGGGAGGAAAATAAAATAGAAAGAATGAACAACTTACTTGGTACCGATCTTTAATGCCCGGCTAATGAGACTCCAGGGTGTGGGAGTTCCCCACGTTGATTAATGAATAATTTCCAAGCGGCCCTCGCACACCGTTCTTGACCCTTGTCATTGGTAAACTCGGTGTTTTGTTGCGGTGGTTTTTTCTATTTCGATTGAGTAGCGTCTCGTGTGACACCCAACAGACACCCAATAAAAACCATTAGCCATGAAATGCATTTCGTCTTTGTATATTTTTTTTTCAACTTTAGTATTTAGTTCACCCGTCCCCCAAATTTTTATGTCGTGTTAATTCCAATTTAACTTTTTGAAATTGTTAAGAACCCGGCTGTGCGGCTAATTTATAGGCGGGTAAGTGCAAGAATTTGTGGCAGTGGCCCCGCATGCCTGTAACATGTCACCCGTGCGGATGTCCTTGTGTTTTTCATATCACTGTGTATTGGTATCGTTGCTGTTAGTTACGTGGCTCATGGGGTTCCTTTGTTTTTTGTGGAATACATCAGGTTATCTGGAAGGAAGTAAAAAAATATAATTTAATGATTATGCATATAGGCATATAGGTTACGATCCAGGCAATAGAGGGTATATTTCTGAACTCACTACCATGCGACTGCTACCCGATCCAAAAGAAATCCGCATCAATACATTACCCTGAACGTCCATCCATACCACCTGGAGAACTAGTATAGCTGTGTTCAGACATATTTTTATTTATTTTTAAGTTTCACGTTGTGGTTAATTTCTTATGTATTATTTTGTATATGTGCCCTTCTCCAAGAAAAGGGGCCTAGTGTGTGAAAATTAAGTTTTGAGAAAAAAACGCATTTAAAGTTTCTACACCCTTTTAGGTCCCAGAATCCACCGTTTTTGACACAACCCGTTTTTTGACACACTAGGTCCCTTTTTTCGGAGAAGGTCACATATGTGAAAAAATATGTTGGCTGTCCTGATAAGCAAGCCTTTTAAAACTGTGTAAGTAATGAAAGAAGAAACTAGTGATGCCAGACCAGGTGAATGTACTGGAAGAAAAACGTGATGGAAAAGATATGAAATCTCTGTTATGCGTTCATCTGGGAGGTTGGTGTCTAAAATAGTTGTTTTAAATTTAGAGAAAAAAAGATAAATAGAAAAGTATAGTTACTTAGAGAACAAAAAGCGGGATAATAGAAAAGGATAGTGTTTAGAAAAACAGGCGATATAATAGAAAAGGATAAGCACAGGCTGTACGTAAGATGAAATATTCAGTTATTGGAAAATTTTGAGATTGCGGTACCGCGGTATCTATAAAAACTAGCCATTGTTTGTTCCGGGATCATTAGTATCCAATGCGCGAAGGTGAACGTAATAAATTATACATATAAAATTATACATATAGAAAAGTTTCGCGAAAGTGAATTTAAATAAAGAAAAATTTGTAATGTTAATTTTATTAACACAATAAGTGAAAAAAAAAACCGAAGGAGTAAATACCAGCCGTGATCCAGGAACATTTGCTACACCCAGGAAAATTTTTCAAGCAGGACTACGGTGAATTCAAGGTATGTGAAAAATAATTTTGAAGAAAAGAAAAAGTGAATTTAGGAAATAAATATATATAGTAAGAGCGATGAAAGGGAAAATATTTTAATGAATTCTATATGATAGGGTAACCTGGATAGTTTGAGGAGTGAACTCGTAGAGAAAAATAGCAGGAGAAGTAGATGGATTTGGTCCTATCTGGGACAGGGCTAGAATATTTGTTTAAACAAGACGGCAGCAACGACAGGGTAGTGTCCTCAAAAAGAAAGAAAAAAATATCATCATCCTGTGAAAATATATGATTTGCAATCTCTACAGTGTAAGAGGAAATTTAAGCTAATCCAAGTAACCGTAGCAATTATTTATCTGTACCTTCGTGCTGAAAAAAAAAAATCAAAAGCCAAAACAAAGTCGTATTTAGAAGTAAAGCAAAAAAAAAAAAAGGTCTAATCAACACAAAAAAATATATATTTTATATAATAACCTTTATTTTCAAGTTCATTTATTTATTTATTTTTTTTTATATAAATATTTATTGTAGTTTAAGTTGTGTTAATTAGTGTTTAAGAATATTAAGTATTAGTTGTGAGTGTCTAGGGCAAGTAAAAAAAAGAAAAAACAGGGAGAAAGGAAATAGAAGCTTTTATTTATCATATCCGCTCAAAGGAAGCGGGAAATAATATAGATAAAATTAGTTCACAATAGCCGCACCTTCCTGTCATTAAATAGGGTGATTTGTCCCGTTAGGTCTTATGGAGCTCTCTCAGTCCTAGGAGAAAAGAAAAAAAAAAGGAAAGATTGTATTTCTAGGTGATATATGATGAAGTAAATTAATCTATATTAGAGAGTAACGGGCGTAACGCGTATCGACGCAGGTTTGTGCGTATCCCGATATTGTTTTTTTTTTGTTTGTCAAAAAGGCACCAAAATTTAGTCTGTATTAGTAAATTATTTGTTTTCCTTTTTATTTTAGTTTTTTTACATATCAGATAGTTTTAAATAAATTGTTTATTTTTAGTCATATTTGTAGTCGTAGGGTAAGGCTAAAATTTATAATAAATGTTATGAATAAGTCCATATAGAGAAATGAATATGTGCTAAAGTAAATTTTAAAGGGGTTGGTTAACAGAGGTAAGTGGATACGTGTAAGCGGATTATTGGGATCACGGTGAATAGAAATAGAGGAGTTCGTGATCATGGATGCTATAGGGCGGCTGAAGGACAAGATCTTCCTCCCACTCCAGTGAGGTGTATTGAGTACGTTATTTTGTTTTTCACATTTATTGGAACGAGCCTTGGGCTAGGGTTGAGGGATTTACCACACCCAGCGGCGATAAACCAGAGGTAGTCGGCCGGTTCACCCTAGTGCCACTTAGGTCCCGTAACAGTATGGCGCCCAAACGAAAGGACTTTGACAGCTTCAGATGTCAAAATTTTGTGTCTTTTTTTTTGTGTGTATAAAATCGAATCCATAGAATAATAGTTTTTTTTTTGTTATAGACCAAATGTTGTTTTTTTGTAAGTTAACGAAATTGTGTAGAAGTCTGTTGTACGTGGTGCATTAATAATGGAATGAATTTACAACAGAAATAATTCACAAGTATAGAAGAAATAGTGTTGGCCTAGCGAATTGCAACTTTTGCACGCTAGTTTTGCACACTAAATATTTAATTTGGTTTTAGTAATTTTAGTTTCAGCTTGAAATTTAATTTATAAGCAGTTGGCAAACTTATCGATAACCGATTAAGACTATGGTCAATAAGTTCGACGTATCGGAAGGGGAGAAAACTGGCCTTTAGTATCGAGTTTGAAAGCTACTAACGAAATAAAAATTAGATTGTTATAATTGTTCAAATTTTGTGTAAATTGAATAATACCTCATTGGAGATGCTCCGAGGAGAGCCATGAAAATTTAATAAATTACCGCTAAACGCCACCACTGTTAACCACCCCTAATGAAAAGATAGAAGAAATAAATTGTTATAAATATTATATTATATTCCAGTGTTAGTGTATTTAAAATCGCGTATCATAAAGTAGTTATTATAAATTTTTGTGTATTTTTTTTTTTTTGAACTTTACTTTTTACTATTTTTATATTTATTTGTATTCATATGTTTTTATTATTTATCCGAATTTCATTTATTAAATTTTTTTTTTATTTTTAGTTATAAATTTAAAATTTTTTTTAACTTTACTTTTCACTATTTTTATGTTTATTTGTATTCATTTATTTTTGTTATTTATCCGAATTTCAATTATTATACTTTGTTTATCTTTTTGTTTTTACTTTTTACGATTTTTATTTTTATTTATACACCCAAATTTCAATTGTTTAGTATCGGTTACTTGGCTTATTATTATATAAGCAACAAAAGCAACCCGTTGTATGCTGGAACTGTAAGGTTCCCGGTCATGTGTACATGGAGTGTCCAGCATCAGAAAAGTTGCTGTTCTGCTATCGTTGCGGCAAGCCCAACGTAATTACACCAAAATGTCCAGCATGCCAACAGGGAAACCAGAAGAAGGGCGCTGGAGCGACAGAGGGCCCACGTCAATCCGAGAACCCTGATATAGAAAAATCTTATAAAGAAAAGAAGGTAGTTCAATAAGCAATTTGATCAAGGCAAACAATAGGAAATACATACGAGAAAGTAGACATTATTTACCATTAGAGCTTAGACAAAAAAATTATAATGAAACTAGAGATCGCATTTTGAATTCCGAAACACCATCAAATCAGATTCGTAATATTCGGAGAAAGTTTGCAGAACGTCGTCATTTGATTCGTGGTCTGGTAGACTCGGTCCATAACGCTACTCATAATACAGGAGATCCTCGCATTTTCGCATTTGGGGTCAACCCATGAACGGACTGTTAGACACCGAAGCATCCATAAGTATATTGGGAAAAGGGTGTAGGGAGTTCGTTCAAAACTTAGATGTTAGTATTCTCCCAATGTTGACCAATGTAAAAACTGCCAGTGGTCAGCAACATCGAATACTTGGAAAAGTAAAATTATCCATAAAGTATAATGAGCAAGAGCACAAAATGCTGCTGTTTCTTTGTCCAGATTTGGAACAAGTTCTTTATTTAGGTATAGATTTTTGGAGAATTTTCGGCCTAGCTCCCGAAATATAGGATGTAGAGGAAATAGATTTAGCAAAAATAGAGCAAGATTTCGTAAAGGATGGAGCAGAAAATAAATTAAGACCGCACGAACTTACGATAGAACGAAAGCGAAGATTAGGCAAAGTAATTGAAAGTTTTTATACCTTCGAGGAGAATGGATTGGGTCACACTTCGCTGGAAAAACACTCAATAACCCTTACAGAAGGTGCTATTCCGGTGAAAGACCGGTATTACCCAATCTCACCGGCAGTACAAGAAAATGAAATTGATCTGATGCTAAAATTAAAAGCTATAGAAGAAAGCGAAAGTCCGTGGAGCAATCGAACCACTATAGTAAGCCTGGAAAGATTCGATTCTGTTTGGATGCAAGGAAGTTAAACAAAATAACGGTAAAAGATGCATATCCACTGCAGAATATCGACGGAATACTAAGCAGAATCGACGAGACATATTATATAAGCAGTGTCGATCTGAAATATTCATTTTGGCAGATCGCGTTAGAGAAAGAGAGCAAACCTTACACTGCATTTACGGTAGCTGGTAGACCGCTGTATCAGTTTAGAGTGATGCCATTCCGTCTGTGTAATGCAGCACAAAGATTATGCAGACTAATGGACAAAGTGGTTCCGCAGAAACTAAAGGATAACGTGTTCATTTATTTAAATGATTTGCAAGTGATATCGAGCACATTTGAAGAACACATAAAACTTTTAGGAGAAGTAGCCAAATGTCTACGAGAGGCGAACTTGACTATAGGTTTAAAAAAATCACAATTTCCTTTCCAAGAATTGATATATCTCGGATTCATTATAGGTGGAGGAGTGTTAAAGACGTATCCAGAGAAGTTACAGGCGATTAGAAAGATAAAATTTCCAAAGAACACCAAAAAAGTTCGTAGCTTTTTAGGAACGGCTGGCTGGTATAGGCGTTTTATTAAAGATTTTGCCACAATATCAGCGCGCCTTTGACAGATACGTTAAAAAATCTAAGAAATATATAATGACACCAGAAGCTACAGAGGCATTTGAAAAACTAAAAAAGGCGCTCACAACAGCTCCTGTACTGAGGCATGCTGATTTCAGTAAGAGGTTTTATATTCAATGTGATGCCTCGGATTATGGAATCGGAGCTGTATTATATCAATTAAATGATCATAAAGAAGAACACCCTACAGCGTTTTATTCTAAAAAGTTGAATAGTTGCCAAAGAAATTACAGCGTTACCGAAAAGGAATGTTTGGCAGCAGTAATGGCGATACGCAAGTTTAGGCAGTATGTCGAAATGATGCCATTTACAGTCGTAACCGATCATGCTAGTCTCAAGTGGCTGATGACTTTAAAGGATTTAAGCGGGCGATTGGCAAGATGGTCATTACAGCTTCAAGCATATAACTTCTAAATAGTGCATACAAAATGTTCAGATAACGTCGTTGCGGATATGTTGTCGAAATTATCACAAAGTCCTGAGATATGCGAATTAGATAGAGAAGCTTTCTTTGATTTCGAAACAACGGAATTTCAGAGTGAAGAATATCTAGAGCTAATAAAGAAAGTTGAAGAAAATTCGGAACAATTACCAGACTTAAAAATCGAAGATGGAACGGTATTTAAAAAGGATGCTTTTGATCGAGATTTGGCAGGAGAATATATATGGAAATTTAGGATTCCAAACAGTATTTCTCAAATTATTATTGAAAAAGCACATAATGAAAACACAGCTGCTCATGGTGCAATTGCAAAAATACTGGAAAAATAAAACGGTTCTTTTATTGGCCAAAGATGACAAACCAGATCAGACAATACGTAAGATCATGTCAGGTATGCAAAGAAACGAAACCATCGAATAAAAATCTGATGCCAGAAATCGGACAAGAGGTCAGAACATAGCGCCCATTTCAGAAAATTTATATATACTTTTTAGGCAAATATCCTAGATCCAAAAGCGGTAACTGCTATATATTTATTGTAGTAGACCATTTTTCATAATTTACATTCCTTAAAGCCATGAGAGAAGCCACCACGAACAATGTCGTACAGTTTTTAACCCATGAAATATTTCATAAGTTTGGGGTGCCGGATGTGATACATAGCGACAATGAGGCACAATTTATCGCGAAAGGGTTTCAATATATGATCAATGCATATAAGATACAACAAATGAAAACCGCGGTGTGTTCCCCTTAATCCAATGTATCAGAAAGGGTTAATCAATCTGTATTAGCGGCAATTAGGGCGTATCTAAATGAGGATCATAGGGAATGGGATCTGTATCTTTCAGAGATTGAATGTGCATTGCGAAATTCAGTTCATTCAGCAACGGGAGTAACACCATTTTTTGCTTTGTTCGGGTTTCATATGTTTTCGAGTGGTTCCGATTATAAACTAGCTGGATAACTAATGCCATTGTCGGATCACGAAATAAAAATTTGAATAGGACAGAAAATCTAGAGTTGATAAGGGAGAATATTAAAAATAATTTGCACGAAGCGTATTAGAAAAGCACCGAGAGGTACAACAAATGAGCGAGGAGAGTTAAATTCATTCCAGGGCAAGAAGTGCATAGAAGGAACACGGTTTTGAGCGATTTCGGGAAAAATATTAATGCAAAATTTTGCGAGAAATTTATAAAATATAGGGTGCTAAAACTTATATGGAATAATATGTATGAACTGGAGAATATGCAGGGTAGACCTATAGGGGTAGTTCATGCCAAAGACATAAAAATGAAAATAGTTCAATATAGTTTTAAGTCTATGTTGGTTAAATGATAAGTGTTCCGAAAGAAGATAATCCACCAGTACCTGAACCAAAAAGTTTGTATTCGACTACTTCTGATGTAGAGGACAGAGCAATCAATAATCATGGCTATGATTAATTCGTTATACTCATTCAACATTACACCCAACGTTTCTAAGCTGGTTACATGTATAACCGTCAGTGCGCCACAAGTGCGACTCCGTTAGCGTTCTAGGGAACTATGCCATTAAGAACTGGGAGTCATTAGTCACCTGGTACAATTACTTTCTTCTGAGCCCGTAATTACAGCGAGCTGAACGGAGAGTAAACGAATTAGTCGACAAACATGTCAAGAGTAGAGATGTTTGCTTCATTGCTACGACCTGACTGTCACTGATGACTATATCAAATGAGGACAGAGTACAAAAAGTTGGCAAAGTTAGCTGACGGTAGGGAAAGCGATTAGGTCAACGCAAGGAGATAATTCGCGACGAGATCAAAAGGAAGGAAATATGGGTAATGGTCAAGCGAAACAGCAATACAATTCACCGATATTACGGTTCTAGCCCCGGCCGCAGTCGGGAGAACTCGAGAATATTATAGAAATCGAAAAAGTACATAATACTCTTAAAATCTGTGATAAAAACCAAATAACGTGCAATATTAGGATATAAAAGTGCAACTAAGAATTATCTTATTAGTTTTAAGTTGTGTTTGTCCTAATACATGACGATTGTTTTTTTGCAGAAAAAAAACGAATCATACACTTTTTATGTTTCCGTGTTATACATACCTGTGGTGAACGTCCAGTGTAATCTTACAAGAGATGGTGCAATGTAGTTTTAATATAGCGTTTCCACACTGTCTATTGAGAGAGGGGACCTAAAAAAGTTTGATAATGGGTAATAAAATTAATCTGTGATAATAATATAACTAAGTGCAATATTAGGATATGAATACAATTTATAAATAATACGTTTTATTCTAGTTGTAAGTTGTGTTCGTCCTAATTTTTACAGATTATGTTTATGTTTGTACAGATTATTACAGATTATGTTATCCATCTATGACAGTTTAATGACCTTCATTGTGGTGCAATACCGTTAGAAAAAGATAGTTTCATGTCGCAATGAAGAAACCAAGTACCTGAAAATAAATGAACCACAGAAACACAAAGTAAAAAGGTAATAAAAATGAAATTGAATAAACTTCCCTGATAACGGTCCAATATTCCGGAAAGTCCAGGGAAACGAATGATCACCCAAAATCTGCATAGAATATTAGTATTAGTTTTGTGTTTGTACATAGGGAGGAAAATAAAATAGAAAGAATGAACAACTTACTTGGTACCGATCTTTAATGCCCGGCTAATGAGACTCCAGGGTGTGGGAGTTCCCCACGTTGATTAATGAATAATTTCCAAGCGGCCCTCGCACACCGTTCTTGACCCTTGTCATTGGTAAACTCGGTGTTTTGTTGCGGTGGTTTTTTCTATTTCGATTGAGTAGCGTCTCGTGTGACACCCAACAGACACCCAATAAAAACCATTAGCCATGAAATGCATTTCATGCATTCACCCGTCCCCCAAATTTTTATGTCGTGTTAATTCCAATTTAACTTTTTGAAATTGTTAAGAACCCGGCTGTGCGGTTAATTTATAGGCGGGTAAGTGCAAGAATTTGTGGCAGTGGCCCCGCATGCCTGTAACATGTCACCCGCGCGGATGTCCTTGTGTTTTTCATATCACTGTGTGTTGGTATCGTTGCTGTTAGTTACTTGGCTCATGGGGTTCCTTTGTTTTTTGTGGAATACATCAGGTTATCTGGAAGGAAGTAAAAAAATATAATTTAATGATTATGCATATAGGCATATAGGTTACGATCCAGTCAATAGGGGGTATATTTCTGAACCCACTACCATGCGACTGCTACCCGATCCAAAAGAAATCCGCATCAATACATTACCCTGAACGTCCATCCATACCATCTGGAGAACTAGTGTAGCTGTGTTCAGACATATTTTTATTTATTTTTAAGTTTCACGTTGTGGTTAATTTCTTATGTATTATTTTGTATATGTGACCTTCTCCAAGAAAAGGGGCCTAGTGTGTGAAAATTAAGTTTTGAGAAAAAAACGCATTTAAAGTTTCTACACCCTTTTAGGTCCCAGAATCCACCGTTTTTGACACAACCCGCTTTTTGACACACTAGGTCCCTTTTCTCGGAGAAGGTCACATATGTGAAAAAATATGTTGGCTGTCCTGATAAGCAAGCCTTTTCAAACTGTGTAAGTAATGAAAGAAGAAACTAGTGATGCCAGACCAGGTGAATGTACTGGAAGAAAAACGTGATGGAAAAGATATGTAATCTCTGTTATGCGTTCATCTGGGAGGTTGGTGTCTAAAATAGTTGTTTTAAATTTAGAGAAAAAAAAGATAAATAGAAAAGTTTAGTTGCTTAGAGAACAAAAAGCGGGATAATAGAAAAGGATAGTGTTTAGAAAAACAAGCGATATAATAGAAAAGGATAAGCACAGGCTGTACGTAAGATGAAATATTCAGTTATTGGAAAATTTTGAGATTGCGGTACCGCGGTATCTATAAAAACTAGCCATTGTTTGTTCTGGGATCATTAGTATCCAATGCGCGAAGGTGAACGTAGTAAATTATACATATAAAATTATACATATAGAAAAGTTTCGCGAAAGTGAATTTAAATAAAGAAAAATTTGTAATGTTAAATTTATTAACACAATAAGTGAAAAAAAAAACCGAAGGAGTAAATACCTGCCGTGATCCAGGAACATTTGCTACACCCAGGAAAATTTTTCAAGCAGGACTACGGTGAATTCAAGGTATGTGAAAAATAATTTTGAAGAAAAGAAAAAGTGAATTTAGGAAATAAATATATATAGTAAGAGCGATGAAAGGGAAAATATTTTAATGAATTCTATATGATAGGGTAACCTGGATAGTTTGAGAAGTGAACTCGTAGAGAAAAATAGCAGGAGAAGTAGATGGATTTGGCCCTATCTGGGACAGGGCTAGAATATTTGTTTAAACAAGACGGCAGCAACGACAGGGTAGTGTCCTCAAAAAGAAAGAAAAAAATATCATCATCCTGTGAAAATATATGATTTGCAATCTCTACAGTGTAAGAGGAAATTTAAGCTAATCCAAGTAACCGTAGCATCAAAAGCCAAAACAAAGTCGTATTTAGGAGTAAAGCAAAAAAAAGGTCTAATCAACATTTATTTATTTTTTTTTATATAAATATTTATTGTAGTTTAAGTTGTGTTAATTAGTGTTTAAGAATATTTAAGTATTAGTTCTTCATATTGTGAGTGTCTAGGGCAAGTAAAAAAAAAGAAAAAACAGGGAGAAAGGAAATAGAAGCTTTTATTTACCATATCCGCTCAAAGGAAGCGGAAATAATATAGATAAAACTAGTTCACAATAGCCGCACCTTCCTGTCATTAAATAGGGTGATTTGTCCCGTTAGGTCTTATGGAGCTCTCTCAGTCCTAGGAGAAAAGAAAAAAAAGGAAAGATTGTATTTCTAGGTGATATATGATGAAGTAAATTAATCTATATTAGAGAGTAACGGGCGTATCCCGATATTGTTTTTTTTTGTTTGTCAAAAAGGCACCAAAATTTAGTCTGTATTAGTAAATTATTTGTTTTCCTTTGTATTTTAGTTTTATTTTTTACATCAGATAGTTTTAAATAAATTGTTTATTTTTAGTCATATTTGTAGTCGTAGGGTAAGGCTTAAATTTATAATAAATGTTATGAATAAGTCCATATAGAGAAATGAATATGTGCTAAAGTAAATTTTAAAGGGGTTGGTTAACAGAGGTAAGTGGATACGTGTAAGCGGATTATTGGGATCGCGGTGAATAGAAATAGAGGAGTTCGTGATCATGGATGCTATAGGGCGGTTGGAGGACAACATCTTCCTCCCACTCCAGTGAGGTGTATTGAGTACGTTTTTTTGTTTTTCACATTTATTGGAACGAGCCTTGGGCTAGGGTTGAGGGATGGACCACACCCAGCGGCGATAAACCAGAGCTAGTCGACCGGTTCACCCTAGTGCCACTTAGGTCCCGTAACAGTATGGCGCCCAAACGAAAGGACTGTGACAGCTTCAGATGTCAAAATTTTGTGTCTTTTTTTTGTGTGTATAAAATCGAATCCATAGAATAATAGCTTTTTTTTTGTTGTAGACCAAATGTTGTTTTTTGTAAGTTAACGAAATTGTGGATGGATTTACGTAGCCGTTCTGTGTAAGTGCAGAAGTCAGTTGTACGTGGTGCATTAATAATGGAATGAATTTACAACAGAAATAATTCACCAGTATAGAAGAAATAGTGTTGGCCTAGTGAATTGCAACTTGTGCACGTTAGTTTTGCACACTAAATCTTTAATTTGGTTTTAGTAATTTTAGTCTCAGCTTGAAATTTAATTTATAAGCAGTTGGCAATCTTATCGATAACCGCTTAAGACTATGGTCAATAAGTTCGACGTATCGGAAGGCGAGAAAACTGGCCTTTAGTATCGAGATTGAAAGCTACTAAAGAAAAAAAATTAGATTGTTATAACTGTTCAAATTTTGTGTAAATTGAATAATACCTCATTGGAGATGCTCCGAGGAGAGCCACGAAAATTTAATAAATTACCGCTAAACGCCACTACTGTTAACCACCCCTAATGAAAAGATAGAAGAAATAAATTGTTATAAATATTATATTACAGTGTTAGTGTATTTAAAATCACGTATCATAAAGTAGTTATTATAAATTTTTGTGTATTTTTTTTTTTTTTTTTTTTTTTTAACTTTACTTTTTACTATTTTTATGTTTATTTGTATTCATATGTTTTTATTATTTATCCGAATTTCATTTATTATATTTTTTTTTTTATTTTTAGTTATAAATTTAAAATTTTTTTTTAACTTTACTTTTCACTATTTTTATGTTTATTTGTATTCATTTATTTTTGTTATTTATCCGAATTTCAATTATTATATTTTGTTTATCTTTTTGTTTTTACTTTTTACGATTTTTATTTTTATTTATACACCCAAATTTCAATTGTTTAGTATCGGTTACTTGGCTTATTATTATATAAGTAACAAAAGCAACCCGTTGTATGCTGGAACTGTAAGGTTCCCGGTCATATGTTCATGGAGTGTCCAGCATCAGAAAAGTTGCTGTTCTGCTACCGTTGCGGCAAGCCCAACGTAATTACACCAAAATGTCCAGCATGCCAACAGGGAAAGCTGAAGAAGGGCGCGGGAGCGACAGAGGGCCGACGTCAATCCGAGAACCCTGATATAGAAAAATCTTATAAAGAAAAGAAGGTAGTTCAATAAGCAATTTGATCAAGGCAAATAATAGGAAATACATACCAGAAAGTAGACATTATTTACCATTAGAGCTTAGACAAAAAAATTATAATGAAACTAGAGATCGCATTTTGAATTCCGAAACACCATCAAATCAGATTCGTAATATTCCGAGAAAGTTTGCAGAACGTCGTCAATTGATTCGTGGTCTGGTAGACTCGGTCCATAACGCTACTCATAATACAGGAGATCCTCGCATTTTCGCGGATGTAACAATAGAAGGTCAACCCATGAACGGACTGTTAGACACCGGAGCATCCATAAGTATATTGGGAAAAGGGTGTAGGGAGTTCGTTCAAAACTTAGATGTTAGTATTCTCCCAATGTTGACCAATGTAAAAACTGCCAGTGGTCAGCAACATCGAATACTTGGAAAAGTAAAATTATCCATAAAGTATAATGAGCCAGAGCACAAAATGCTGCTGTTTCTTTGTCCAGATTTGGAACAAGTTCTTTATTTAGGTATAGATTTTTGGAGAATTTTCGGCCTAGCTCCCGAAATATAGAGGAAATAGATTTAGCAAAAATAGAACAAGATTTCGTAAAGGATGGAGCAGAAAATAAATTAAGACCACACGAACTTACGATAGAACGAAAGCGAAGATTAGGCAAAGTAATTGAAAGTTTTTATACCTTCGAGGAGAATGGATTGGGTCACACTTCGCTGGAAAAACACTCAATAACCCTTACAGAAGGTGCTATTCCGGTGAAAGGCCGGTATTACCCAATCTCACCGGCAGTACAAGAAATAAGGAAATTGATCTGATGCTAAAATTAAAAGCTATAGAAGAAAGCGAAAGTCCGTGGAGCAATCGAACCACTATAGTAAGCCTGGAAAGAATCGATTCTGTTTGGATGCAAGGAAGTTAAACAAAGTAACGGTAAAAGATGCATATCCACTGCAGAATATCGACGGAATACTAAGCAGAATCGACGAGACATATTATATAAGCAGTGTTGATCTGAAATATGCATTTTGGCAGATCGCGTTAGAGAAAGAGAGCAAACCTTACACTGCATTTATGGTAGCTGGTATCAGTATCAGTTTAGAGTGATGCCATTCGGTCTGTGTAATGCAGCACAAATATTATGCAGACTAATGGACAAAGTGGTTCCGCAGAAACTAAAGGATAACGTGTTCATTTATTTAAATGATTTGCAAGTGATATCGAGCACATTTGAAGAACACATAAAACTTTTAGGAGAAGTAGCCAAATGTCTACGAGAGGCGAACTTGACTATAGGTTTAAAAAAATCACAATTTCCTTTCCAAGAATTGATATATCTCGGATTCATTATAGGTGGAGGAGTGTTAAAGACGTATCCAGAGAAGTTACAGGCGATTAGAAAGATAAAATTGCCAAAGAACACCAAAAAAGTTCGTAGCTTTTTAGGAACGGCTGGATGGTACAGGCGTTTTATTAAAGATTTTGCCACAATATCAGCGCCTTTGACAGATACGTTAAAAAATCTAAGAAATATATAATACCAGAAGCTACAGAGGCATTTGAAAAACTAAAAAAGGCGCTCACAACAGCCCCTGTACTGAGGCATGCTGATTTCAGTAAGAGGTTTTATATTCAATGTGATGCCTCGGATTATGGAATCGGAGCCGTATTATATCAATTAAATGATCATAAAGAAGAACACCCTACAGCTTTTTATTCTAAAAAGTTGAATAGTTGCCAGAGAAATTACAGCGTTACCGAAAAGGAATGTTTGGCAGCAGTAATGGCGATACGCAAGTTTAGGCAGTATGTCGAAATGATGCCATTTACAGTCGTAACCGATCATGCTACTCTCAAGTGGCTGATGACTTTAAAGGATTTAAGCGGGCGATTGGCAAGATGGTCATTACAACTTCAAGTATAACTTCTAAATAGTGCATACAAAATGTTCAGATAACGTCGTTGCGGATATGTTGTCGAAATTATCAAAAAGTCCTGAGATATGCGAATTACATAGAGAAGCTTTCTTTGATTTCGAAACAACGGAATTTCAGAGTGAAGAATATCTAGAGCTAATAAAGAAAGTTGAAGAAAATTCGGAACAATTACCAGACTTAAAAATCGAAGATGGAATGGTATTTAAAAAGGATGCTTTTGATCGAGATTTGGCAGGAGAATATATATGGAAATTTAGGATTCCAAACAGTATTTCTCAAATTATTATTGAAAAAGCACATAATGAAAACACAGCTGCTCATGGTGCAATTGCAAAAATACTGGAAAAAGTAAAACGGTTCTTTTATTGGCCAAAGATGACAAACCAGATCAGACAATACGTAAGATCATATCAGGTATGCAAAGAAACGAAACCATCGAATAAAAATCTGATGCCAGAAATCGGACAAGAAGTCAGAACATAGCGCCCATTTCAGAAATTTATATAGACTTTTTAGGCAAATATCCTAGATCCAAAAGCGGTAACTGCTATATATTTATTGTAGTAGACCATTTTTCTTAATTTACATTCCTTAAAGCCATGAGAGAAGCCACCACGAACAATGTCGTACAGTTTCTAACCCATGAAATATTTCATAAGTTTGGGGTGCCGGATGTGATACATAGCGACAATGAGGCACAATTTATCGCGAAAGGGTTTCAAAATACGATCAATGCATATAAGATACAACAAATGAAAACCGCGGTGTATTCCCCTTAATCCAATGTATCAGAAAGGGTTAATCAATCTGTATTGGCGGCAATTAGGGCGTATCTAAATGAGGATCATAGGGAATGGGATCTGTATCTTTCAGAGATTGAATGTGCATTGCGAAATTCAACGGGAGTAACACCATTTTTTGCTTTGTTCGGGTTTCATATGTTTTCGAGTGGTTCCGATTATAAACTAGCTGGAAAACTAATGCCATTGTCGGATCACGAAATAAAAATTTGAATAGGACAGAAAATCTAGAGTTGATAAGGGAGAATATTAAAAATAATTTGCACGAAGCATATTAGAAAAGCACCGAGAGGTACAACAAATGAGCGAGGAGAGTTAAATTCATTCCAGGGCAAGAAGTGCATAGAAGGAACACGGTTTTGAGCGATTTCGGGAAAAATATTAATGCAAAATTTTGCGAGAAATTTATAAAATATAGGGTGCAAAAACTTATATGGAATAATATGTATGAACTGGAGAATATGCAGGGTAGACCTATAGGGGTAGTTCATGCCAAAGACATAAAAATGAAAATAGTTCAATATAGTTTTAAGTCTATGTTGGTTAAATGATAAGTGTTCCGAAAGAAGATAATCCACCAGTACCTGAACCAAATAGTTTGTATTCGACTACTTCTGATGTAGAGGACAGAGCAATCAATAATCATGGCTATGATTAATTCGTTATACTCATTCAACATTACACCCAACGTTTCTAAGCTGGTTACATGTATAACCGTCAGTGCGCCACAAGTGCGACTCCGTTAGCGTTCTAGGGAACTATGCCATTAAGAACTGGGAGTCATTAGTCACCTGGTACAATTACTTTCTTCTGAGCCCGTAATTACAGCGAGCTGAACGGAGAGTAAACGAATTAGTCGACAAACATGTCAAGAGTAGAGATGTTTGCTTCATTGCTACGACCTGACTGTCACTGATGACTATATCAAATGAGGACAGAGTACAAAAAGTTGGCAAAGTTAGCTGACGGTAGGGAAAGCGATTAGGTCAACGCAAGGAGATAATTCGCGACGAGATCAAAAGGAAGGAAATATGGGTAATGGTCAAGCGAAACAGCAATACAATTCACCGATATTACGGTTCTAGCCCCGGCCGCAGTCGGGAGAACTCGAGAATATTATAGAAATCGAAAAAGTACATAATACTCTTAAAATCTGTGATAAAAACCAAATAACGTGCAATATTAGGATATAAAAGTGCAACTAAGAATTATCTTATAAGTTTTAAGTTGTGTTTGTCCTAATACATGACGATTGTTTTTTTGCAGAAAAAAAACGAATCATACACTTTTTATGTTTCCGTGTTATACATACCTGTGGTGAACGTCCAGTGTAATCTTACAAGAGATGGTGCAATGTAGTTTTAATATAGCGTTTCCACACTGTCTATTGAGAGAGGGGACCTAAAAAAGTTTGATAATGGGTAATAAAATTAATCTGTGATAATAATATAACTAAGTGCAATATTAGGATATGAATACAATTTATAAATAATACGTTTTATTCTAGTTGTAAGTTGTGTTCGTCCTAATTTTTACAGATTATGTTTATGTTTGTACAGATTATTACAGATTATGTTATCCATCTATGACAGTTTAATGACCTTCATTGTGGTGCAATACCGTTAGAAAAAGATAGTTTCATGTCGCAATGAAGAAACCAAGTACCTGAAAATAAATGAACCACAGAAACACAAAGTAAAAAGGTAATAAAAATGAAATTGAATAAACTTCCCTGATAACGGTCCAATATTCCGGAAAGGCCAGGGAAACGAATGATCACCCAAAATCTGCATAGAATATTAGTATTAGTTTTGTGTTTGTACATAGGGAGGAAAATAAAATAGAAAGAATGAACAACTTACTTGGTACCGATCTTTAATGCCCGGCTAATGAGACTCCAGGGTGTGGGAGTTCCCCACGTTGATTAATGAATAATTTCCAAGCGGCCCTCGCACACCGTTCTTGACCCTTGTCATTGGTAAACTCGGTGTTTTGTTGCGGTGGTTTTTTCTATTTCGATTGAGTAGCGTCTCGTGTGACACCCAACAGACACCCAATAAAAACCATTAGCCATGAAATGCATTTCATGCATTCACCCGTCCCCCAAATTTTTATGTCGTGTTAATTCCAATTTAACTTTTTGAAATTGTTAAGAACCCGGCTGTGCGGTTAATTTATAGGCGGGTAAGTGCAAGAATTTGTGGCAGTGGCCCCGCATGCCTGTAACATGTCACCCGCGCGGATGTCCTTGTGTTTTTCATATCACTGTGTGTTGGTATCGTTGCTGTTAGTTACTTGGCTCATGGGGTTCCTTTGTTTTTTGTGGAATACATCAGGTTATCTGGAAGGAAGTAAAAAAATATAATTTAATGATTATGCATATAGGCATATAGGTTACGATCCAGTCAATAGGGGGTATATTTCTGAACCCACTACCATGCGACTGCTACCCGATCCAAAAGAAATCCGCATCAATACATTACCCTGAACGTCCATCCATACCACCTGGAGAACTAGTGTAGCTGTGTTCAGACATATTTTTATTTATTTTTAAGTTTCACGTTGTGGTTAATTTCTTATGTATTATTTTGTATATGTGACCTTCTCCAAGAAAAGGGGCCTAGTGTGTGAAAATTAAGTTTTGAGAAAAAAACGCATTTAAAGTTTCTACACCCTTTTAGGTCCCAGAATCCACCGTTTTTGACACAACCCGCTTTTTGACACACTAGGTCCCTTTTCTCGGAGAAGGTCACATATGTGAAAAAATATGTTGGCTGTCCTGATAAGCAAGCCTTTTCAAACTGTGTAAGTAATGAAAGAAGAAACTAGTGATGCCAGACCAGGTGAATGTACTGCAAGAAAAACGTGATGGAAAAGATATGTAATCTCTGTTATGCGTTCATCTGGGAGGTTGGTGTCTAAAATAGTTGTTTTAAATTTAGAGAAAAAAAAGATAAATAGAAAAGTTTAGTTGCTTAGAGAACAAAAAGCGGGATAATAGAAAAGGATAGTGTTTAGAAAAACAAGCGATATAATAGAAAAGGATAAGCACAGGCTGTACGTAAGATGAAATATTCAGTTATTGGAAAATTTTGAGATTGCGGTACCGCGGTATCTATAAAAACTAGCCATTGTTTGTTCTGGGATCATTAGTATCCAATGCGCGAAGGTGAACGTAGTAAATTATACATATAAAATTATACATATAGAAAAGTTTCGCGAAAGTGAATTTAAATAAAGAAAAATTTGTAATGTTAAATTTATTAACACAATAAGTGAAAAAAAAAACCGAAGGAGTAAATACCAGCCGTGATCCAGGAACATTTGCTACACCCAGGAAAATTTTTCAAGCAGGACTACGGTGAATTCAAGGTATGTGAAAAATAATTTTGAAGAAAAGAAAAAGTGAATTTAGGAAATAAATATATATAGTAAGAGCGATGAAAGGGAAAATATTTTAATGAATTCTATATGATAGGGTAACCTGGATAGTTTGAGAAGTGAACTCGTAGAGAAAAATAGCAGGAGAAGTAGATGGATTTGGCCCTATCTGGGACAGGGCTAGAATATTTGTTTAAACAAGACGGCAGCAACGACAGGGTAGTGTCCTCAAAAAGAAAGAAAAAAATATCATCATCCTGTGAAAATATATGATTTGCAATCTCTACAGTGTAAGAGGAAATTTAAGCTAATCCAAGTAACCGTAGCATCAAAAGCCAAAACAAAGTCGTATTTAGGAGTAAAGCAAAAAAAAAGGTCTAATCAACATTTATTTATTTTTTTTTATATAAATATTTATTGTAGTTTAAGTTGTGTTAATTAGTGTTTAAGAATATTTAAGTATTAGTTCTTCATATTGTGAGTGTCTAGGGCAAGTAAAAAAAAAGAAAAAACAGGGAGAAAGGAAATAGAAGCTTTTATTTACCATATCCGCTCAAAGGAAGCGGAAATAATATAGATAAAACTAGTTCACAATAGCCGCACCTTCCTGTCATTAAATAGGGTGATTTGTCCCGTTAGGTCTTATGGAGCTCTCTCAGTCCTAGGAGAAAAGAAAAAAAAGGAAAGATTGTATTTCTAGGTGATATATGATGAAGTAAATTAATCTATATTAGAGAGTAACGGGCGTATCCCGATATTGTTTTTTTTTTGTTTGCCAAAAAGGCACCAAAATTTAGTCTGTATTAGTAAATTATTTGTTTTCCTTTGTATTTTAGTTTTATTTTTTACATCAGATAGTTTTAAATAAATTGTTTATTTTTAGTCATATTTGTAGTCGTAGGGTAAGGCTTAAATTTATAATAAATGTTATGAATAAGTCCATATAGAGAAATGAATATGTGCTAAAGTAAATTTTAAAGGGGTTGGTTAACAGAGGTAAGTGGATACGTGTAGGCGGATTATTGGGATCGCGGTGAATAGAAATAGAGGAGTTCGTGATCATGGATGCTATAGGGCGGTTGGAGGACAACATCTTCCTCCCACTCCAGTGAGGTGTATTGAGTACGTTTTTTTGTTTTTCACATTTATTGGAACGAGCCTTGGGCTAGGGTTGAGGGATGGACCACACCCAGCGGCGATAAACCAGAGCTAGTCGACCGGTTCACCCTAGTGCCACTTAGGTCCCGTAACAGTATGGCGCCCAAACGAAAGGACTTTGACAGCTTCAGATGTCAAAATTTTGTGTCTTTTTTTTTGTGTGTATAAAATCGAATCCATAGAATAATAGCTTTTTTTTTTGTTGTAGACCAAATGTTGTTTTTTGTAAGTTAACGAAATTGTGGATGGATTTACGTAGCCGTTCTGTGTAAGTGCAGAAGTCAGTTGTACGTGGTGCATTAATAATGGAATGAATTTACAACAGAAATAATTCACCAGTATAGAAGAAATAGTGTTGGCCTAGTGAATTGCAACTTGTGCACGTTAGTTTTGCACACTAAATCTTTAATTTGGTTTTAGTAATTTTAGTCTCAGCTTGAAATTTAATTTATAAGCAGTTGGCAATCTTATCGATAACCGCTTAAGACTATGGTCAATAAGTTCGACGTATCGGAAGGGGAGAAAACTGGCCTTTAGTATCGAGATTGAAAGCTACTAAAGAAAAAAAATTAGATTGTTATAACTGTTCAAATTTTGTGTAAATTGAATAATACCTCATTGGAGATGCTCCGAGGAGAGCCACGAAAATTTAATAAATTACCGCTAAACGCCACCACTGTTAACCACCCCTAATGAAAAGATAGAAGAAATAAATTGTTATAAATATTATATTACAGTGTTAGTGTATTTAAAATCACGTATCATAAAGTAGTTATTATAAATTTTTGTGTATTTTTTTTTTTTTTTTTAACTTTACTTTTTACTATTTTTATGTTTATTTGTATTCATATGTTTTTATTATTTATCCGAATTTCATTTATTATATTTTTTATTTTATTTTTAGTTATAAATTTAAAATTTTTTTTTAACTTTACTTTTCACTATTTTTATGTTTATTTGTATTCATTTATTTTTGTTATTTATCCGAATTTCAATTATTATATTTTGTTTATCTTTTTGTTTTTACTTTTTACGAAGATAGAAGAAATAAATTGTTATAAATATTATATTACAGTGTTAGTGTATTTAAAATCACGTATCATAAAGTAGTTATTATAAATTTTTGTGTATTTTTTTTTTTTTTTTTTAACTTTACTTTTTACTATTTTTATGTTTATTTGTATTCATATGTTTTTATTATTTATCCGAATTTCATTTATTATATTTTTTTTTTTATTTTTAGTTATAAATTTAAAATTTTTTTTTAACTTTACTTTTCACTATTTTTATGTTTATTTGTATTCATTTATTTTTGTTATTTATCCGAATTTCAATTATTATATTTTGTTTATCTTTTTGTTTTTACTTTTTACGATTTTTATTTTTATTTATACACCCAAATTTCAATTGTTTAGTATCGGTTACTTGGCTTATTATTATATAAGTAACAAAAGCAACCCGTTGTATGCTGGAACTGTAAGGTTCCCGGTCATATGTTCATGGAGTGTCCAGCATCAGAAAAGTTGCTGTTCTGCTACCGTTGCGGCAAGCCCAACGTAATTACACCAAAATGTCCAGCATGCCAACAGGGAAACCTGAAGAAGGGCGCGGGAGCGACAGAGGGCCGACGTCAATCCGAGAACCCTGATATAGAAAAATCTTATAAAGAAAAGAAGGTAGTTCAATAAGCAATTTGATCAAGGCAAATAATAGGAAATACATACCAGAAAGTAGACATTATTTACCATTAGAGCTTAGACAAAAAAATTATAATGAAACTAGAGATCGCATTTTGAATTCCGAAACACCATCAAATCAGATTCGTAATATTCCGAGAAAGTTTGCAGAACGTCGTCAATTGATTCGTGGTCTGGTAGACTCGGTCCATAACGCTACTCATAATACAGGAGATCCTCGCATTTTCGCGGATGTAAAAATAGAAGGTCAACCCATGAACGGACTGTTAGACACCGGATCATCCATAAGTATATTGGGAAAAGGGTGTAGGGAGTTCGTTCAAAACTTAGATGTTAGTATTCTCCCAATGTTGACCAATGTAAAAACTGCCAGTGGTCAGCAACATCGAATACTTGGAAAAGTAAAATTATCCATAAAGTATAATGAGCCAGAGCACAAAATGCTGCTGTTTCTTTGTCCAGATTTGGAACAAGTTCTTTATTTAGGTATAGATTTTTGGAGAATTTTCGGCCTAGCTCCCGAAATATAGAGGAAATAGATTTAGCAAAAATAGAACAAGATTTCGTAAAGGATGGAGCAGAAAATAAATTAAGACCACACGAACTTACGATAGAACGAAAGCGAAGATTAGGCAAAGTAATTGAAAGTTTTTATACCTTCGAGGAGAATGGATTGGGTCACACTTCGCTGGAAAAACACTCAATAACCCTTACAGAAGGTGCTATTCCGGTGAAAGGCCGGTATTACCCAATCTCACCGGCAGTACAAGAAATAAGGAAATTGATCTGATGCTAAAATTAAAAGCTATAGAAGAAAGCGAAAGTCCGTGGAGCAATCGAACCACTATAGTAAGCCTGGAAAGAATCGATTCTGTTTGGATGCAAGGAAGTTAAACAAAGTAACTGTAAAAGATGCATATCCACTGCAGAATATCGACGGAATACTAAGCAGAATCGACGAGACATATTATATAAGCAGTGTTGATCTGAAATATGCATTTTGGCAGATCGCGTTAGAGAAAGAGAGCAAACCTTACACTGCATTTATGGTAGCTGGTATCAGTATCAGTTTAGAGTGATGCCATTCGGTCTGTGTAATGCAGCACAAATATTATGCAGACTAATGGACAAAGTGGTTCCGCAGAAACTAAAGGATAACGTGTTCATTTATTTAAATGATTTGCAAGTGATATCGAGCACATTTGAAGAACACATAAAACTTTTAGGAGAAGTAGCCAAATGTCTACGAGAGGCGAACTTGACTATAGGTTTAAAAAAATCACAATTTCCTTTCCAAGAATTGATATATCTCGGATTCATTATAGGTGGAGGAGTGTTAAAGACGTATCCAGAGAAGGTACAGGCGATTAGAAAGATAAAATTGCCAAAGAACACCAAAAAAGTTCGTAGCTTTTTAGGAACGGCTGGATGGTACAGGCGTTTTATTAAAGATTTTGCCACAATATCAGCGCCTTTGACAGATACGTTAAAAAATCTAAGAAATATATAATACCAGAAGCTACAGAGGCATTTGAAAAACTAAAAAAGGCGCTCACAACAGCCCCTGTACTGAGGCATGCTGATTTCAGTAAGAGGTTTTATATTCAATGTGATGCCTCGGATTATGGAATCGGAGCCGTATTATATCAATTAAATGATCATAAAGAAGAACACCCTACAGCTTTTTATTCTAAAAAGTTGAATAGTTGCCAGAGAAATTACAGCGTTACCGAAAAGGAATGTTTGGCAGCAGTAATGGCGATACGCAAGTTTAGGCAGTATGTCGAAATGATGCCATTTACAGTCGTAACCGATCATGCTACTCTCAAGTGGCTGATGACTTTAAAGGATTTAAGCGGGCGATTGGCAAGATGGTCATTACAACTTCAAGTATAACTTCTAAATAGTGCATACAAAATGTTCAGATAACGTCGTTGCGGATATGTTGTCGAAATTATCAAAAAGTCCTGAGATATGCGAATTACATAGAGAAGCTTTCTTTGATTTCGAAACAACGGAATTTCAGAGTGAAGAATATCTAGAGCTAATAAAGAAAGTTGAAGAAAATTCGGAACAATTACCAGACTTAAAAATCGAAGATGGAATGGTATTTAAAAAGGATGCTTTTGATCGAGATTTGGCAGGAGAATATATATGGAAATTTAGGATTCCAAACAGTATTTCTCAAATTATTATTGAAAAAGCACATAATGAAACACAGCTGCTCATGGTGCAATTGCAAAAATACTGGAAAAAGTAAAACGGTTCTTTTATTGGCCAAAGATGACAAACCAGATCAGACAATACGTAAGATCATGTCAGGTATGCAAAGAAACGAAACCATCGAATAAAAATCTGATGCCAGAAATCGGACAAGAAGTCAGAACATAGCGCCCATTTCAGAAAATTTATATAGACTTTTTAGGCAAATATCCTAGATCCAAAAGCGGTAACTGCTATATATTTATTGTAGTAGACCATTTTTCTTAATTTACATTCCTTAAAGCCATGAGAGAAGCCACCACGAACAATGTCGTACAGTTTCTAACCCATGAAATATTTCATAAGTTTGGGGTGCCGGATGTGATACATAGCGACAATGAGGCACAATTTATCGCGAAAGGGTTTCAAAATACGATCAATGCATATAAGATACAACAAATGAAAACCGCGGTGTATTCCCCTTAATCCAATGTATCAGAAAGGGTTAATCAATCTGTATTGGCGGCAATTAGGGCGTATCTAAATGAGGATCATAGGGAATGGGATCTGTATCTTTCAGAGATTGAATGTGCATTGCGAAATTCAACGGGAGTAACACCATTTTTTGCTTTGTTCGGGTTTCATATGTTTTCGAGTGGTTCCGATTATAAACTAGCTGGAAAACTAATGCCATTGTCGGATCACGAAATAAAAATTTGAATAGGACAGAAAATCTAGAGTTGATAAGGGAGAATATTAAAAATAATTTGCACGAAGCGTATTAGAACAGCACCGAGAGGTACAACAAACGAGCGAGGAGAGTTAAATTCATTCCAGGGCAAGAAGTGCATAGAAGGAACACGGTTTTGAGCGATTTCGGGAAAAATATTAATGCAAAATTTTGCGAGAAATTTATAAAATATAGGGTGCTAAAACTTATATGGAATAATATGTATGAACTGGAGAATATGCAGGGTAGACCTATAGGGGTAGTTCATGCCAAAGACATAAAAATGAAAATAGTTCAATATAGTTTTAAGTCTATGTTGGTTAAATGATAAGTGTTCCGAAAGAAGATAATCCACCAGTACCTGAACCAAAAAGTTTGCATTCGACTACTTCTGATGTAGAGGACAGAGCAATCAATAATCATGGCTATGATTAATTCGTTATACTCATTCAACATTACAGCCAACGTTTCTAAGCTGGTTACATGTATAACCGTCAGTGCGCCACAAGTGCGACTCCGTTAGCGTTCTAGGGAACTATGCCATTAAGAACTGGGAGTCACTAGTCACCTGGTACAATTACTTTCTTCTGAGCCCGTAATTACAGCGAGCTGAACGGAGAGTAAACGAATTAGTCGACAAACATGTCAAGAGTAGAGATGTTTGCTTCATTGCTACGACCTGACTGTCACTGATGACTATATCAAATGAGGACAGAGTACAAAAAGTTGGCAAAGTTAGCTGACGGTAGGGAAAGCGATTAGGTCAACGCAAGGAGATAATTCGCGACGAGATCAAAAGAAAAGAAATATGGGTAATGGTCAAGCGAAACAGCAATACAATTCACCGATATTACGGTTCTAGCCCCGGCCGCAGTCGGGAGAACTCGAGAATATTATAGAAATCGAAAAAGTACATAATACTTTTAAAATCTGTGATAAAAACCAAATAACGTGCAATATTAGGATATAAAAGTGCAACTAAGAATTATCTTATTAGTTTTAAGTTGTGTTTGTTCTAATATATGACGATTGTTTTTTTGCAGAAAAAAAACGAATCATACACTTTTTATGTTTCCGTGTTATACATACCTGTGGTGAACGTCCAGTGTAATCTTACAAGAGATGGTGCAATGTAGTTTTAATATAGCGTTTCCACACTGTCTATTGAGAGAGGGGACCTAAAAAAGTTTGATAATGGGTAATAAAATTAATCTGTGATAATAATATAACTAAGTGCAATATTAGGATATGAATACAATTTATAAATAATACGTTTTATTCTAGTTGTAAGTTGTGTTCGTCCTAATTTTTACAGATTATGTTTATGTTTGTACAGATTATTACAGATTATGTTATCCATCTATGACAGTTTAATGACCTTCATTGTGGTGCAATACCGTTAGAAAAAGATAGTTACATGTCGCAATGAAGAAACCAAGTACCTGAAAATAAATGAACCACAGAAACACAAAGTAAAAAGGTAATAAAAATGAAATTGAATAAACTTCCCTGATAACGGTCCAATATTCCGGAAAGGCCAGGGAAACGAATGATCACCCAAAATCTGCATAGAATATTAGTATTAGTTTTGTGTTTGTACATAGGGAGGAAAATAAAATAGAAAGAATGAACAACTTACTTGGTACCGATCTTTAATGGCCGGCTAATGAGACTCCGGGGTGTGGGAGTTCCCCACGTTGATTAATGAATAATTTCCAAGCGGCCCTCGCACACCGTTCTTGACCCTTGTCATTGGTAAACTCGGTGTTTTGTTGCGGTGGTTTTTTCTATTTCGATTGAGTAGCGTCTCGTGTGACACCCAACAGACACCCAATAAAAACCATTAGCCATGAAATGCATTTCATGCATTCACCCGTCCCCCAAATTTTTATGTCGTGTTAATTCCAATTTAACTTTTTGAAACTGTTAAGAACCCGGTTGTGCGGTTAATTTATAGGCGGGTAAGTGCAAGAATTTGTGGCAGTGGCCACGCATGCCTGTAACATGTCACCCGCGCGGATGTCCTTGTGTTTTTCATATCACTGTGTGTTGGTATCGTTGCTGTTAGTTACGTGGCTCATGGGGTTCCTTTGTTTTTTGTGGAATACATCAGGTTATCTGGAAGGAAGTAAAAAATATAATTTAATGATTATGCATATAGGCATATAGGTTACGATCCAGTCAATAGAGGGTATATTTCTGAACCCACTACCATGCGACTGCTACCCGATCCAAAAGAAATCCGCATCAATACATTACCCTGAACGTCCATCCATACCACCTGGAGAACTAGTGTAGCTGTGTTCAGACATATTTTTATTTATTTTTAAGTTTCACGTTGTGGTTAATTTCTTATGTATTATTTTGTATATGTGACTTTCTCCAAGAAAAGGGGCCTAGTGTGTGAAAATTAAGTTTTGAGAAAAAAACGCATTTAAAGTGTCTACACCCTTTTAGGTCCCAGAATCCACCGTTTTTGACACAACCCGTTTTTTGACACACTAGGTCCCTTTTCTCGGAGAAGGTCACATATGTGAAAAAATATGTTGGCTGTCCTGATAAGCAAGCCTTTTCAAACTGCGTAAGTAATGAAAGAAGAAACTAGTGATGCCAGACCAGGTGAATGTACTGGAAGAAAAACGTGATGGAAAAGATATGAAATCTCTGTTATGCGTTCATCTGGGAGGTTGGTGTCTAAAATAGTTGTTTTAAATTTAGAGAAAAAAAGATAAATAGAAAAGTATAGTTACTTAGAGAACAAAAAGCGGGATAATAGGATAGTGTTTAGAAAAACAGGCGATATAATAGAAAAGGATAAGCACAGGCTGTACGTAAGATGAAATATTCAGTTATTGGAAAATTTTGAGATTGCGGTACCGCGGTATCTATAAAAACTAGCCATTGTTTGTTCTGGGATCATTAGTATCCAATGCGCGAAAGTGAACGTAATAAATTATACATATAAAATTATACATATAGAAAAGTTTCGCGAAAGTGAATTTAAATAAAGAAAAATTTGTAATGTTAATTTTATTAACACAATAAGTGAAAAAAAAACCGAAGGAGTAAATACCAGCCGTGATCCAGGAACATTTGCTACACCCAGGAAAATTTTTCAAGCAGGACTACGGTGAATTCAAGGTATGTGAAAAATAATTTTGAAGAAAAGAAAAAGTGAATTCAGGAAATAAATATATATAGTAAGAGCGATGAAAGGGAAAATATTTTAATGAATTCTATATGATAGGGTAGCCTGGATAGTTTGAGGAGTGAACTCGTAGAGAAAAATAGCAGGAGAAGTAGATGGATTTGGCCCTATCTGGGACAGGGCTAGAATATTTGTTTAAACAAGACGGCAGCAACGACAGGGTAGTGTCCTCAAAAAGAAAGAAAGAAATATCATCATCCTGTGAAAATATATGATTTGCAATCTCTACAGTGTAAGAGGAAATTTAAGCTAACCAAGTAACCGTAGCAATTATTTATCTGTACCTTCGTGCTGAAAAAAAAATCAAAAGCCAAAAGAAAGTCGTATTTAGAAGTAAAGCAAAAAAAAAAAAAGGTCTAATCAACCGAAAAAAATATATATTTTATATAATAACCTTTATTTTTAAGTTCAGTTATTTATTTATTTTTTTTTTTTTATATAAATATTTATTGTAGTTTAAGTTGTGTTAATTAGTGTTTAAGGATATTTACGTATTAGTTCTTCATATTGTGAGTGTCTAGGGCAAGTAAAAAAAAAGAAAAAACAGGGAGAAAGGAAATAGAAGCTTTTATTTACCATATCCGCTCAAAGGAAGCGGGAAATAATATAGATAAAATTAGTTCACAATAGCCGCACCTTCCTGTCATTAAATAGGGTGATTTGTCCCGTTAGGTCTTATGGAGCTCTCTCAGTCCTAGGAGAAAAGAAAAAAAAAAGGAAATATTGTATTTCTAGGTGATATATGATGAAGTAAATTAATCTATATTAGAGAGTAACGGGCGTAACGCGTATCGACGCAGGTTTGTGCGTATCCCGATATTGTTTTTTTTTTGTTTGTCAAAAAGGCACCAAAATTTAGTCTGTATTAGTAAATTATTTGTTTTCCTTTGTATTTTAGTTTTTTTTTACATATCAGATAGTTTTAAATAAATTGTTTATTTTTAGTCATATTTGTAGTCGTAGGGTAAGGCTAAAATTTATAATAAATGATATAATTAAGTCCATATAGAGAAATGAATATGTGCTAAAGTATATTTTAAAGGGGTTGGTTAACAGAGGTAAGTGGATACGTGTAAGCGGATTATTGGGATCACGGTGAATAGAAATAGAGGAGTTCGTGATCATGGATGCTATAGGGCGGCTGGAGGACAACATCTTCCTCCCACTCCAATGAGGTGTATTGAGTACGTTATTTTGTTTTTCACATTTATTGGAACGAGCCTTGGGCTAGGGTTGAGGGATGGCGGCGATAAACCAGAGGTAGTCGGCCGGTTCACCCTAGTGCCACTTAGGTCCCGTAACAGTATGGCGCCCAAACGAAAGGACTTTGACAGCTTCAGATGTCAAAATTTTGTGTCTTTTTTTTGGGTGTATAAAATCGAATCCATAGAATAATAGTTTTTTTTTTGTTATAGACCAAATGTTGTTTTTTTTGTAAGTTAACGAAATTGTGTAGAAGTCTGTTGTACGTGGTGCATTAATAATGGAATGAATTTACAACAGAAATAATTCCAAGTATAGAAGAAATAGTGTTGGCCTAGCGAATTGCAATGTGCACGCTAGTTTTGCACACTAAATATTTAATTTGGTTTTAGTAATTTTAGTTTCAGCTTGCAATTTAATTTATAAGCAGTTGGCAAACTTATCGATAACCGCTTAAGACTATGGTCAATAAGTTCGACGTATCGGAAGGGGAGAAAACTGGCCTTTAGTATCGAGTTTGAAAGCTACTAATGAAAAAAAATTTGATTGTTATAATTGTTCAAATTTTGTGTAAATTGAATAATACCTCATTGGAGATGCTCCGAGGAGAGCCACGAAAATTTTATAAATTACCGCTAAACGCCACCACTGTTAACCACCCCTAATGAAAAGATAGAAGAAATAAATTGTTATAAATATCATATTATATTACAGTGTTAGTGTATTTAAAATCACGTATCATAAAGTAGTTATTACAAATTTTTGTGTATTTTTTTTTTTTGTACTTTACTTTTTACTATTTTTATGTTTATTTGTATTCATATGTTTTTATTATTTATCCGAATTTCATTTATTATATTTTTTTTTTATTTTTAGTTATAAATTTAAAAATTTTTTTTAACTTTACTTTTCATTTTTTTTATGTTTATTTGTATTCATTTATTTTTGTTATTTATCCGAATTTCAATTATTATATTTTGTTTATCTTTTTGTTTTTACTTTTTACGGTTTTTATTTTTATTTATACACCCAAATTTCGATTGTTTAGTATCGGTTACTTGGCTTATTATTATATAAGCAACAAAAGCAACCCGTTGTATGCTGGAACTGTAAGGTTCCCGGTCATATGTTCATGGAGTGTCCAGCATCAGAAAAGTTGCTGTTCTGCTATCGTTGCGGCAAGCCCAACGTAATTACACCAAAATGTCCAGCATGCCAACAGGGAAACCTGAAGAAGGGCGCGGGAGCGACAGAGGGCCCACGTCAATCCGAGAACCCTGATATAGAAAAATCTTATAAAGAAAAGAAGGTAGTTCAATAAGCAATTTGATCAAGGCAAATAATAGGAAATACATACCAGAAAGTAGACATTATTTACCATTAGAGCTTAGACAAAAAAATTATAATGAAACTAGAGATCGTATTTTGAATTCCGAAGTAGTTCTTAAAACACCATCAAATCAGATTCGTAATATTCGGAGAAAGTTTGCAGAACGTCGTCAATTGATTCGTGGTCTGGTAGACTCGGTCCATAACAGTACTCATAATACAGGAGATCCTCGCATTTTCGCGGATGTAAAATAGAAGGTCAACCCATGAACGGACTGTTAGACACCGGAGCATCCATAAGTATATTGGGAAAAGGGTGTAGGGAATTCGTTCAAAACTTAGATGTTAGTATTCTCCCAATGTTGACCAATGTAAAAACTGCCAGTGGTCAGCAACATCGAATACTTGGAAAAGTAAAATTATCCATAAAGTATAATGAGCAAGAGCACAAAATGCTGCTGTTTCTTTGTCCAGATTTGGAACAAGTTCTTTATTTAGGTATAGATTTTTGGAGAATTTTCGGCCTAGCTCCCGAAATATAGGATGTAGAGGAAATAGATTTAGCAAAAATAGAGCAAGATTTCGTAAAGGATGGAGCAGAAAATAAATTAAGTCCGCACGAACTTACGATAGAACGAAAGCGAAGATTAGGCAAAGTAATTGAAAGTTTTTATACCTTCGAGGAGAATGGATTGGGTCACACTTCGCTGGAAAAACACTCACTCAATAACCCTTACAGAAGGTGCTATTCCGGTGAAAGACCGGTATTACCCAATTTCACCGGCAGTACAAGAAGTAAGGAAATTGATCTGATGCTGAAATTAAAAGCTATAGAAGAAAGCGAAAGTCCGTGGAGCAATCGAACCACTATAGTAAGCCTGGAAAGAATCGGTTCTGTTTGGATGGAAGGAAGTTAAACAAAGTAACGGTAAAAGATGCATATCCACTGCAGAACATCGACGGAATACTAAGCAGAATCGACGAGACATATTATATAAGCAGTGTCGATCTGAAATATGCATTTTGGCAGATCGCGTTAGAGAAAGAGAGCAAACCTTACACTGCATTTATGGTAGCTGGTAGACCGCTGTATCAGTTTAGAGTGATGCCATTCCGTCTGTGTAATGCAGCACAAAGATTATGCAGACTAATGGACAAAGTGGTTCCGCAGAAACTAAAGGATAACGTGTTCATTTATTTAAATGATTTGCAAGTGATATCGAGCACATTTGAAGAGCACATAAAACTTTTAGGAGAAGTAGCCAAATGTCTACGAGAGGCGAACTTGACTATAGGTTTAAAAAAATCACAATTTCCTTTCCAAGAATTGAAATATCTCGGATTCATTATAGGTGGAGGAGTGTTAAAGACGTATCCAGAGAAGGTACAGGCGATTAGAAAGATAAAATTGCCAAAGAACACCAAAAAAGTTCGTAGCTTTTTAGGAACGGCTGGATGGTATAGGCGTTTTATTAAAGATTTTGCCACAATATCAGCGCCTTTGACAGATACGTTAAAAAATCTAAGAAATATATAATGACACCAGAAGCTACAGAGGCATTTGAAAAACTAAAAAAGGCGCTCACAACAGCTCCTGTACTGAGGCATGCTGATTTCAGTAAGAGGTTTTATATTCAATGTGATGCCCCGGATTATGGAATCGGAGCCGTATTATATCAATTAAATGATCAGCGTTTTATTCTAAAAAGTTGAATAGTTGCCAGAGAAATTACAGCGTTACCGAAAAGGAATGTTTGGCAGCAGTAATGGCGATACGAAAGTTAAGGCAGTATGTCGAAATGATGCCATTTACAGTCGTAACCGATCATGCTAGTCTCAAGTGGCTGATGACTTTAAAGGATTTAAGCGGGCGATTGGCAAGATGGTCATTACAGCTTCAAGCATATAACTTCGAAATAGTGCATACAAAAGGTTCAGATAACGTCGTTGATATGCGAATTAGATAGAGAAGCTTTCTTTGATTTCGAAACAACGGAATTTCAGAGTGAAGAATATCTAGAGCTAATAAAGAAAGTTGAAGAAAATTCGGAATAATTACCAGACTTAAAAATCGAAGATGGAATGGTATTTAAAAAGGATGCTTTTGATCGAGATTTGGCAGGAGAATATATATGGAAATTTAGGATTCCAAACAGAATTTCTCAAATTATTATTGAAAAAGCACATAATGAAAACACAGCTGCTCATGGTGCAATTGCAAAAATACTGGAGAAAGTAAAACGGTTCTTTTATTGGCCAAAGATGACAAACCAGATCAGACAATACGTAAGATCATGTCAGGTATGCAAAGCAACGAAACCATCGAATAAAAATCTGATGCCAGAAATCGGACAAGAGGTCAGAACATAGCGCCCATTTCAGAAAATTTATATAGACTTTCTAGGCAAATATCCTAGATCCAAAAGCAGTAACTGCTATATATTTATTGTAGTAGACCATTTTTCTTAATTTACATTCCTTAAAGCCATGAGAGAAGCCACCACGAAGAATGTCGTACAGTTTCTAACCCATGAAACATTTCATAAGTTTGGGGTGCCGGAGGTGATACATAGCCACAATGGGGCACAATTTATCGCGAAAGGGTTTCAAAATATGATCAATGCATATAAGATACAACAGATGAAAACCGCGGTGTATTCCCCTTAATCCAATGTATCAGAAAGGGTTAAGCAATATGTATTGGCGGCAATTTGGGCGTATCTAAATGAGGATCATAGGGAATGGGATCTGTATCTTTCAGAGATTGAATGTGCATTGCGAAATCCAGTTCATTCAGCAACGGGAGTAACACCATTTTTTCCTTTGTTCGGGTTTCATATGTTTTCGAGTGGTTCCGATTATAAACTAGCTGGAAAACTAATGCCATTGTCGGATCACGAAATAAAAATTTGAATAGGACAGAAAATCTAGAGTTGATAAGGGAGAATATTAAAAATAATTTGCACGAAGCGTATTAGAAAAGCACCGAGAGGTACAACAAACGAGCGAGGAGAGTTAAATTCACTCCAGGGCAAGAAGTGCATAGAAGGAACACGGTTTTGAGCGATTTCGGGAAAAATATTAATGCAAAATTTTGCGAGAAATTTATAAAATATAGGGTGCTAAAACTTATATGGAATAATATGTATGAACTGGAGAATATGCAGGGTAGACCTATAGGGGTAGTTCATGCCAAAGACATAAAAATGAAAATAGTTCAATATAGTTTTAAGTCTATGTTGGTTAAATGATAAGTGTTCCGAAAGAAGAAAATCCACCAGTACCTGAACCAAAAAGTTTGTGTTCGACTACTTCTGATGTAGAGGACAGAGCAATCAATAATCATGGCTATGATTAATTCGTTATACTCATTCAACATTACAGCCAACGTTTCTAAGCTGGTTACATGTATAACCGTCAGTGCGCCACAAGTGCGACTCCGTTAGCGTTCTAGGGAACTATGCCATTAAGAACTGGGAGTCATTAGTCACCTGGTACAATTACTTTCTTCTGAGCCCGTAATTACAGCGAGCTGAACGGAGAGTAAACGAATTAGTTGACAAACATGTCTAGAGTAGAGATGTTTGCTTTATTGCTACGACCTGACTGTCACTGATGACTAGATCAAATGAGGACAGAGTACAAAAAGTTGGCAAAGTTAGCGGACGGTAGGGAAAGCGATTAGGTCAACGCAAGGAGATAATTCGCGACGAGATCAAAAGAAAGGAAATATGGGTAATGGTCAAGCGAAACAGCAATACAATTCACCGATATTACGGTTCTAGCCCGGCCGCAGTCGGGAGAACTCGAGAATATTATAGAAATCGAAAAAGTGCATAATACGATTAAAATCTGTGATAAAAACCAAATAACGTGCAATATTAGGATATAAAAGTGCAACTAAGAATTATCTTATTAGTTTTAAGTTGTGTTTGTCCTAATATATGACGATTGTTTTTTTGCAGAAAAAAAACGAATCATACACTTTTTATGTTTCCGTGTTATACATACCTGTGGTGAACGTCCAGTGTAATCTTACAAGAGATGGTGCAATGTAGTTTTAATATAGCGTTTCCACACTGTCTATTGAGAGAGGGGACCTAAAAAAGTTTGATAATGGGTAATAAAATTAATCTGTGATAATAATATAACTAAGTGCAATATTAGGATATGAATACAATTTATAAATAATACGTTTTATTCTAGTTGTAAGTTGTGTTCGTCCTAATTTTTACAGATTATGTTTATGTTTGTACAGATTTTTACAGATTATGTTATCCATCTATGACAGTTTAATGACCTTCATTGTGGTGCAATACCGTTAGAAAAAGATAGTTGCATGTCGCAATGAAGAAACCAAGTACCTGAAAATAAATGAACCACAGAAACACAAAGTAAAAAGGTAATAAAAATGAAATTGAATAAACTTCCCTGATAACGAATGATCACCCAAAATCTGCATAGAATATTAGTATTAGTTTTGTGTTTGTACATAGGGAGGAAAATAAAATAGAAAGAATGAACAACTTACTTGGTACCGATCTTTAATGCCCGGCTAATGAGACTCCAGGGTGTGGGAGTTCCCCACGTTGATTAATGAATAATTTCCAAGCGGCCCTCGCACACCGTTCTTGACCCTTGTCATTGGTAAACTCGGTGTTTTGTTGCGGTGGTTTTTTCTATTTCGATTGAGTAGCGTCTCGTGTGACACCCAACAGACATCCAATAAAAACCATTAGCCATGCAATGCATTTCATGCATTCACCCGTCCCCCAAATTTTTATGTCGTGTTAATTCCAATTTAACTTTTTGAAATTGTTAAGAAACCGGCTGTGCGGTTAATTTATAGGCGGGTAAGTGCAAGAATTTGTGGCAGTGGCCCCGCATGCCTGTAACATGTCACCCGCGCGGATGTCCTTGTGTTTTTCATATCACTGTGTGTTGGTATCGTTGCTGTTAGTTACGTGGCTCATGGGGTTCCTTTGTTTTTTGTGGAATACATCAGGTTATCTGGAAGGAAGTAAAAAAATATAATTTAATGATTATGCATATAGGCATATAGGTTACGATCCAGTCAATAGAGGGTATATTTCTGAACCCACTACCATGCGACTGCTACCCGATCCAAAAGAAATCCGCATCAATACATTACCCTGAACGTCCATCCATACCACCTGGAGAACTAGTGTAGCTGTGTTCAGACATATTTTTATTTATTTTTAAGTTTCACGTTGTGGTTAATTTCTTATGTATTATTTTGTATATGTGACCTTCTCCAAGAAAAGGGGCCTAGTGTGTGAAAATTAAGTTTTGAGAAAAAAACGCATTTAAAGTTTCTACACCCTTTTAGGTCCCAGAATCCACCGTTTTTGACACAACCCGTTTTTTGACACACTAGGTCCCTTTTCTCGGAGAAGGTCACATATGTGAAAAAATATGTTGGCTGTCCTGATAAGCAAGCCTTTTCAAACTGTGTAAGTAATGAAAGAAGAAACTAGTGATGCCAGACCAGGTGAATGTACTGGAAGAAAAACGTGATGGAAAAGATATGAAATCTCTGTTATGCGTTCATCTGGGAGGTTGGTGTCTAAAATAGTTGTTTTAAATTTAGAGAAAAAAAGATAAATAGAAAAGTATAGTTACTTAGAGAACAAAAAGCGGGATAATAGAAAAGGATAGTGTTTAGAAAAACAGGCGATATAATAGAAAAGGATAAGCACAGGCTGTACGTAAGATGAAATATTCAGTTATTGGAAAATTTTGAGATTGCGGTACCGCGGTATCTATAAAAACTAGCCATTGTTTGTTCTGGGATCATTAGTATCCAATGCGCGAAGGTGAACGTAATAAATTATACATATAAAATTATACATATAGAAAAGTTTCGCGAAAGTGAATTTAAATAAAGAAAAATTTGTAATGTTAAATTTATTAACACAATAAGTGAAAAAAAAAAACCGAAGGAGTAAATACCAGCCGTGATCCAGGAACGTTTGCTACACCCAGGAAAATTTTTCAAGCAGGAATTCAAGGTATGTGAAAAATAATTTTGAAGAAAAGAAAAAGTGAATTTAGGAAATAAATATATATAGTAAGAGCGATGAAAGGGAAAATATTTTAATGAATTCTATATGATAGGGTAGCCTGGATAGTTTGAGGAGTGAACTCGTAGAGAAAAATAGCAGGAGAAGTAGATGGATTTGGCCCTATCTGGGACAGGGCTAGAATATTTGTTTAAACAAGACGGCAGCAACGACAGGGTAGTGTCCTCAAAAAGAAAAAAAAAATATCATCATCCTGTGAAAATATATGATTTGCAATCTCTACAGTGTAAGAGGAAATTTAAGCTAATCCAAGTAACAGTAGCAATTATTTATCTGTACCTTCGTGCTGAAAAAAAAATCAAAAGCCAAAAGAAAGTCGTATTTAGAAATAAAGCAAAAAAAAAAAGGTCTAATCAACCGAAAAAAATATATATTTTATATAATAACCTTTATTTTTAAGTTCAGTTATTTATTTATTTTTTTTTTATATAAATATTTATTGTAGTTTAAGTTGTGTTAATTAGTGTTTAAGGATATTTAAGTATTAGTTCTTCATATTGTGAGTGTCTAGGGCAAGTAAAGAAAAAGAAAAAACAGGGAGAAAGGAAATAGAAGCTTTTATTTACCATATCCGCTCAAAGGAAGCGGGAAATAATATAGATAAAATTAGTTCACAATAGCCGCACCTTCCTGTCATTAAATAGGGTGATTTGTCCCGTTAGGTCTTATGGAGCTCTCTCAGTCCTAGGAGAAAAGAAAAAAAAAGGAAAGATTGTATTTCTAGGTGATATATGATGAAGTAAATTAATCTATATTAGAGAGTAACGGGCGTAACGCGTATCGACGCAGGTTTGTGCGTATCCCGATATTGTTTTTTTTTTTGTTTGTCAAAAAGGCACCAAAATTTAGTCTGTATTAGTAAATTATTTGTTTTCCTTTGTATTTTAGTTTTTTTTTACATATCAGATAGTTTTAAATAAATTGTTTATTTTTAGTCATATTTGTAGTAGTAGGGTAAGGCTAAAATTCATAATAAATGATATAATTAAGTCCATATAGAGAAATGAATATGTGCTAAAGTATATTTTTAAGGGGTTGGTTAACAGAGGTAAGTGGATTATTGGGATCACGGTGAATAGAAATAGAGGAGTTCGTGATCATGGATGCTATAGGGCGGTTGGAGGACAACATCTTCCTCCCATTCCAGTGAGGTGTATTGAGTACGTTATTTTGTTTTTCACATTTATTGGAACGAGCCTTGGGCTAGGGTTGAGGGATGGACCACACCCAGCGGCGATAAACCAGAGGTAGTCGGCCGGTTCACCCTAGTGCCACTTAGGTCCCGTAACAGTATGGCGCCCAAACGAAAGGACTTTGACAGCTTCAGATGTCAAAATTTTGTGTCTTTTTTTTTGTGTGTATAAAATCGAATCCATAGAATAATAGTTTTTTTTTGTTATAGACCAAATGTTGTTTTTTTGTAAGTTAACGAAATTGTGTAGAAGTCTGTTGTACGTGGTGCATTAATAATGGAATGAATTTACAACAGAAATAATTCACAAGTATAGAAGAAATAGTGTTGGCCTAGCGAATTGCAACTTGTGCACGCTAGTTTTGCACACTAAATATTTAATTTGGTTTTAGTAATTTTAGTTTCAGCTTGAAATTTAATTTATAAGCAGTTGGCAAACTTATCGATAACCGCTTAAGACTATGGTCAATAAGTTCGACGTATCGGAAGGGGAGAAAACTGGCCTTTAGTATCGAGTTTGAAAGCTACTAAAGAAAAAAAAATTAGATTGTTATAATTGTTCAAATTTTGTGTAAATTGAATAATACCTCATTGGAGATGCTCCGAGGAGAGCCATGAAAATTTTATAAATTACCGCTAAACGCCACCACTGTTAACCACCCCTAATGAAAAGATAGAAGAAATAAATTGTTATAAATATCATATTATATTACAGTGTTAGTGTATTTAAAATCACGTATCATAAAGTAGTTATTATAAATTTTTGTGTATTTTTTTTTTTTTTTTTGTACTTTACTTTTTACTATTTTTATGTTTATTTGTATTCATATGTTTTTATTATTTATCCGAATTTCATTTATTATATTTTTTTTTTATTTTTAGTTACAAATTTAAAAATTTTTTTTAACTTTACTTTTCACTATTTTTTTGTTTATTTGTATTCATTTATTTTTGTTATTTATCCGAATTTCAATTATTATATTTTGTTTATCTTTTTGTTTTTACTTTTAACGATTTTTATTTTTATTTATACACCCAAATTTCAATTGTTTAGTATCGGTTACTTGGCTTATTATTATATAACCAACAAAAGCAACCCGTTGTATGCTGGAACTGTAAGGTTCCCGGTCATATGTTCATGGAGTGTCCAGCATCAGAAAAGTTGCTGTTCTGCTATCGTTGCGGCAAGCCCAACGTAATTACACCAAAATGTCCAGCATGCCAACAGGGAAACCTGAAGAAGGGCGCGGGAGCGACAGAGGGCCCACGTCAATCCGAGAACCCTGATATAGAAAAATCTTATAAAGAAAAGAAGGTAGTTCAATAAGCAATTTGAAAGTAGACATTATTTACCATTAGAGCTTAGACAAAAAAATTATAATGAAACTAGAGATCGCATTTTGAATTCCGAAGTAGTTCTTAAAACACCATCAAATCAGATTCGTAATATTCGGAGAAAGTTTGCAGAACGTCGTCAATTGATTCGTGGTCTGGTAGACTCGGTCCATAACAGTACTCATAATACAGGAGATCCTCGCATTTTCGCGGATGTAAAATAGAAGGTCAACCCATGAACGGACTGTTAGACACCGGAGCATCCATAAGTATATTGGGAAAAGGGTGTAGAGAATTCGTTCAAAACTTAGCTGTTAGTATTCTCCCAATGTTGACCAATGTAAAAACTGCCAGTGGTCAGCAACATCGAATACTTGGAAAAGTAAAATTATCCATAAAGTATAATGAGCAAGAGCACAAAATGCTGCTGTTTCTTTGTCCAGATTTGGAACAAGTTCTTTATTTAGGTATAGATTTTTGGAGAATTTTCGGCCTAGCTCCCGAAATATAGGATGTAGAGGAAATAGATTTAGCAAATATAGAGCAAGATTTCGTAAAGGATGGAGCAGAAAATAAATTAAGACCGCACGAACTTACGATAGAACGAAAGCGAAGATTAGGCAAAGTAATTGAAAGTTTTTATACCTTCGAGGAGAATGGATTGGGTCACACTTCGCTGGAAAAATACTCAATAACCCTTACAGAAGGTGCTATTCCGGTGAAAGACCGGTATTACCCAATTTCACCGGCAGTACAAGAAGTAAGGAAATTGATCTGATGCTGAAATTAAAAGCTATAGAAGAAAGCGAAAGTCCGTGGAGCAATCGAACCACTATAGTAAGCCTGGAAAGAATCGGTTCTGTTTGGATGCAAGGAGGTTAAACAAAGTAACGGTAAAAGATGCATATCCACTGCAGAACATCGACGGAATACTAAGCAGAATCGACGAGACATACTATGTAAGCAGTGTCGATCTGAAATATGCATTTTGGCAGATCGCGTTAGAGAAAGAGAGCAAACCTTACACTGCATTTACGGTAGCTGGTAGACCGCTGTATCAGTTTAGAGTGATGCCATTCCGTCTGTGTAATGCAGCACAAAGATTATGCAGACTAATGGAAAAAGTGGTTCCGCAGAAACTAAAGGATAACGTGTTCATTTATTTAAATGATTTGCAAGTGATATCGAGCACATTTGAAGAGCACATAAAACTTTTAGGAGAAGTAGCCAAATGTCTACGAGAGGCGAACTTGACTATAGGTTTAAAAAAATCACAATTTCCTTTCCAAGAATTGAAATATCTCGGATTCATTATAGGTGGAGGAGTGTTAAAGACGTATCCAGAGAAGGTACAGGCGATTAGAAAGATGAAATTGCCAAATAACACCAAAAAAGTTCGTAGCTTTTTAGGAACGGCTGGATGGTATAGGCGTTTTATTAAAGATTTTGCCACAATATCAGCGCCTTTGACAGATACGTTAAAAAATCTAAGAAATATATAATGACACCAGAAGCTACAGAGGCATTTGAAAAACTAAAAAAGGCGCTCACAACAGCTCCTGTACTGAGGCATGCTGATTTCAGTAAGAGGTTTTATATTCAATGTGATGCCCCGGATTATGGAATCGGAGCCGTATTATATCAATTAAATGATCATAAAGAAGAACACCCTACAGCGTTTTATTCTAAAAAGTTGAATAGTTGCCAGAGAAATTACAGCGTTACCGAAAAGGAATGTTTGGCAGCAGTAATGGCGATACGCAAGTTAAGGCAGTATGTCGAAATGATGCCATTTACAGTCGTAACCGATCATGCTAGTCTCAAGTGGCTGATGACTTTAAAGGATTTAAGCGGGCGATTGGCAAGATGGTCATTACAGCTTCAAGCATATAACTTCGAAATAGTGCATACAAAAGGTTCAGATAACGTCGTTGATATGCGAATTAGATAGAGAAGCTTTCTTTGATTTCGAAACAACGGAATTTCAGAGTGAAGAATATCTAGAGCTAATAAAGAAAGTTGAAGAAAATTCGGAATAATTACCAGACTTAAAAATCGAAGATGGAATGGTATTTAAAAAGGATGCTTTTGATCGAGATTTGGCAGGAGAATATATATGGAAATTTAGGATTCCAAACAGAATTTCTCAAATTATTATTGAAAAAGCACATAATGAAAACACAGCTGCTCATGGTGCAATTGCAAAAATACTGGAGAAAGTAAAACGGTTCTTTTATTGGCCAAAGATGACAAACCAGATCAGACAATACGTAAGATCATGTCAGGTATGCAAAGCAACGAAACCATCGAATAAAAATCTGATGCCAGAAATCGGACAAGAGGTCAGAACATAGCGCCCATTTCAGAAAATTTATATAGACTTTCTAGGCAAATATCCTAGATCCAAAAGCGGTAACTGCTATATATTTATTGTAGTAGACCATTTTTCTTAATTTACATTCCTTAAAGCCATGAGAGAAGCCACCACGAAGAATGTCGTACAGTTTCTAACCCATGAAACATTTCAAAATATGATCAATGCATATAAGATACAACAGATGAAAACCGCGGTGTATTCCCCTTAATCCAATGTATCAGAAAGGGTTAAGCAATATGTATTGGCGGCAATTTGGGCGTATCTAAATGAGGATCATAGGGAATGGGATCTGTATCTTTCAGAGATTGAATGTGCATTGCGAAATCCAGTTCATTCAGCAACGGGAGTAACACCATTTTTTCCTTTGTTCGGGTTTCATATGTTTTCGAGTGGTTCCGATTATAAACTAGCTGGAAAACTAATGCCATTGTCGGATCACGAAATAAAAATTTGAATAGGACAGAAAATCTAGAGTTGATAAGGGAGAATATTAAAAATAATTTGCACGAAGCGTATTAGAAAAGCACCGAGAGGTACAACAAACGAGCGAGGAGAGTTAAATTCATTCCAGGGCAAGAAGTGCATAGAAGGAACACGGTTTTGAGCGATTTCGGGAAAAATATTAATGCAAAATTTTGCAAGAAATTTATAAAATATAGGGTGCTAAAACTTATATGGAATAATATGTATGAACTGGAGAATATGCAGGGTAGACCTATAGGGGTAGTTCATGCCAAAGACATAAAAATGAAAATAGTTCAATATAGTTTTAAGTCTATGTTGGTTAAATGATAAGTGTTCCGAAAGAAGAAAATCCACCAGTACCTGAACCAAAAAGTTTGTATTCGACTACTTCTGATGTAGAGGACAGAGCAATCAATAATCATGGCTATGATTAATTCGTTATACTCATTCAACATTACAGCCAACGTTTCTAAGCTGGTTACATGTATAACCGTCAGTGCGCCACAAGTGCGACTCCGTTAGCGTTCTAGGGAACTATGCCATTAAGAACTGGGAGTCATTAGTCACCTGGTACAATTACTTTCTTCTGAGCCCGTAATTACAGCGAGCTGAACGGAGAGTAAACGAATTAGTTGACAAACATGTCTAGAGTAGAGATGTTTGCTTTATTGCTACGACCTGACTGTCACTGATGACTAGATCAAATGAGGACAGAGTACAAAAAGTTGGCAAAGTTAGCGGACGGTAGGGAAAGCGATTAGGTCAACGCAAGGAGATAATTCGCGACGAGATCAAAAGAAAGGAAATATGGGTAATGGTCAAGCGAAACAGCAATACAATTCACCGATATTACGGTTCTAGCCCGGCCGCAGTCGGGAGAACTCGAGAATATTATAGAAATCGAAAAAGTGCATAATACGATTAAAATCTGTGATAAAAACCAAATAACGTGCAATATTAGGATATAAAAGTGCAACTAAGAATTATCTTATTAGTTTTAAGTTGTGTTTGTCCTAATATATGACGATTGTTTTTTTGCAGAAAAAAAACGAATCATACACTTTTTATGTTTCCGTGTTATACATACCTGTGGTGAACGTCCAGTGTAATCTTACAAGAGATGGTGCAATGTAGTTTTAATATAGCGTTTCCACACTGTCTATTGAGAGAGGGGACCTAAAAAAGTTTGATAATGGGTAATAAAATTAATCTGTGATAATAATATAACTAAGTGCAATATTAGGATATGAATACAATTTATAAATAATACGTTTTATTCTAGTTGTAAGTTGTGTTCGCCCTAATTTTTACAGATTATGTTTATGTTTGTACAGATTTTTACAGATTATGTTATCCATCTATGACAGTTTAATGACCTTCATTGTGGTGCAATACCGTTAGAAAAAGATAGTTGCATGTCGCAATGAAGAAACCAAGTACCTGAAAATAAATGAACCACAGAAACACAAAGTAAAAAGGTAATAAAAATGAAATTGAATAAACTTCCCTGATAACGAATGATCACCCAAAATCTGCATAGAATATTAGTATTAGTTTTGTGTTTGTACATAGGGAGGAAAATAAAATAGAAAGAATGAACAACTTACTTGGTACCGATCTTTAATGCCCGGCTAATGAGACTCCAGGGTGTGGGAGTTCCCCACGTTGATTAATGAATAATTTCCAAGCGGCCCTCGCACACCGTTCTTGACCCTTGTCATTGGTAAACTCGGTGTTTTGTTGCGGTGGTTTTTTCTATTTCGATTGAGTAGCGTCTCGTGTGACACCCAACAGACATCCAATAAAAACCATTAGCCATGCAATGCATTTCATGCATTCACCCGTCCCCCAAATTTTTATGTCGTGTTAATTCCAATTTAACTTTTTGAAATTGTTAAGAAACCGGCTGTGCGGTTAATTTATAGGCGGGTAAGTGCAAGAATTTGTGGCAGTGGCCCCGCATGCCTGTAACATGTCACCCGCGCGGATGTCCTTGTGTTTTTCATATCACTGTGTGTTGGTATCGTTGCTGTTAGTTACGTGGCTCATGGGGTTCCTTTGTTTTTTGTGGAATACATCAGGTTATCTGGAAGGAAGTAAAAAAATATAATTTAATGATTATGCATATAGGCATATAGGTTACGATCCAGTCAATAGAGGGTATATTTCTGAACCCACTACCATGCGACTGCTACCCGATCCAAAAGAAATCCGCATCAATACATTACCCTGAACGTCCATCCATACCACCTGGAGAACTAGTGTAGCTGTGTTCAGACATATTTTTATTTATTTTTAAGTTTCACGTTGTGGTTAATTTCTTATGTATTATTTTGTATATGTGACCTTCTCCAAGAAAAGGGGCCTAGTGTGTGAAAATTAAGTTTTGAGAAAAAAACGCATTTAAAGTTTCTACACCCTTTTAGGTCCCAGAATCCACCGTTTTTGACACAACCCGTTTTTTGACACACTAGGTCCCTTTTCTCGGAGAAGGTCACATATGTGAAAAAATATGTTGGCTGTCCTGATAAGCAAGCCTTTTCAAACTGTGTAAGTAATGAAAGAAGAAACTAGTGATGCCAGACCAGGTGAATGTACTGGAAGAAAAACGTGATGGAAAAGATATGAAATCTCTGTTATGCGTTCATCTGGGAGGTTGGTGTCTAAAATAGTTGTTTTAAATTTAGAGAAAAAAAGATAAATAGAAAAGTATAGTTACTTAGAGAACAAAAAGCGGGATAATAGAAAAGGATAGTGTTTAGAAAAACAGGCGATATAATAGAAAAGGATAAGCACAGGCTGTACGTAAGATGAAATATTCAGTTATTGGAAAATTTTGAGATTGCGGTACCGCGGTATCTATAAAAACTAGCCATTGTTTGTTCTGGGATCATTAGTATCCAATGCGCGAAGGTGAACGTAATAAATTATACATATAAAATTATACATATAGAAAAGTTTCGCGAAAGTGAATTTAAATAAAGAAAAATTTGTAATGTTAAATTTATTAACACAATAAGTGAAAAAAAAAAACCGAAGGAGTAAATACCAGCCGTGATCCAGGAACATTTGCTACACCCAGTAAAATTTTTCAAGCAGGAATTCAAGGTATGTGAAAAATAATTTTGAAGAAAAGAAAAAGTGAATTTAGGAAATAAATATATATAGTAAGAGCGATGAAAGGGAAAATATTTTAATGAATTCTATATGATAGGGTGGCCTGGATAGTTTGAGGAGTGAACTCGTAGAGAAAAATAGCAGGAGAAGTAGATGGATTTGGCCCTATCTGGGACAGGGCTAGAATATTTGTTTAAACAAGACGGCAGCAACGACAGGGTAGTGTCCTCAAAAAGAAAAAAAAAATATCATCATCCTGTGAAAATATATGATTTGCAATCTCTACAGTGTAAGAGGAAATTTAAGCTAATCCAAGTAACAGTAGCAATTATTTATCTGTACCTTCGTGCTGAAAAAAAAATCAAAAGCCAAAAGAAAGTCGTATTTAGAAGTAAAGCAAAAAAAAAAAGGTCTAATCAACCGAAAAAAATATATATTTTATATAATAACCTTTATTTTTAAGTTCAGTTATTTATTTATTTTTTTTTTTATATAAATATTTATTGTAGTTTAAGTTGTGTTAATTAGTGTTTAAGGATATTTAAGTATTAGTTCTTCATATTGTGAGTGTCTAGGGCAAGTAAAGAAAAAGAAAAAACAGGGAGAAAGGAAATAGAAGCTTTTATTTACCATATCCGCTCAAAGGAAGCGGGAAATAATATAGATAAAATTAGTTCACAATAGCCGCACCTTCCTGTCATTAAATAGGGTGATTTGTCCCGTTAGGTCTTATGGAGCTCTCTCAGTCCTAGGAGAAAAGAAAAAAAAAGGAAAGATTGTATTTCTAGGTGATATATGATGAAGTAAATTAATCTATATTAGAGAGTAACGGGCGTAACGCGTATCGACGCAGGTTTGTGCGTATCCCGATATTGTTTTTTTTTTTTGTTTGTCAAAAAGGCACCAAAATTTAGTCTCTATTAGTAAATTATTTGTTTTCCTTTGTATTTTAGTTTTTTTTTACATATCAGATAGTTTTAAATAAATTGTTTATTTTTAGTCATATTTGTAGTCGTAGGGTAAGGCTAAAATTTATAATAAATGTTATGAATAAGTCCATATAGAGAAATGAATATGTGCTAAAGTAAATTTTAAAGGGGTTGGTTAACAGAGGTAAGTGGATTATTGGGATCACGGTGAATAGAAATAGAGGAGTTCGTGATCATGGATGCTATAGGGCGGTTGGAGGACAACATCTTCCTCCCACTCCAGTGAGGTGTATTGAGTACGTTATTTTGTTTTTCACATTTATTGGAACGAGCCTTGGGCTAGGGTTGAGGGATGGACCACACCCAGCGGCGATAAACCAGAGGTAGTCGGCCGGTTCACCCTAGTGCCACTTAGGTCCCGTAACAGTATGGCGCCCAAACGAAAGGACTTTGACAGCTTCAGATGTCAAAATTTTGTGTCTTTTTTTTTGTGTGTATAAAATCGAATCCATAGAATAATAGTTTTTTTTGTTATAGACCAAATGTTGTTTTTTTTGTAAGTTAACGAAATTGTGTAGAAGTCTGTTGTACGTGGTGCATTAATAATGGAATGAATTTACAACAGAAATAATTCACAAGTATAGAAGAAATAGTGTTGGCCTAGCGAATTGCAACTTGTGCACGCTAGTTTTGCACACTAAATATTTAATTTGGTTTTAGTAATTTTAGTTTCAGCTTGAAATTTAATTTATAAGCAGTTGGCAAACTTATCGATAACCGCTTAAGACTATGGTCAATAAGTTCGACGTATCGGAAGGGGAGAAAACTGGCCTTTAGTATCGAGTTTGAAAGCTACTAAAGAAAAAAAAATTAGATTGTTATAATTGTTCAAATTTTGTGTAAATTGAATAATACCTCATTGGAGATGCTCCGAGGAGAGCCATGAAAATTTTATAAATTACCGCTAAACGCCACCACTGTTAACCACCCCTAATGAAAAGATAGAAGAAATAAATTGTTATAAATATCATATTATATTACAGTGTTAGTGTATTTAAAATCACGTATCATAAAGTAGTTATTATAAATTTTTGTGTATTTTTTTTTTTTTTTTTTTGTACTTTACTTTTTACTATTTTTATGTTTATTTGTATTCATATGTTTTTATTATTTATCCGAATTTCATTTATTATATTTTTTTTTTATTTTTAGTTACAAATTTAAAAATTTTTTTTAACTTTACTTTTCACTATTTTTTTGTTTATTTGTATTCATTTATTTTTGTTATTTATCCGAATTTCAATTATTATATTTTGTTTATCTTTTTGTTTTTACTTTTAACGATTTTTATTTTTATTTATACACCCAAATTTCAATTGTTTAGTATCGGTTACTTGGCTTATTATTATATAACCAACAAAAGCAACCCGTTGTATGCTGGAACTGTAAGGTTCCCGGTCATATGTTCATGGAGTGTCCAGCATCAGAAAAGTTGCTGTTCTGCTATCGTTGCGGCAAGCCCAACGTAATTACACCAAAATGTCCAGCATGCCAACAGGGAAACCTGAAGAAGGGCGCGGGAGCGACAGAGGGCCCACGTCAATCCGAGAACCCTGATATAGAAAAATCTTATAAAGAAAAGAAGGTAGTTCAATAAGCAATTTGAAAGTAGACATTATTTACCATTAGAGCTTAGACAAAAAAATTATAATGAAACTAGAGATCGCATTTTGAATTCCGAAGTAGTTCTTAAAACACCATCAAATCAGATTCGTAATATTCGGAGAAAGTTTGCAGAACGTCGTCAATTGATTCGTGGTCTGGTAGACTCGGTCCATAACAGTACTCATAATACAGGAGATCCTCGCATTTTCGCGGATGTAAAATAGAAGGTCAACCCATGAACGGACTGTTAGACACCGGAGCATCCATAAGTATATTGGGAAAAGGGTGTAGAGAATTCGTTCAAAACTTAGCTGTTAGTATTCTCCCAATGTTGACCAATGTAAAAACTGCCAGTGGTCAGCAACATCGAATACTTGGAAAAGTAAAATTATCCATAAAGTATAATGAGCAAGAGCACAAAATGCTGCTGTTTCTTTGTCCAGATTTGGAACAAGTTCTTTATTTAGGTATAGATTTTTGGAGAATTTTCGGCCTAGCTCCCGAAATATAGGATGTAGAGGAAATAGATTTAGCAAATATAGAGCAAGATTTCGTAAAGGATGGAGCAGAAAATAAATTAAGACCGCACGAACTTACGATAGAACGAAAGCGAAGATTAGGCAAAGTAATTGAAAGTTTTTATACCTTCGAGGAGAATGGATTGGGTCACACTTCGCTGGAAAAACACTCAATAACCCTTACAGAAGGTGCTATTCCGGTGAAAGACCGGTATTACCCAATTTCACCGGCAGTACAAGAAATAAGGAAATTGATCTGATGCTGAAATTAAAAGCTATAGAAGAAAGCGAAAGTCCGTGGAGCAATCGAACCACTATAGTAAGCCTGGAAAGAATCGGTTCTGTTTGGATGCAAGGAGGTTAAACAAAGTAACGGTAAAAGATGCATATCCACTGCAGAACATCGACGGAATACTAAGCAGAATCGACGAGACATACTATGTAAGCAGTGTCGATCTGAAATATGCATTTTGGCAGATCGCGTTAGAGAAAGAGAGCAAACCTTACACTGCATTTACGGTAGCTGGTAGACCGCTGTATCAGTTTAGAGTGATGCCATTCCGTCTGTGTAATGCAGCACAAAGATTATGCAGACTAATGGAAAAAGTGGTTCCGCAGAAACTAAAGGATAACGTGTTCATTTATTTAAATGATTTGCAAGTGATATCGAGCACATTTGAAGAGCACATAAAACTTTTAGGAGAAGTAGCCAAATGTCTACGAGAGGCGAACTTGACTATAGGTTTAAAAAAATCACAATTTCCTTTCCAAGAATTGAAATATCTCGGATTCGTTATAGGTGGAGGAGTGTTAAAGACGTATCCAGAGAAGGTACAGGCGATTAGAAAGATGAAATTGCCAAATAACACCAAAAAAGTTCGTAGCTTTTTAGGAACGGCTGGATGGTATAGGCGTTTTATTAAAGATTTTGCCACAATATCAGCGCCTTTGACAGATACGTTAAAAAATCTAAGAAATATATAATGACACCAGAAGCTACAGAGGCATTTGAAAAACTAAAAAAGGCGCTCACAACAGCTCCTGTACTGAGGCATGCTGATTTCAGTAAGAGGTTTTATATTCAATGTGATGCCCCGGATTATGGAATCGGAGCCGTATTATATCAATTAAATGATCATAAAGAAGAACACCCTACAGCGTTTTATTCTAAAAAGTTCAATAGTTGCCAGAGAAATTACAGCGTTACCGAAAAGGAATGTTTGGCAGCAGTAATGGCGATACGCAAGTTAAGGCAGTATGTCGAAATGATGCCATTTACAGTCGTAACCGATCATGCTAGTCTCAAGTGGCTGATGACTTTAAAGGATTTAAGCGGGCGATTGGCAAGATGGTCATTACAGCTTCAAGCAGATAACTTCGAAATAGTGCATACAAAAGGTTCAGATAACGTCGTTGCGGATATGTTGTCGAAATTATCACAAAGCCCTGAGATATGCGAATTAGATAGAGAAGCTTTCTTTGATTTCGAAACAACGGAATTTCAGAGTGAAGAATATCTAGAGCTAATAAAGAAAGTTGAAGAAAATTCGGAATAATTACCAGACTTAAAAATCGAAGATGGAATGGTATTTAAAAAGGATGCTTTTGATCGAGATTTGGCAGGAGAATATATATGGAAATTTAGGATTCCAAACAGTATTTCTCAAATTATTATTGAAAAAGCACATAATGAAAACACAGCTGCTCATGGTGCAATTGCAAAAATACTGGAGAAAGTAAAACGGTTCTTTTATTGGCCAAAGATGACAAACCAGATCAGACAATACGTAAGATCATGTCAGGTATGCAAAGCAACGAAACCATCGAATAAAAATCTGATGCCAGAAATCGGACAAGAGGTCAGAACATAGCGCCCATTTCAGAAAATTTATATAGACTTTCTAGGCAAATATCCTAGATCCAAAAGCGGTAACTGCTATATATTTATTGTAGTAGACCATTTTTCTTAATTTACATTCCTTAAAGCCATGAGAGAAGCCACCACGAAGAATGTCGTACAGTTTCTAACCCATGAAACATTTCATAAGTTTGGGGTGCCGGAGGTGATACATAGCGACAATGGGGCACCATTTATCGCGAAAGGGTTTCAAAATATGATCAATGCATATAAGATACAACAGATGAAAACCGCGGTGTATTCCCTTAATCCAATGTATCAGAAAGGGTTAAGCAATCTGTATTGGCGGCAATTTGGGCGTATCTAAATGAGGATCATAGGGAATGGGATCTGTATCTTTCAGAGATTGAATGTGCATTGCGAAATCCAGTTCATTCAGCAACGGGAGTAACACCATTTTTTCCTTTGTTCGGGTTTCATATGTTTTCGAGTGGTTCCGATTATAAACTAGCTGGAAAACTAATGCCATTGTCGGATCACGAAATAAAAATTTGAATAGGACAGAAAATCTAGAGTTGATAAGGGAGAATATTAAAAATAATTTGCACGAAGCGTAATAGAAAAGCACCGAGAGGTACAACAAATGAGCGAGGAGAGTTAAATTCATTCCAGGGCAAGAAGTGCATAGAAGGAACACGGTTTTGAGCGATTTCGGGAAAAATATTAATGCAAAATTTTGCAAGAAATTTATAAAATGTAGGGTGCTAAAACTTGTATGGAATAATATGTATGAACTGGAGAATATGCAGGGTAGACCTATAGGGGTAGTTCATGCCAAAGACATAAAAATGAAAATAATGTTTTGAGCAGTAATACTGCTATAAGGAGGAGAGACAATTGTACTATTGGAACTTTCAGAACCTGCTGTAACTCTAGACATGTCATGTGGCAGGGTGTCTGTATTGGAATGGCCCCTGCAGCTATCGTGTGATTCATGTCTACTCTGCTGTCTAGTCAAAACCATATATACCCTACTGTGGATTCTGACCGGACTATTATTCAGTCATGGATCTGGTGTAATATCACTATTCAACGACAAACTTCAAAACAAAAACCGATGTAATAATCTCACGTGGGTATATACCACTATGTGGTGTATACATACCCGAATCTATAAAAGTCTACCAGTTAATCTAACCTTGCCAAACCGTTCGAGTTTCCAAAGAAAGTGTAAAAAATTGTTATCAGAATCAAAACTTTAGTTGTTGGTGTCTTACATGAAAATTCAAGACAATAACGCCCAATCAACTTTAACTTGTACATTGCGAAGATATTTATTGACTTCAGCCCAAATGGAAACGACAAAAATAAATTTATTAAAACTATAACCCAAAAATTTCAAACCCGTTCTTTTTTTTTCTATATACTCTCAACTGAAGCTTTTTGAAAGAAAAACCTTAAAACTGCTAGCTAGACCAAACCAAAAAGAAATAAAAACAATTGATACAACTGCAGAAAAATAAATTTAAAAAAAAGTTTTTTGATATAACTGTAGAAAAATAAATTAAAAAAAAAAATTTTTGATATAATTGTATAAAAATAAATTTTTTACAAAAACATTAATATAACTTCAGAAAAACCTTAAAACAAAACTACTATGCCTGCTGTTCTATGAAGGAATTCAAAAAGGGATGTGTTAAAACTATCAGCGCTATGAAACTACAAATGTTTAAGCTTCATAAAACTCCATAAACCCATTAATTCTTATCAAACTCTTCTTCGTTTATAATCCAATCTCTTACAACTATTAAGTTTATAGGAACTCAAAGCCTATGCTTTATAAAAATTCTACTAACCTTCAAGTTTTCACTCTACTACACGTTTTTAACCTATTTAACTTTGCAACGATCAAAGAAGACAAATTTAACAAAATGTTTAGGCTCGTAGTCAAAGAAAACCGAAAATTCTCCGATACTATCGGCATATAAAAGACTAAAAACAAAACTATCAAACTTTCGCAGTCTTATAGAAAAACTGTAAAGCTATTAAGATCTATGGCTGTGCTCCAAGCTTCAAGTAAAAACTAAACCATTAAACTTTTATGTTCTACTCCAAATTCAAAAAGTCAAAATCACTAAAAACTGAAACCATTACGGCTTTATAAGAAAATTGAAACTATTTATTAACACTAATACAGTTCTACTAAATTCTGAAATTCTATTAAATCTTAAAAAAACCCACCAACATAAGGCAATTTCACAAAACCATAAAGCTTACAAAAAAAACTCTTCCTTTATCATTAAATTTGCAAATCAAATTTTAAGTTTTATGAGAATTCTTCAAAATTGCTAAGTTTCGCCGAAGAGACGAATCACAAAAAAACTCTTAACTTAACGATAATTATAAGGTCTATAAGGAGGATGCAAAACCCAATGTTTTATTACATGTCTCCAAACCGTTCGAAACCAACAACCCAAGTTTTATAAAAATTTCGTAAAATTAGGTTATCTAAATCTATAAAACCAATGTTTTATTACGATTTAATCCTAGATTTAATCACAATGTCAATTCCGAACTAACCGTTATACTCAACTGCTAAATTTACGCAAAAAGAATTTTAGCAGCTAACGAAAAATAGAAAGATGTAATATATTTCGAATATAAAATACTTCATTAAGCGATCGGTGGTAGCAAGTGGTAAATGCAGGTGGTACAAAAAAGAAAAGAAAAATAATCTTATGAAAATTTCAAATATTGTGCAGACAGCTGTTAAGAAAAATAATAAATTTCGCATACTGTTTTCCGTTAGCGTACTTCTCCTAAAGCTAGTTTCATTTGGGACTGTGCTTGGGGTCGGATATGTTGCTGCTGATGTTGTGGTCCGGTGACCGGAATATCATCAGGACTAACTCTTCCTCCCATCCAAACTCAATTGGCGGTTACAATTGTTGTCCAAAAAAAAAAAACAAATTTTCTCCAAAACTAACTTCGTTCCCTTTCTTCCTAAACCAAAACTTCACTTCAGCTTTCCCGACCCATTTGGGCTACTCACCTCCAGTTTGAAAAGTCGCAACTACAATCATACTCGGTGGTATTTTGTTGTAGGACTTACTTTTCATTTGGAAAAGTGTAAGCTTTCGTAGGCAATAAAACAAATTTAGCTAGATTATGATTTAAAAAGAAAATTCCAAATTCCCAAACCATTATGTCGATTAAAACAAATGTCGCTACTCGCTGAGGACTCTTATTTTTTCACAGCCGGGACTTACATCTCCATACCGCCATAATAACTTCAGAAAAAGTTGGGCGCCATTTTTGCGGCGACTGTCCTTTGTGGTGACTCAAAACAAAAAAAAGTTAAAAAAACTTTAAACAAATTTGTGTGTGGCCAGACTATCAGCGGTCCTGGTACGCTGGCGTTTAAACGCGGCTAAGCTCGCCGGACGGACAAAAAACATTTCGCACCAGAGAAACGGGATAAAAATTATACGAAAGTTTATTGATAGGGACCCGAAGTAAAAATCAAAAAAAAAAAAAAAAAATGCAGGAAAACTCTTACGCCGCTCACTTGAAGGTGGCATGTCGATAGACGCACATACTTGAAAATATACATATATAAATGGATATAATTGCATATATCCACATATATATATGTATATGTGTGGAATGGCTAGATATTATTCCTACTCCAAAACCCTCCCTCTTAGAATTCAAAATTCTACCATGGTAACTATTTTAAAGACGTTTTGTTACCCCTAATTCAACACTTACCTCCCCTTTTTACCAACCTGCTACCTCATGATCCTTATCGGCTCACTCCGACATCGTGACTGATTCAAGTCAGTATTTCACTTACTTTGTATTCCAATATAATCTTTATTTTTATTTTCTTGTTTACAATTCAAATTTTCTTATGTTTATTTTTCTATATATATGGGTACTCCCTCAATAGGGTTAAGAATTTCCAAAAAAAACAAAATTTGGGGCAATACCTGGTGCCTTGATAAAGTGAATTTCAATTTAAATCCTCCGTTATTGAAATCTTGCCCCAAAACGGTGGGTAATTCGGAAGGTTTTTTTCCTTTTGTCTTAATTTGATAACTAAAATAAAAAGAATCCTTTGCCGGGAATCTATAAGAACGCGTTTAATTGAAACCATAACTTTAAATAAACGTTTTCTTTACGTATATAAGACTTCGTTGGCATTGAAGATCGCTATTAACATCATCATTCCTTTTTTTTTTTGCATATCCTTAAAAGCTTACAATTACTATACATAATCAAAAAAGATTTGGATTCGAACTTAATTTAATATTTATATAGATTTACCCTTTGTTTTTTTTTTTAAGGTGACTATACTAATTGCGTTACTAAATTTATGGTCAAGTGCACAGTTAATGCGAATTAAAGAATGTACTAAAAATCTAATTATATATTATATTAAACGAAATCAAATGGGAATACAAAAAAATAACTCCATCTATTAATAAAAAGGCTTAATATAATTACGGGTATATATTATATTACTCGAGAATATTATATCTCAATCAGAGGAATTCTGTTATAAACAAAAATAGACAATTGAATGAAAATTTTATAAACCAAATGAAAAAAATATATTTCTCGACTAGTTATTTAACTAATCCAAAAATATTTAAATTAACTTAATTGATAATTTAATTAAGTATTGTGCGATTAATAGATTTGTCTATATATATATAGTTATATATATGTAGGCCGCATACTTTGGGGGTGAAATTTCAATACACAGGATGTTTTGAGGACATTGTGGATACTTTGGGACCAGTCCTCATTCTTTTCATTGATATTGTGTATACTTTGAGGACATGAATAGTTTGAGGACATTTTTTCCGAACATTGAGATTTCGATGGAAATATATTCCAGTTCCTTATTTGTATATCCTAAAATGGTCCTTTTCGCTATATATACGTTATTAATGACCAATTTCGAATCTAAAAGGAAAATAAGTTTTACTTAATGTTGCCACACTTTTCCAAAAATATTTGATATTTGACGCCGTCAACTTAACAAAATGTCACCGACTTTGATATATATTTTGTAAACAAAATATAATGTAGACAAGTGAAATACAAACATTTATATCGAAACGTCATGTTAATTAAAAGATGCAAAAATATCGTAATTAAGACAAGTTTTGTAAATGCAGTGTAAATTGAAATGAAGGTGCAGCAACTATGGAAACAGCCAATGGATGTTAAGTTACAAGAACTGTCTAAATGTCATTGTAGAAGCTTGCAGGTGGCCTTAAGATAATCCAGACGATGTCTTCAGATTCTTGTTAATATGGCAAAAGCCAGACAAGCTTATGGCACTTTTTTAAAATTTATACTCCATTGATTTGCGTAACGCTTAATGGGAGGCCAGGAAAAACAATGCCGAAATATCAGTTTTTATACCATATATCACTATGTGGTTTGGGTATAATGACTTTGTGCTGCTGTTTGTAACTACCAAAAATATTTGACCTAGACCCATCTTTTATTATACCGATCGAATCAGAATCACTTTCTGAGTCGATTTGGCGATGTCCGTCCTTCCGTCCGTCCGTCTGTGTTTCCATGTAAACTTTGTAATCAAACTACAGGTCGCAAATATGAATATATTTTGATGAAATTTTGTGTGTAAGCTTTTATCAGCCATGGGATGAATGCTATTGAAATTGGTGAAATTCGGTCCATGTTCAGACCTAGTCCCCATACAAATGACCCCTATGAAATCGATATAAATTGCCATAAGATCCAAATTATCATATAGATCTCAGTCAAATTGGGTTTTTATGTGTTTATTATATCCATTAATCAGTAGTCCAAAAATAATCCCTATAGGACAATTCCTAGTCATAGGCCTCACGTAGAGCTGCTTCCCGATCTATTAAAAAAAACAAAAATATTGCACAGATTTTTCTCAAATTTCGTTTGTATATATTTTTTCAGAATATAAGTGACTACCAAATATGGTAAGGATCGGATTATTTTGCGACCTAGTCCCCATATAAATATAGCACCCGATATGAACATTTTCATATCTGAAACCGTGGTATAGGGTATCGTATAGTTGGTCTAGACCGACTATAATTTTCTTGTTATTTTTTATACCCTATACCACTATGTGGTTTGGGTATAATGACTTTGTGCTGCTGTTTGTAACAACCAAAAATATTTGACCTAGACCCATCTTTAATTATACCGATCGAATCAGAATCACTTTCTGAGTTGATTTAACAATGTCCGTCCGTCCGTCCGTCCGTCCGTCCGTCCGTCCGTCCGTCCGTCTATGTGTCCATGTAAACTTGTAATCAAACTGCAGGTCGCAAATATGAATATATTTTGATGAAATTTGGAATATAAGCTCTTATCGTCCATGGGATGAACGCTATTGAAATTGGTGAGAATCGGTCCATGTTTAGACCTAGCCCCCATACAAATTACCCCTATGAAATCGACATAAATTGTCATAAGATCCAAATTGTCATATAGATCTTACTCAAATTGGGTTTATATGCGTTCATTACATCCATTAATGAGTAGTCCAAAAATGATCCCTTTGGCCCCATATAGAGCTGCTTCCCGATTTTCACTTAAATCTATCAAAAAACAAAAATATTGCACAGATTCTTCTCAAATTTTGTTTGTATATATTTTTGCAAAATACAAGAGACTTTACCAAACATGATCAGGATCGGTCCATTTTTGGACCTAGTCCCCATATAGATATAGCATCCGATATGAACTTTTTCATATCTGCAGCCAAAAAAATTAATAAAAATCCCACTCAAATTTGGTTTTTGCTTATTTTCTATGTCCAGTTAGTTGGGCCTAAGAGATTGGGTTACTAAACGCATGGTATAGGGTATCGTATAGTCGGTCTAGACCGACTATAATTTTCTTACTTGTTTTTTTTGTTAATTTGGTTTCTTTCGAGTCACAACCGCTCTGTGGTAAGTCATTGTACGACCTTAGTATGACCTACACCCATCTTTAATTATACCGATCGAATCAGAATCACTATCTGATTCGATTTAGCGATATCCGTCCGTCCGTCCGTCTGTATGTCCATGTAAAACTTGTAATCAAACTGCAGGTCGCAAATATGAATATATTTTGATGGAATTTGGTATTTCATCTTTTATCGCCCATGGGATGAACGCTATTGAAATTGGTGAGAATCGGTCCATGTTCAGACCTAGGCCCCATACAAATGACCCCTATGAAATCAACATATATTGGCCTAAGATACAAATTATCATACAAATCTTAGTCAAATTGGGTTTGTATGTATATATTACATCCATTAATCAGTTGTCCAAAAATGATCCCTATTGGTCAACTCTTAGTCATAGAGTTGCTTCCCGATCTTCACTTAAATCTATCAAAAAATAAAAAATTCTCAAATTTTGTTTGTATATATTTTTGCAAAATACAAGAGACTTTATCAAATATGGTTAGGATCGGTCCATTTTAGGGCCTAGTCCCCATATAGATATAGCATCCGATATGAACTTTTTCATATCTGCAGCCAAAAAAATTAATAAAAATCCCAGTCAAATTTGGATCATGCTTATTTTCTATATCCAGTTAGTTTGGAAGAGACTATAATTTTCTTACTTGTTTTTTAATAATAAACCAAAATATGAAATTTCGATTGGTTTTACTCGATATTGAATGCTGCGATTAGTCCTACTATCACCTTGGTGATGTTTCCCAAACTCTAATATTAAATTGAAACATATGCTATTAAAGTTATTATTGAAACATTTTAATATCAATTGTTTTACTATTTTCAATATTTATTATATGTTTTTATTCTGAAAAATTGTACTTAAACGGTGCCATTAGTTTGAACAAAATCCATCGGAACGTTATATATGTAAATGCTGAAGAATATTTCGTTAAAATACATAATTGAAAATTATTGTTGTCATTAAAAAACACAATTTGCAGCTATTTATTACTGTCTTCTATAAAAAATATCGTAAATGAAGTAAATGGTGTAAACCGACTATAAAGCTAAGAGTTTAGAGAAAGGGTCTTAGGTCCAACTAATTGTATATAGAAAATGGCTTAAATCAAATTTGGGTGGCGTTGCTATAAATTTTTTGCTGTCAAAATGAAAAAGTTTATATCGGATGTTATTTTTATATGGACTAGGTCTAAAAATGTATTTGTCATGACCATGTTTTTTGCAAAAACATAAATATATATATATATCCAAATTTGAGAAAAATCTGAAATGTCTATACCCTATACCACTATGTGAGCAGAGATCTTCGGATTATAGGGCAATTTAAGGGACTTAAGGGGCTAGGCCTGAACATGCAGAGGTTTTCCTCAATTTCAATATCATCCATCCTACTATAGTTATTAAAGAAAATTCGTCGTATTTTTAAATATTAGTTATATATATAAATTATATAATTATAAATTACATTATTATTTTTCTGCGATAACAAAATTTTTCTCTTCTGACAAAAAAAATGTTCATTTTATTAATACTTTTTTCAAAAAGTTTATTTTTTTATACATTGTAAATAAAATAAAATCACCGACAACTTGGAATGTCTACTAAATTTATATAAATATTATGTATTTGTATCCATTTATTAAAATAAAACATACTCTTACTTTTAGTTCTTTGAAGCGAGCATAGCAATGAATGTATTAATTTTTTCTAGGAGCTGGCGATTTCCTATCATAATGGTTTTTTGTTGTAGAACATACAAAGTATTGAGATCACGTTGATCAAAAGCAGTATCAACAGTTTCTTCATAAAGTATCAGAAAAATTAAAAGAAATATATTTGAATTTTTTTTTTCAACATAATTTAAATGTATTATATACACAGCCGTTATATACTAATATGATTTACGATCATCACGACATTTGAGTATATATTTGCGGGCTTCTGTTAAATTATATTTAAAACAAACCACTCATAACCGATGGGACTTTTCTCGCTTTTTCCAAATCATCACATTTGTATTTGCTGGATAAACTCAATATGCGAAGCCAAAAAATATTTATATGAATATGTCTTTGACACACCTTCTATCCGGTACTTTGAAATCACTTTTAATGTTTTCAATTGTATTGATAAACCGTTGAATGTTATTTGACCAAAAATGTTTTCATATCTATAATAAAGAACCAAATATGACAGAAGGCGTATTAAATAAATATCAATTATGGTTTGGTATAGAATCATACTTTGTCGTTAAGTTTTTTGTAATTGCATTAATTTGCTGGTATCTGAACATAGTTCTGCTTCTATATTGCAACGACCCGTTGTATAACTATTTGCAAAATTAGTTAAATTGGATTCCAAATTATTTTCTAAAGCATTGTAAAAATGTTATTCAGTTATTAATTTATATCAGCTTCAGTATGGTGGTGTAGTGTATACATACTTGCGGTATAAAGGGTACAAAGAGAAAATGCCGAAATGTATTTGTCATATTAAATGTATTGAATGAATTTGTCATATTAGATATATTCTACATGTAAATGAGTATCTTGTTGCAACACGTGGTGACATTGAAAATCAAACACGTTGTTGATGTGCACATGTAAAAGAATATCTTGTTGCAACACGTGGTGACATTGAAGATCAAACACTTTGTTTATGTTTGAGTCAAGTACTTTGTTTATGTTTGGGTGATTCACGCTAGAATGTAATTAATTAAAGTGCAGCCACACAAGCTAAAACGCAACATGAGTACTTTAATAAACTATTTCAAGATCACTGGCCACACACAGACTGTATACAGAGAACATGTGTTGACCAGAAGTGTCGTGTGTGCGGTATGACTTTGATATACATTGTATAGGTCATAATAGAAATAATTAGGCATTTTTCCTTTGTCATTAGTGTAAATATTTTAGTATTTAAGCAGTATAAATTGTGAACTCTAGATCAGTAATTTATCAGTAAGCCAACTGCAAAAAGCAGATAAAATATGAACATTGTTGCGTAATAAGAGCACAAGAATAAATATTTAAATCAACAAAACCAAATGTGTTTATATTTATCTGGACTCTCCCCCGTTTTACAAACTTACAACATGGCGATCCTCATGGACGGACCCAACGGAACCAGTTGCTGATCCTAGTTCAAAGCCAGGAACTAGAAGAGAAAAGGATAAGAGCAGATAAGAAGGATGTCCCTTTTCTCAACCCATAAACATCAACACGATAACTATCAACATTCAAATTTATTTTTTTTTATTTAACTGTATCAACATTCAAATTTATTTTAACACATACTCGTTTTTTAACTACAGTGTATTAAGTGCTCTGCATAAATACAAACTGTAAGAATTATGAAAGAACAACCACCAGAAAAAATACTGACAACAATTAAAATTACGAATGAACTCTGGAAGGCAGGGAAGTTCTCAGAAAAACCGGACATACTACTTTTAGGTCCTAAACCGTTGTTTAAAAAGAACAAAATAACAGAACCAAAATACCCTATTTTTCCAGTACCAGAAACAAGAACTAAAGGGAAAAATTATAGAGGTGAGAGGAAAGTGAAGCTGGTGTTGATAGAAGACAGAATAAATTTGGTAAAAGAAAAACTACTAACAGAAAAGAATAACGAAGAAATAAATTATTTAAATAAAAGATTAGCAGAATTAAAACTAGAATTTAATAATATATTAACAGAAATTAGAGAATACAAAAATAAAGAAAAAAAGAAAAGAAATAACTTAAGAAAAGAAAAAGAAATGTAATATAGAAATTATAATTGAATCGAAATGAACTACACGTGTAAAATAGTAACAACAAAAATTGTAATTACCTTAATTATAGTATTAATAATTGTTATATTGTTAAGTTATATTAAGTATACCATTGAAAATACTGCTACACAGAAGGTGAATCAACTAAAACAATTAATAGAGGAAAAAACAGAAAGTTTTAATTTATTAGAAAAAATAATCTCATTAAGGAAATACTTTAGGAGTAATAAGAAAAAATAAGAAAATAAGAAAAAACAGAAAGACTAAAAAAATGACATACTAAATAAAGATAAGTAACTAAAAAGAAAAAAGAATATATATATTTTTTTTTTGTTTCCAAACTAATGGACAATTTCTTGGCAAATCTAGAAATAATACGAGAAACCATTCCACCCGAAAAACATGGTTCATTTTTCAATTATGTTTTCAGAACCGTTGACAACAAAGGTGCAAAGCAGAATAAGACAGATAGCTGTACCGAATAGCATTGAAACACTACTAACTTCGATAAAGACTGCATATAAGATAAAAAAATCACCAAACATAATTTTAAATGAGCTCACAAGAATAGTCCAAACGGAGTCGATAAGAAAGTTCGCCGATAGGATAGAAACCCTGACAATGGAGCTAAACGAAATTCAAGTAGACGCTATTGGTGAGGCAAGTAGGGAAACTATTTGCAACACAAATGCTATGATAGCATTCAATGCATTTAAAAATGGTTTAAAAGATAGGGAGATAGTTAGAACTATTGAAGCTAGCAGACTGAAAACCCTACAAGAGGCTATTGAGATAGCTTTGGAAACCTCGTCTGATATGAGACAAGGCCAAATTATGTTCCAAACAGCGCGAACAGGAAATTTCAATAGGAATAACTATAATGGTTATGGTAATAGAAATAACTATCGTGGAAGGGAAAATAACAGAAACAATTACAATGGTAATAACCGCTACGGTGGCAATAGGAACCAAAATATACACCATATTCAGGAACAGGGAAACCCGCAAGTTCCGGAAGTCATAGGGTACCAGGAATTTCCGGAACCAAACCAATAAACACCAACAAAATATTTAGTATATCTTCTGATCTTAGGAACTATGTGAAGTTGAAAGTGCATGGCACGGATAGTATATTAACATTCCTAATAGACACTGGAGCCGACGTCTCTCTGTGCAAGGAAGATTTATTACATAGTCATAGGGAAGATCCAGATGATTACTGTCGTCTGACAGGAATCTCGAAACACGAAATAAGATCTTTGGGCTCAACAACGATACTAATACAAAGCGGTGAAACGGTACTAAAGCATAAAATCCAACTAGTCAAACACGATTTTCCCATTTATACCGATGGTATACTTGGACGCGATTTTCTCTGCAAATATAATTGCAATATAGATTACGACAAGTTCATACTGACTATCAACACAAAAAATGAATCTCTTACTCTACCCATACATAATAATACATATAACGTAACTTTCTTAAAAATTGCACCAAGAAGTGAGGTAATTCTGCCATTTGATTTGAATATTGAAGAAGATGGTGTAATTTGTAGTCGTGAGATTGCGCACGGCGTATTTTTGGCAAACGCCATAGTACCAAAAAATGGCAATAAACATATAAGGTTACTCAATGTACTGGATAAAACTACCACAATAAGTAATTTAAAGGTAGAAACAGTTCCACTAAGAAATTATGAAATTTATAGTACCAATGCGACTGGGACAAAATATAATGAGAAACGCTTCAACAAATTATTGAGTGAACTCAATGTGGAAGGCAATGATGATAGTGCAAAAAATGAACTGCTAGGAATATTAAGGGAATATCAATCTGTTTTTCACATAGATGGTGAAAGATTAACAACAAACAACTTTTACAATCAGAAAATCCAGTTAAATGACACTAATCCAGTATATATAAAGAATTATCGCTTACCTCAAGCCCATACAGAGGAAATAAGTAATCAAGTTCAAGACCTTTTGAAACAGGATATCATAGAACCTTCCATAAGCCCGTATAATGCTCCACTATTACTAGTTCCTAAAAAGGGACAGAGTGATTTAAAAAAATGGAGACTCGTTGTGGATTTCAGAAAATTAAATGATAAGATAGTAAATGATAAATTTCCATTAACTAGACTAGATGACATATTGGACAAGTTAGGAAGAGCAAAGTATTTTTCGACTCTGGATATGACAAGCTCTTTCCATTAAATAGAACTTGAACAAGATTCAAGACCTTACACTGCTTTTTCAACAGCTAATGGTCACTACCAATATACTAGATTACCTTTCGGATTGAAAATATCCTCAAATAGTTTTCAAGGGATGCTGACAATAGCATTATCTGGATTAGAGGCTGAAGCATTCTTATATGTGGATGATATAATAGTTTTTGGATGCAGTTTAAGTCATCACAACAGAAATTTGATTGAAGTATTTAACAGATTGTCGAAATACAATCTTAAACTAAATGCGAGCAAATGTTGTTTTTTAAAACCTGAGGTTGTTTATTTAGGGCATTTGATAACGTCAAATGGGATTAAACCAGACCCAAGTAAATATGATGCAATTTCAAGATATCCTATTCCTAAAAATTCAGATGATGTCAGAAGATTCGTAGCCTTTTGCAATTATTATAGAATATTCATCAAGAACTTTGCTGAAATTGCAAACTGTCTGAACAAATTGTTAAAAAAGGACACAAAATTTGAATGGTCAGATGAATGCCAATTGGCATTTGAAACACTCAAGAACAAGTTGATAAGTCCACCAGTCTTGCAATATCCTGATTTCGACAAAACATTTGTACTGACCACGGACGCATCGGATTATGCGCTAGGTGCTGTTTTGTCACAAGGTCCGATAGGAGACGATTTACCTATTTCTTATGCAAGCAGATCTCTCAACAAACATGAAAGGAATAAACCGGTTATTGAAAAGGAGTTGTTAGGTATATACTTTGGTATACAATTTTTCAGACCATACTTATATGGAAGAAAGTTTACGGTGATTACGGATCACAGACCACTAGTTTCATTATTTGCACATAAGAATCCCAGTTCAAGATTAACACGTATAAGATTGGAGCTTTCCAATTACGATTTTGAAATCGTATACAAAAAAGGATCGCTTAACACAAACGCGGATGCATTATCGCGGATACAAATTGATTCCACATTACTTAAGAATATGATACCATTAGAAAATGACGAAACTGTCAAGAAAACGCTGGTTATAACGAGAGGTATGAATAAAGAAAAGTCATCAATTAATAGAAATATCATAGGCAAAGCTCATAGCGAGTCTGATCAACTCCATATATGGGACTGCACGTCCATCAATGATATCAAGCATGCATGCAAATTAAAATTTATTATGGAAAGAAGGCCAATAGGATATGAATATAGATATATGGTAGAAAATTATAGAAATAACAGAGAAGTGCACATTAGGTGTAGTGATAATCCAAAGTGCTTAGGTACTCTATTGGAGAAGCTATCATCCTATTTACGGAAATATAATTATAAAAAATTTGCCATCTCAAGAGATGATGCAATATTTGATAAAATAACCGCGGAAGAATTTAAGGCCAAATACAACGAATTAAATAAATCAAACCAGGATGACATAGTTATAATATTATATGAAGAACCTCAGCGTATTTTAAACGAAGATAGAAAAAAAGAACTTATAGAATTATATCATAATACCCCACAGGGAGGACATTTTGGTGTTCGAAAGACAATTTTGAAGTTAAAACAGAAATATATATGGAAAGATATGAACAAGATGGTAAAAATTTTCGTATCCAAATGCGATTTATGTCAACGGAACAAACGAATAAAGCATACAAGGGAACCATTGGAAATGACGGACACACCTTCAGGTAGTTTTAACACTATAGTAATTGATACGGTTGGTCCGTTGCGCCCAACAAATAATCTAAGGTATATTCTAACAATGCAATGCGAATTGACCAAATATGTTATTGCTTGTCCGATGGAGACAAAAGAGGCAAAGTCAATAGCCAGGGCATTGGTGGAAAATGTAATACTTAGATATGGTTTATTTAGCATACTCAAATCGGATAGAGGTACAGAATTCACAAATGAATTGATGAGGGAAATATGTAAGCTACTGAAAATTGAACAGAGATTATCAACTCCTTACCACCACGAGACGTTAGGTACTGTAGAAAGGAACCACAGGGTTCTGAATGAATACTTTTTGTCTTTTGTTGAAAATAACAGTTGGGAACAATGGATTTCGTATTATACATTTGCATACAATGTCACACCTCATGTAGATACTGGATACTCTCCATTTGAATTGATATTCGGGAAATTACCAAGTTTACCAGGCGATGAAGTCATGAATCATCCGAAGGTATACAATATCGAAAATTATGCTAATGAACTGAAGGCTAGGCTAAAATATTCTCTACAAAACGCGAAGAAGATGATAGAAAACGTGAAGAGAAATAGACTATTAAACTCAACTGACAAGTCAAATAGCATATATTTAGAAGTAGGAGACTTAGTATTAGTTAGAATAGAAAATAGGAGAAAAAACGAGGCACCTTACCAAGGTCCGTATACTGCAGTAGAGGTTAGCAAGTCGAACGTAGCAGTTAAAGTAAAAGATAAGATTAAGACATATCATAAAAACTTATTAAAAAAGTATAAAAATTAGAATTTAAAAATTATAAACAAAATATTATATTATCATATAAGAACAATAGTTATTACGCTAGAATTAAGCTAATTGTGAGCAAAGTATTATAATACCATATGAGAACAAAAATTATTACACATATGTAAGTTAGGGAAACAAACAATAAAACAAGATAAGTATGCACTATTCTTTGAATCCTCCAATGTTTGTTATTTACTTTACAAAAATTGGATGATTTCTCTTAAGGGTGAGGGTGTAGTGTATACATACTTGCGGTATAAAGGGTACAAAGAGAAAATGCCGAAATGTATTTGTCATATTAAATGTATTGAATGTATTTGTCATATTAAATATATTCTACATGTAAATGAGTATCTTGTTGCAACACGTGGCGACATTGAAAATCAAACACTTTGTTGATGTGCACATGTAAAAGAATATCTTGTTGCAACACGTGGTGACATTGAAGATCAAACACTTTGTTTATGTTTGAGTCAAGTACTTTGTTTATGTTTGGGTGATTCACGCTAGAATGTAATTAATTCAAGTGCAGCCACACAAGCTAAAACGCAACATGAGTACTTTAATAAACTATTTCAAGATCACTGGCCACACACAGACCGTATACAGAGAACATGTGTTGACCAGAAGTGTCGTGTGTGCGGTATGACTTTGATATACATTGTATAGATCATAATAGAAATAATTAGGCATTTTTCCTTTGTCATTAGTGTAAATATTTTAGTATTTAAGCAGTATAAATTGTGAACTCTAGATCAGTAATTTATCAGTAAGCCAACTGTAAAAAGCAGATAAAATATGAACATTGTTGCGTAATAAGAGCACAAGAATAAATATTTAAATCAACAAAACCAAAAGTGTTTATATTTATCCCCCGTTTTACAAAGCGGTACGACTCCATTCATACATTATCTTTTTATAAATATTTATTAAGTTTGTTTAACATTGGAAGTTTTTAACATCATTTTCTTTTTAATTTCTAATAAAACGGTAGCTACCAATTCGATATCCCCTGATTGAGTGTACAACACGATCATATTTAGACATTTTAAGTGAAAGCGGAACTGAATCTCTAGGTTCCAGTTCTAATAACTGAAAATGAATAATATAGATTTTATATTTTAATTTTGCATAATATTTGCAGCTACATCTGTTTAAGGAATTATATCAAAAATTATATAAAAAAGCGTACTTTTTTAAAAAACGGTGCTTTTAAAAAAAACTTATTATATTAAAAAAAAGTTACTTTTTCCTTTTTTTAAAAGGATACTATTTTAAAAAAGTGTACTTTTAAAAAGTAGTAATTTTTAAAGAGAACTTTTAAAAAAAAAGCGTATTTTTAAAAAAGCGAAATTTTTTTAAATGGTCACTTTTTAAAAAAAGGGTACATTAAAAAATTTAAATTTTTAAAAAAGGGTACTTTCAAAAATTTAAATTTTTAAAATAATCTAATTTTTAAAAAAGGGCACATTTTTAAAACAAATGTTAATTTTTTTATTTTGGTACTATAAAAAAAGAGTGCTTTAAAAATACTTTTTTTTAAAGGAAATTTTGTTTAAAAAAGGGTACTCTAAAAAAATAGTGATTTTTATACAAAGGGTACTTTTTTAAAAATTGATATCTTATTTAAAAAAAACTTACTTCTTTTTAAAAAAAAGTGTTGCTTGTTTTAAAAAGGAAATTTTGTTTAAAAAAGGCTGCTTTTTTAAAAAATATTGTTTTTTAAATAAAGGGTACTTTTTTTTAAAAATGTTACCTTATTTAAAAAAAGAACGTACTTTAAAAGGTTGTTTTTTTAAGACTTGTTTACAAATAAGGGTACAAAGATTACGCAAATCAGCTCAATTGAAATTGTCGGACAGTTTGACATAGGCTTCATAGCCAATTTCATCACGTTTAGCGATTTTTAAAGCATTAATCATCAATAGCTCCATACTATAGAAAACAAAGATGGTGTAAAATGCAAAATTTTAAATTAAGTGAAGCTATTTTATTCTAACCGAGCCTTGGAATTTCAATTTTCCACCAAAAGCGGCCTGGACGTAGTCCACAGTACATGCTAACTATGTTTTCCCGGCTCTGGAGATCCAATAACAGACAACCTTTTGGTGAAGTAATTCCGAGATTATTAAGCATAGGTATTTGCTCAAAAAGACCACCAATTGCAGAGTATTCAACATCAACAAGATCTTCATCAGACATATTGTAAACTAAAGCGTCTACCTCACGTGGTAAATAACGCATGTAATGAGGGGTCATATCCAAAGCCGCGCGAGTACCAGCTTTCCATTTACTTTTGTCCGATTAACGACGACATCCCACCATAAAACGGAGTCCATTGGTGGCTTTAACAATAACTATTAAATATTTATATACATAAATTAAGGCTCTTATACTTCATCTCACATTTTACTTACATGTCTTCTGTTAACTGTTTCAAAACTTCGCCAACAATTTGTCTGTAAGGCTCTAAATCATTTTCTAATTTGTCACGAAATGCTTTAAAGCAAGGTTCAGAAAATACACACATGAAACACACAATGTTCTGTTCAAAAGCAGCCAACACATATCTTTATTTTCATATCAATTATGTGCGTTTCTAAATTTTTCTACGGTGCCCAACACAACCATGACTGTGTTCGTTTTAATATTTCGTTATTTACACGAACATTTTTGTATCACATACTTTTTGTTTCAATCACACATAAAGCACACATTTCTGAGTGTTGCTTTATTTGAAGTTCATGTTCTGGTACGTGTACTGAAAAAAACCACAGAACATGTACAATAAACAGGTTCGAGTTCAGTTATATTTTAAGTCGTGTTGTGGCTCGTGTAGTAAGAAAAAACAGAACATGTACAATAAACAGGTTCGAGTTCAGTTATATTTTAAACACGACTTAAAATCACTGAAACACGACTTAAAATATAACTGAACTCGAACCTGTTTATTGTACATGTTCTGTTTTTTCTTACTACACGAGCCACAACACGACTTAAAATATAACTGAACTCGAACCTGTTTATTGTACATGTTCTGTGGTTTTTTTCAGTACACGTACCAGAACATGAACTTCAAATAAAGCAACACTCAGAAATGTGTGCTTTATGTGTGATTGAAACAAAAAGTACGTGATAGAAAAATGTTCGTGTAAATAACGAAATATTAAAACGAACACAGTCATGGTTGTGTTGGGCACCGTAGAAAAATTTAGAAACGCACATAATTGATATGAAAATAAAGATATGTGTTGGCTGCTTTTGAACAGAACATTGTGTGTTTCATGTGTGTATTTTCTGAACCTTGCTTTAAAGCATTTCGTGACAAATTAGAAAATGATTTAGAGCCTTACAGACAAATTGTTGGCGAAGTTTTGAAACAGTTAACAGAAGACATGTAAGTAAAATGTGAGATGAAGTATAAGAGCCTTAATTTATGTATATAAATATTTAATAGTTATTGTTAAAGCCACCAATGGACTCCGTTTTATGGTGGGATGTCGTCGTTAATCGGACAAAAGTAAATGGAAAGCTGGTACTCGCGCGGCTTTGGATATGACCCCTCATTACATGCGTTATTTACCACGTGAGGTAGACGCTTTAGTTTACAATATGTCTGATGAAGATCTTGTTGATGTTGAATACTCTGCAATTGGTGGTCTTTTTGAGCAAATACCTATGCTTAATAATCTCGGAATTACTTCACCAAAAGGTTGTCTGTTATTGGATCTCCAGAGCCGGGAAAACATAGTTAGCATGTACTGTGGACTACGTCCAGGCCGCTTTTGGTGGAAAATTGAAATTCCAAGGCTCGGTTAGAATAAAATAGCTTCACTTAATTTAAAATTTTGCATTTTACACCATCTTTGTTTTCTATAGTATGGAGCTATTGATGATTAATGCTTTAAAAATCGCTAAACGTGATGAAATTGGCTATGAAGCCTATGTCAAACTGTCCGACAATTTCAATTGAGCTGATTTGCGTAATCTTTGTACCCTTATTTGTAAACAAGTCTTAAAAAAACAACCTTTTAAAGTACGTTCTTTTTTTAAATAAGGTAACATTTTTAAAAAAAAGTACCCTTTATTTAAAAAACAATATTTTTTAAAAAAGCAGCCTTTTTTAAACAAAATTTCCTTTTTAAAACAAGCAACACTTTTTTTTAAAAAGAAGTAAGTTTTTTTTAAATAAGATATCAATTTTTAAAAAAGTACCCTTTGTATAAAAATCACTATTTTTTTAGAGTACCCTTTTTTAAACAAAATTTCCGAGCCACAACACGACTTAAAATATAACTGAACTCGAACCTGTTTATTGTACATGTTCTGTGTTTTTTTTTCAGAACACGTACCAGAACATGAACTTCAAATAAAGCAACACTCAAAAATGTGTGCTTTATGTGTGATTGAAACAAAAAGTACGTGATAGAAAAATGTTCGTGTAAATAACGAAATATTAAAACGAACACAGTCATGGTTGTGTTGGGCACCGAAGAAAATTTAAAAACAAACATAATTGATATGAAAATAAAAATATGTGTGTGTTGGTCTAAGTTATGTTTGTTTACATATATGTACGAGTTTTTTATTCAGTGTGTGTTTTTTTCTGAACTCTGCTTTTAAGAAACGAAAATCTTATACACATGCCACATATTTCTGTTTCTCTGTTTACCTTGAAGTTAGCTACACATGCTCTCAATCACCGTCTAATCCATACTCTCAATAAACAAGCACATGTGTAATAAATTTCAGTGATGCCATATATTTTCTATATATGCAAGAAAATTCAAATTCTTTTATGGACTAGTATAACATTTGAAAAACGCTTAAAACAACGTTTTCTCTTTTTCAAATAAATATTATTTATTTTAGAACACACATAAAGCATAAATTGGACATAAATCTCCCTGTTTTGAATGAACAAACAAAAATTGTAAACAAGAAGTTTAACTTATTGATGTTATTATCACTTATAATTTTAATTCTGTGTCCGATATTTAGTATTCTCTGAAAAATACACGGACTTGACAGTATAGGTTCGATTCTACTATCCTTGTATTTCACTTATTTTTCAGAAATAGTCAATTGTTGTTCAGAAAACATCAATTGATTTTCAGAAATAGTTAACTGTATTTCAGAAAACATCAATTGATTTTCAAAAAGAGTCACTTTTATTTCAGAATACATCAATTGATTTTCAGAACGTGACACTTTTATTTCAGAAAACATCAATTCAAGTCAAAAATAGTTAATTCTATTTCCCCCATATTTAACATATTTTTTCTTTTAATTTCAATTTTAGTTTTTAAGCGATTTAATTGCAAATGATATTGTTGATGATCAAAATTATTTAAATTAGTCTAACACTCAATATTTAGCCCCGACATTAATATACAAAATTGTTTACATGGAAATATAATTTGCAATTACATCGCGTAAAAATTAAAATTTAAATTAAAAAGAAAAATTATGTCACATAGGGGGGAAACACAATATTTCTGATAAACAATTGATGTTTTCTGAAATACATTTGACTATTTCCGAAAATCAAGTGACTCAATTAATGTTTTCTGATATCAAATTGACTATTTTTGAAAATCAGTTTATGTTTTCTGAAATAAAATTTCCTCTTTTTGAAAATCAATTGATGCTTTCTGAAATACAATTGACTGTTTTTGAAAATTGATTGATGTTTTCTGAAATACAATGGACTATTATTGAAAATCAAGTGAAAATCAATAAATGTTTGCTAATATATAATTGAATATTTTTGAAAATCAATTAATGTTTTCTGAAATACAAGGGTAGTAGAATGGAACCTATAAGTTAATGTCACAAACATTCAAAATAAATTTGCACACACGTGCCATAAAATTCGTGGAATGTTCTTAAAAACATTTCAGCAGACTTCACAATTCTTTGTACAAGAATCGTATGTTCTCACATATTTCACAATTTCCGTTCCCACACAAATTATGCTTTTGAATATTTCTCAATTTCCGCTATCGCTCATACCCCAATACAAAGTGTGACACCTGCATTGCATTTTATGCAGACGATTTCCACGGAACTCAGGAAATCGTTGCACACGCCAAACAAGACAATACTGATGTCAACACTTTCGGTAAAGTAAATGAAATTCCCAATAAATTTAACATTACTACTCATACAATTATTTCTCTTAAATTTGAAGCTTATTTACTCTTTATTTTAATACAAACTTTTCTCTTATTATAAGTTACCTTTCATAACATATGCATGTAATTATTCTCTTTAGTTATTTTATTATTCTCCAATAATATTTTAATCATTTTGTAAACATATAAATATAAACCATAAAATAAAGAAAGACAGTTCAATTTAGAATTCAAAAACGAAAACACTTAACGTTGTTTTAATTAACTGGCGCCCAACCGTGGTCAGGTCCTCAAGTAGCACCACCGAACCCACAAAAAAAAAAAATTTTTTTACGCGGTCAGGTCCTCAAGTAGCACCGCCAAACCACCCGAAAAAAATAATAATATAATAAAAGTTTACAAAAGGACCCTAAAAAAAGTGTCACGAAAATTTAAAAAAAAAAAAAGTGAAAAGTGTAATTTCAATTTTAAGCAGTGTCGTTTAAATCTTTAAGTGTCAAGCCTCGATAGAAGGAATTCACTACGCGAAAATAAAAAGTGTGTACCAAGTTGGGAACCTAAGTAAAAGGTGAAAAGGACAAATTCCCCGGTGCCGTCGCGTGATAAAAACTTTTCGATATAAATATTAAAAGACACAATAAAAATCATTATCTAATTACGATAAAAGTAACATCATAAATAAATTAAACAAATTGTCAAACTTACAAAAAAACGGAGAAAATTTTTTTTTTACAACACAACTAAATCAACGAATTTACCAAACAAGAGGAATAATTCAAAGAACTCTCAAAAATAAAAGTCAACATTGGAACATAACTAACATCATCAAGCAACAGCATACATGGCGATGGAAAAAAATCAACTACACAAATCAACAATATTGACAGCTTTAGCGTAAGATCTTTATATGTTTTCTAATTAAAATTTCTAATATAAGTTTAACAATCGCATAAAAAAAAACAATTTAAAGAAAATTTTTTTTAGTTTTGAAAATTTTTTTTTAAAAAAAAATCTTTTATGTTAAGGACATTTCTTTAAATATTTTATTTAAAATTTGTTTTTTTTTCTTCTTAAATCTTTCATAATTAAGGTAAAATTTTTAAATATTAGCATTGTTTATTTTATTTTTGTGGTCAATTCTTTAAATATTTAGCATTGTTTTTTAAATCTTACCAAGTTATCTTAAAAATCTTTAATTAGCTTTTTGCATTCTTTATCCGAATATAGCCCTCAAGAAGAGCGTCGATAAATAATATTTTTTTTATAAGGCACACTTTAGAAAAGTAAAATAATCCTATAGTTAACATTTTTTTTTTTCTTTTTTTTGTTTCGGCTTACAATTGTTCTACATGAGTAGCAGTGAATCTAGTGATTACGAGACTGGCGGTTCAAGTACAGAAACCTTCCTTTGGGTAACCTCAGACGATTCAGGAATAGAAAACGACGTCAGGCGGACCGAAGATAGGAGAAAAATATTTCTGTCTAGGGAACGCAGACATTTCTATTACTATTTACGCCAACAAAGACTAAATAATCAGGAACAAAGTACGTAGAAAGACAGGAAGAAATTTTTTTTTAATGATAATGGCTAACGAACAGGATCGGACTAAAAATGTCATATCATTTGACTACGAAAAGGAAACTCCCGAAAGTTTGGGGGAACGGCTAAAATGGCTAACCAAGTTTTGGGAAATAATAGGCATGGAAAGACCCCCAACAATGGAAGACGTACTAAGACCTACGACAAGGGAGGAAAAAACAGTGAGACTGATGAGGAAGTTTCTAAAGGATTAACATGAAACTTTTAGAGTCGAATGAAATGTAACCTAAGTTGATAAATACTTCAGATTTAAGAATTATTTACGGTATCATTTTAAAATATAAAAAGAATATTTTTTTCTCTCTCATTTATAATTAGTTTAAATTGATAAAATTATTCCTTTAGAAAATGTGTTTTTACTTACTCGATAAAATCATTCCTATAGTTAAGGAAATAAAATATTTTTTTTTTTTTTTTTAAATTTTTATTCATATACCATTGATAAAATTATCCCTATAATAAGGGAAACATTTCTTTAAGTTAATCCTATAGTTAAAGAATTTTTTTTGTTTATTCGAATATAGCGCTCACGAAGTGCTTCGGTTAATCAATAATAATTCTATAGTCCTCAAGAAGAGTTTCATCTAAAAATTACCTTAAGTAAATAATAATTCTATACTAAATTCTTTTTTTATAAAAGGCACACTCTCGAAAATTAAGGGAAAATCTTATCGGAACACGATATGGAAAATTGATTTTTTTGCGCCCATATAAGATGAGATAGTGGACAAAAGTACAAACCTGAACAAGAACACGACTCTGACAAAGACTTATCAACATACCTTGAACAATATTTTCAGACATAGGGTGAGACCTCTTGACAACAAACAAGCGTACCAGATACTATCCTTAGCTAATAGCTTTTAAACCTCCCACAACGGTAAAGGAGTTTTTAGTGATATCAGGCTATTATAGACGATTTATAAAAGATTATGCAAAAATTGTAAAGCCCCTTACCTTGCTTTTAAGCGGAGAAGAGGAACGCATGTCCAAAGAAATAAAAAAAAATATATATACAATAACTTTGAACACTAAAGCTTTAAGAGCCTTTGATAAAGCGTACATAAATCCTCTTAATTTCTTTCTCAGATACCTTAATTAATGTTTTTTTTAAAAAACCAGTTGATAATTTCGACTGGCGACACTTCTTACAAGTTTGACATATCGTTTCCAACTTACCACCGACATACAATCACGGATACAAATTTCACGGGGCAAAAACAACCGAAATTTTTAGAGAATATTTGAAACCCTCTGGAACCAATGGAATACTAACAGAAGACTAAATATTAGGAAAAATTCAGGGAATTTATTCATCCAGTTTAAGTCGATACAGAATCAGGTATATGAGAACAAAGGTTACAGACGATAACAAATATGACAAATGCAATACTCAACACCATAACCACTACAGACGCATTAAGGACTCTTATAGTCAAGGATGTTGAGAGAAAATTAAAAATTATAAACGAGGAACTCGTAAACATTAATTATGCCATACAGTGGGCTAAAAGCGGTATCATAAATTCATTTATATTTTCCAATTCCGAACTTGCGGTCGTAAAGGATTTTTTTACAACTCAGAGTTTGCCTTATAACAATTTAATCGAAGCCCTCGAATTTGGAGAGGTTAAAATAAGCTCAAACAAGAATACATTACTTTTTATTATAAATTTACCGAAAACGGAAGATATTGTTTGTAGAAATTTATTCATAAGACCAGTGAGAAAAGGGAATCTCACTATAAACATAAACGAAAGTGTAATTTTATGTCATAATTCTATATTAGTTATAAAAAACAATTGTAAAACTATTAACGGTTTATCTTTATGTAAAAATGAAAATGTTGACAACATTACTGACACTAAATGCTTGCCTAATCTTCTATCGGGAATGCCGTCCGTCTGTCCGACTACCAATCATCATCATTTACAAATAATAGAGCAAATTATGCCCGGCTTGGTACTTTTAAATGGCTATATTGGTGTAATTACAATAGAAAAAGAAGAAATTTTCCTTAATGGAACATTTCTTATAAAGTTCCATAACACAACCGTTATTATTGGGGACAAGAACTATTTTAGCAAAGAGATAACAATGGCTCGGCCACTGCCGGCTATAGTGCAATCTTCAAATAAAGTATCTTCCTATGAAGAAGTACTATCTCTGAAAATGTTAAAAAACCTACATTTCAATAATTTGAAGCAAATCCGTGATCTGACTCACAAAAGTAAGGCTGCGCTTTTTTCTAGTCTTACATTTCCAGGGATTATTACTATGGGAATGATTTGGCTGATAGTAAGGAAAATTCTTGCTAAAAGAAAGACATTAAAAATAGAAACAATACATGTTCACTCCAGTGACCATCAAAACCACAACCAGTCCAACGTGGACGTTGGAATTTAAAGGGGGAGGAGTTAATGTCACAAACATGCAAAATAAATTTGCACACACGTGCCATAAAATTCGTGGAATGTTCTTAAAAACATTTCAGCAGACTTCACAATTCTTTGTACAAGAATCGTACGTTCTCACATATTTCACAATTTCCGTTCCCACACAAATTATGCTTTTGAATATTTCTCAATTTCCGCTATCGCTCATACCCCAATACAAAGTGTGACACCTGCATTGCATTTTATGCAGACGATTTCCACGGAACTCAGGAAATCGTTGCACACGCCAAACAAGACAATACTGATGTCAACACTTTCGGTAAAGTAAATGAAATTCCCAATAAATTTAACATTACTACTCATACAATTATTTCTCTTAAATTTGAAGCTTATTTACTCTTTATTTTAATACAAACTTTTCTCTTATTATAAGTTACCTTTCATAACATATGCATGTAATTATTCTCTTTAGTTATTTTATTATTCTCCAATAATATTTTAATCATTTTGTAAACATATAAATATAAACCATAAAATAAAGAAAGACAGTTCAATTTAGAATTCAAAAACGAAAACACAACGTTGTTTTAATTAACTTATACTCTCAAGTCCGTGTACTCTTCAAAACGTTTTTATTTGTGGCGCAGTGTTATCTTATGTAAACTAAAAGACCAAAACACAAAATAACGGAGATATAATTGGACCAAAAGTGTTTTTCAGTTAAAGTTAAAATTTTAAGTGATAATAACACCAATGAGTTAAACTCCTTTTTCATAATTTTCAAATTAAATTTTTACTTATATTTGTTGAACAATTAAAAATATTTCGTTAGTAACAGTTCAATTGTGTTATTGGAATATAAAAAATATAGCCAAAATGTTATACTTGAGCTGCACAATACCAAATTCAGAAATAAATTTGTCTGAATATCGCTTAAATTCTTAATTTGTCTATACTTATATGAAATATTTTATGAATTTTTTTAATAGTTTTCATACAAAGTTCAAACGTTTCTAAACTTAGTATTTAAAAAAAATGCGAAGGAAATTGTTTGATTTACTACCAACAAAAATTTAAAATGAATAATTAATGTAGTAAATTCAATATCATAGCACCGGATTTATTTCAATTAAGTCATTGTTTTCAATTGTAATAAATTTAAATGTGATAAATTTAATTGTGATTTTTTTTTAATTTTTAGAAGACAAGAGAAATTTTAGTTTCTTCATTCAAAACATGGATATTTATTTCCAATTTATACTTTATGTGTCTTCTAAAATAAATAATTTTATACTAGTCCATACAAGAATTAACATTTTCTTGAATATATAGAAAATGTATGGCATCACTGAAATTGGGTATACATGTGCTTGTTTATTGAGAGCATAGATTCTGATTGACAGCATGCGTAGTTAACTTCATGGTAATTTCATTTTAGTTTCTTTAAAGCATTTCGTGACAACTTAGAAAATGATTTAAAAGCCTTATAGAGTGTGGGAAAAATTGTTGAAATTTTGAAACGGTTAACAGAAGACATATATGTATATGTAAGTAAAATGTGAGATAAAGTATAAGAACCTTAATTTATAAAAATATTTAATAGTTAAAGCCACCAATGGACTCCGTTATATGGTTGGATGTTGTCGTTAATTGGACAAAATTAAATGGAAAGCTGGTACACGCGCGGCTTTGGATATGACCATTCATAACATGCGTTGTTTACCGCTCACTTTAGGTAGACCCCTTGGTTTACAATATGTCTCATGCAGATCCTGTTGATGTTGAATATTCTGCAATTGGTGGTCTTTTTGAGCAAATAACTTTGCTTAATCCTGTCGGTATTACTCCACCAAAAGGTTGTCTGATTGATGGATCTCCAGCTACAGGAAAACATAGCTTGTGCTGTGGCCTTTCAACTGGATGCCAACTTAAAGGTTGTTTACTCTGCCATTGTGGATAAATAAATTTGTGAATCAGCTCGTTTAATTCGTGAAGTGTTTAATTATGTCGTTGTCATCAACCTTGTATAATATTCATGGATTAAATTGTTCGGTCGTGAAATTCAACGTACTCTTATGGAATTATTGAATCAAATGGACAAATTTTATGCTTTGGTCAAGTAAAGATTATTGGTACTACCAACGGTCATGATACTTTTGTCCTGTCTTGTTACGTCCAGGTCTCTTTTTGTAGAAAATTGAAGTTTGAAAGCTCGGTTAGTATAAAATAATAAATTCGCTATATTTAAAATTTTGCATTTTACACAATGTTTTTCTTTAGTATGGAGATATTGATGATTCATTCCTTAAAATTAGCTAAACATGGTAAAATTGATGAAGCCTGTGTCAAACTGTCTGACAATTTTAATGCAGCTGATTTGTTTAAATAAGTTATAATTTTTTTTAAAAATTACACTTATAAAAATCACTTTTTTAAAGTAACCTTTTTTAAAGAAGTTTCATTAAGAAAAAATTATTTAAAAAAATAATTTTTATAAAGCACATTTTTTAAAATAAAGTATCAATTTAAAAAAAATACCATTTGTTTTAAAAAAGTACCCTTTTTAACAAAATACCCTTTTTTAATAAAGCACCCTTTTTAAAAAATTATGCCTTTTCAAAAAGTGCCCTTTTAAAATCATAATTTTTTTTAAGTACCATTTTTTTTAAATTGCACTTTTAATATTTGCGCTCGTTTAAAAATTACACTTTAAAAAAGAACCGTTTTTTTACAAAACCAATTTTTTTAATTACCCTTTTTTAAAAAGGTTTTCCTTTTTAAAATTTTTCTTTTTTTAAGTACTCTTTTTTTAATGTAAAATTTTTTAAAAAAAGGAAAACTTTTTAAAGCACTTTTTAAATAAGTAACTTTAAAAAAAGTTGTTTTTAGATGTACCTTTTTTAAAAAAGAACCTTTTCTTATAAAAGCGCCTTTTTTAAAAAGTTATTTTTCTTAAGAAACTGTATTTTCTTAATAAAGTACTACTTCTTAAAAAAGTACTTTTTCTTAACAAACTACTTTTTTCAAAATTAACTTTCTTTAGAAAAGTGCACTTTCGTAGAAATTGTATTTTATTAGAAAAATACCTGTTTTAAAAAAAACTGCATTTTTTAAAAAAGTGAATTTTTTATTAAAAAGTCCTAATGCAGTTTTATTTATAACGAACTATCTGCAATAATCTTAATAGCTACAAATTTTTCAATTAACAAAAGATAAAAACAAAATATTATACCATGCGTTTAGAGAATTGGTTTTAAGTCCATTGGATATAGAAAATAAGCATAAACCAAATTTGAGTGACAATGCTATTAATTTTTTTGCCTGCGAAATGAAAAAGTGCATATCGGATGCTCTATTTACATAGGGAATAGGTCAAAAATTTTACTGGCCCTGATCATATTTGTTAGTTACTTTTTTTTTTTTTGCTAAAACATACAAACCAAATATGAGAAAAATTTGTCCAAAAATATGTTTTTTTTAGATTTAAGTGAAGATCGGGAAGCAGCTTTATATGGAGGCTATGACTAAGAAATTTCTATAGGGTTTATTTTTGGACTACAAATTATAACACAAACAAGCCAACTTTGACCAAGATCTATATGATAATTTGGATCTTATAACAATTTAAGTCGATTTCATAGGGGTCATTTGAATGGGGACTAGGTCTGAACATGCACCGATTTTCACCAATTTCAACAGCGTTCATGCCATGACTGACAGAAGCTTTTATACTAAATTTCATCAAAATATATTCATATTTGCGACCTGTAGTTAGATTACAAGGTTTACATGGACACACAGACGGTCGGACGGACATAGCTAAATCAACTCAGAACGTAATCATTACGATTGTAAACTTGTTACCTCATTTGATTGTCAAGCCAGTTACTGTATGCACTAAACACTCTATATAGTTTTAAGGCTTCTTCAAATTTGCATTTTAATTTTATGAATTGTACTGCACCTGATTATTTTGCTATTCAGTAACTGCATGCTTATTGGAGAAAAATGTAGCTAGAACAAGTCGAACATCTAGAGTTTTATTTTTAATGAGGTTACAATGTATAACTATACCGTAACAATTTTAATAAATACTAAAAAAAAAATTTAATATTCCACATAAAAAAAGTTTATGGTCAATTTTTAGAATTTTAAGAAATTTTTTATTAATTTTTTCACAAGTATATAAAATTATACTAAGAAAAATGCGAATGTGCAAACAATGTCTTTAGAAAAATTGGATTTAGCGGTCTTATATCGCCTGGTACATTCAATTATTGAAAAAGTTAATACAAACATTTATTCAACAATCAAATTGATTGAACTAAAACCCTTAACGTATAAATGTTTGTGAGTGTAGTTGCTAAGGGAAATTGTGCCCCAGCCATTTGATAAGTTTTATATTGAAATCTTGTTATTTTTAACCATAATTAAACGAAGCAGATGATATGTCATTTCATTTATAAACCATTTTCAGCACGGTAACAACGTTTGTATGTTTTTATATTTACTTTTAAATTTTTAATAAACCTAAAAAACCAACAAACTGAACTCTGCTGAGTACAATTCATTCAAGTGTACCCCCATTGTTTACCCCGAAGATCCCTTTGATGATGCCAACAGTTTGCGCAAAGCCATGAAGGGTTTTGGCACCGACTAAAAGTGCATCATCGAAGTTTTGGCTCGTCGTGGTATTGTCCAGCGTTTAGAAATCGCCGAACCCTAAAACGCCATTCGGCAAAGCGTTAATCTCTGAAGTGATATCTGAATTGGGTGGTAAATTTGAAGATGTTATTGCTGCCTTAATGACACCCCTGCTACAATTGTATGCCCAAGAATTGCATGATGCAGTCTCTGGTTTGGGTACCGATGAAGAGACCATCGTTGAAATTTTGTACACATTATCTAACTTTGGCATTAAAAACTGCACAACTTTATGAACTAGGTTTTAACAAATCACTAGAATCAGATTTGAAGGGTACACTTCGGGACACATCAAACGTTTGTTTCCTTGGTGCAGGGTAATCGTGATAAAAATCAGGGTATTGATGAAGCCGCTGCCGTGCTGATGCCCAAGCTTTACATGAAGCCGGTGAAGGTCAATTTGCCACCAATGAATCACTATTTAATTCCATTTAAGTTACCCGCTCTTATCAATAATTGAATCAAATTTTCTTAGCATATGAAAATCTTGCTGGCAATGATATCGAAAAAGCCATTAAACGTGAATTCAGGTGAGCGGTGCCGTCGAAAAGGGTTCTTGTCCATTGTTAAATATTGCAAATCGAAGGTAGACTACTTTGCCGAACGTTTGTACGATTCCATGCATGTCATCGGCACTAAAGATAAGACTTTGATTCGTATTGTTGTCGGTCGTTCTGAAATTGATTTGGGCGATATTAAAGAAGCATTCCAAAAACAAATACGGCAGAAGTTTGGAGTCCTGAATTAAGGGCGATATTTCTGGCGATTACAAGCGTGCCATTTCTTGGATTTTAAAACAAAAACAAGCAAACAAAAAATCTAAAATGCTCAATTTATTTTATTTAAATTTAAGGGAACAAAACTTTAATTATATAATTATATAAGTCTACTTAAATAACACGAAAAACAAAAATCTACCTTGAAAGTTAAACTGAATTAAAAACAAGTAAGAAAATTATAGTCGGTCTAGACCGAATATACGATACCCTATAGCATGCGCTTAGAAGCCCTATCGTTTAAGTTCAACTAATTAGATACAGAAGCATACACCAAATTTGAGTGGCATTGTTATTTTTTTTTGTCTTCGGATATGAAAAAGTTCATATCGGACTAGGTCGAAAAATGGACCGATCCTGAACATATTTGGTAAGGTTACTAACAATATTTTTGTTTCTATACAGATTTAAGTGAAGATCGGGAATCAGCTTAATATGAGGGATATGACTAAGAATTGTCCTATAGGGTTTATTTTTGGACTACTGGGGGCTAATCGTTGCACTCATCGAGTAAAATCAGTCGAAGTTCCATATTTTTGTTTATAATTTAAAGAAGACTGACAAATGTCAGACCTCGTTTCACTTTTACTATTAACTAGGGGCCAAAACTGTTTTAGATTAAAATTATTCTTAGTATTTTATTTTGGAATATAAAAAAATTCGATAACGAATGCGACGATTAGCCCCAGGTAAAGATGTAATAAACATACAAAAACCAATTTGACCGAGATCTAATTGCAAACATCGGCACAAAGTTATTATACCCTGACCACATAGTGGTATAGGGTATAAAAAATAAAAAGTTCAAAAACAAAACAAATATCGAATATCAACAATTTACTCTTAAAGCACGTTTTTAATATATTAACATCTTAACCAACTTATATTATATATTTTGCTATTGTTATATCTTTTTCGACTTTTTATACCCTATACCACTATATGGTCAGGGTATAACGACATCTTTTATTATACCGATCGACTCAGAATCACTTGCTGAGTCGATTTAGCGATGTCCGTCCGTCAGTGTATCCATGTAAGCCTTGTAATCAAACTATAGGTCGCAAATATTGATATATTCGATAAGATTTATTGAAATTGGTGAAAATCGGTTCATGTTCAGACCAGTCCCCATACAAATGACCCCTATGAGATCGACTTAAATTGCCATAATATCAAAATTGTCATATAGATCTCGGTTAAATTGGGTATGAGTATGTTTATTACATCCATTTTTCAGTAGTCCAAAAATAAACCCTATAGGACAATTCATACTCATAGCCCCCATATGAAGCTAATCCCGATCTTCACTTAAATCTATCAAAAAACAAAAAATTTTACAGATTTTGCTCAAATTTGATTTGGGTATGTTTTTGCAAAAAATAAGTGATCTTACTAAATATGGTTAGGATCGGTCCGTTTTTGACCTAGTCCCCATTCACATAAGTATAGCATCTGATATGAACTTTTTCATATCCGAAGGCAAAAAAATTAATAACAATGCCACTTAAAATTGGTTTATGCTTATTTTCTATATCTAATTAGTTGGACCTAAGAGATAGGGTCTCTAACCGCATGGTATAGGGTATCGTCGGTCTAAGTCGACTATAATTTTCAACTTGTTTTTAAATATATACATACATTCATACATACAAACAACGTACATTTTATAAATTATTCAATTCGGCCATAGGAAATTGGTGAAAGTCGGTTCATGTTCAGACCTAGTCCCCATAGAAATGACCCCTATGAGATCGACTTAAATTGCCATAATATCCAAATTATCTACTTAGATCTATGTAAAATTTGGTTTGAGTATATTTATTACATCCATTTTTCATTAGTCCAAAAATAATCCCTATAGATCCCCTATAGAGCTGCTTCCCGATTTTCACTTAAATCTATCAAAAAACAAAAATATTGTAGTGATTTTTCTCAAATTTGGTTTGTATATATTTTTGCAAAATATAAGTGACTGTACCAAGTATGGTCAGGGTCGGTAAATGTTTCGACCAAGTCCCCACATCAATATAGCATCGGATATGAACTTTTTAATAACTGCGGCCAAAAAAAATAATAAAAATTCCAAATTTGGTTTATGGATATTTTCTACATCGAATTAGTTGGACCTAAGAGATGGGGTCCCTAAACGCATGGCATATGGTATCGTAAAATCGGTCTGGACCAACTATAATTTTCTTGCTTGTTTTTATTATAAATATATATTTTTTAAAATATGCATAAAACATAAGAAAATTAATATGAAAAGGTAAATTTAATGGTTTATATTCATTTGTTAAAATATTAAATAACTTCTTATTTATAAATTACTAGCAGTATACCCGCTACGTTATTAGCGAAATTATTATATTAATTACACAAGGGAACAAAATTGAACTTTTTTTGTGTTGATTTGAAATTTATAGCAAATTTTTACTAATTTGAGGTCGCTGATTTCAAATCTGCACTTGGTTTTTTTCTATCAGCTCGACTTTTCGAGATATACCGTTATGTTCAAAATTAAGGCACTTCCGCTACATATATTGGAATAACTTGAAAACGGTTCACCATATTAAATTAAAAAAAAAATCCGAAACTCGCAAACAATATTCTCTTAAAGCCGTGCTTACTTTGTTTTTAAATTTTCCAAGTAGTTTTAGAGATATCGTTCAAGTTTTGAAAAAAAAATTAAAATTTTTAAAAAAAAAAACATTTTTTTTGTTCTTTAAAAATTCCTAAAAAATAAAAATGGGACAAAAATCACAGTTTTGGTCTACAAACAGTTAGTTAAATATATTTCGAATAAAACGAGCTTTATTTCATTGCAATCGGTGCACAACTTTTGATTTTGTTCACGATTTACTGAATTGATATAAATCGCGATTTCCATACAAAAATAACATTTTCTAATGTGTAAGTGTTTGTATGTAATAAGTTAGTTTTTTATGATTCTAAGAATTAAAAAAATTAAGTAATAAAAAAAGATTATTTCATTTTTATGGTCAGCTATACTTTTTAATTTAACACAAAAAGAGAATTTTAAAGAAAAATAAAAAATTTTAATACACAAATATTACAATGTAATTACAACTCATCGAAAAATTTTCTTTTATAAGATTTTCTTAAATAACCTTGTTTAGAGGGATTTGTTTTAATGCTCCAGCAATAGTCCGCCATCATATGCTTATCCCAGTGACCCTGGTACCGCTCCTCTATAGTGCGGATATCTTGATGGAAACGTTCACCTTGTTCTTCACTGAAGTCTCCAAGATTTTCAGGGAAACAATCCAACTGACTGTGTAGGTAGTGCACCTTAATGCTCATATTACAACCAAGCTGCTAGAAATGTGACAACATGTTATCCACGTGGTCCGAATAGTGCTCACCCTTTTTGTTTCCCAGGAAATTGCGCACTATCCAAACAAATTCATTCCAAGCATTTCTTTCAATATCTGTCATGGAATTACTAAAATTTTCATCATTGATTAATTTTTTGATTTGAGGGCCATCAAAAATGCCAGCTTTCAGTTTCTCCGAACTCAAATTGTTGAACTTTTTACTGATATATCTAAAACAATCACCGTCCTTGTTGAGAGCTTTGACAAATTGTTTCATAAGTCCTAGCTTGATATGGAGAGGTGGCAGTATTATGCGATCCCTGGGCACAAGTGGTTGATTAACTATATTGTGGTTTCCTGGAACCATAGCTTCCCTCGAAGGCCAGTCTTTCTTAATCCAGTGTTCAGATCTGGCTCTGCTATCCCATAAACAAATGAAACACGGATATTTTGTGTAGCCACCTTGTTGGCCTAGAAGAAAATTCACCATTTTTAGATCCACACAAATTAGCCAGCGGTGTTCGTTGTACTTTATTTTATTTATAACTGAGGCAATTGTAGAATATTCTTCTTTAGCTTTAGTTGAATGTGCAATGGGCAACGAACCCAATTTATTACCGTTATGCAGAAGTACACATTTTAGGCTGCGTTTAGAAGAATCTATAAATAGTCGCCAGTCATTTGGATCATACTCCTCTAATCCCATCGCTGTTACTAAACCAGGAACATCTGAACAATAAACAAATTCATCGTCTTCGGAAAAGAATGGAAGTAAGTTTTTTTCTCTGTCACGGTAGTATGAAATTGTTGTTACTTGGGTTAACAGATTTTTTTGCTTTAATCGAGAAGCAAGAATTTCAGATGCTTTTTTAGAAAGTCCAAGGTCTCTCACTGAATCACTAAGCTCCTCCTGATTAAATTGCTCGCGTTCAGAAGAAATATCTAAATGCAAGTCATTTGATCCAAATTCAGAAATTGGTGAAGGAACATTTTGTCGTAAGTCGTGGAAATTGTGTGTAGATGTAGATGGTTGTGGTTCTGAATCCTCACTAGAGTACAGGACTGGTTGGGTAATAGACAACACGTTAGGATAAATCCATTTAGACCGGTTTGTTTTATTAATGCCTGTTATGTTGACAGCGCAAAAATAACAATCATCATAATGATTCGAAGGTTCCCGCCAGATCATTGGTGTTTTATACTTGAAGTGGGTCCGTTGCTTGTTTGCCCATAACCTTAAATACTCTACACAGTTTTTACATACAGTATTAGGAATCCAGTACTTGTCACGGGTTTCCATGGTAAATCCGAAGTAGTCAAAATAAATTTTTTTAATAAAATCTGACACACTTTTTCTATTTTTTATAAACGTGTATTCGCCACATATGTTACAAAAATAGTTGGGATTGATTTTACAGGTGTTTCTTGACGTAGCCATTGCACAATTTTGAAGTATATATCAAAGTAACACAATTTTCAATAAATAACACACGGGAACAAAATTGAACTTTTTTGTGTTGACTGATTAAATGTTCAATGTAAAATGATTTATATTTTTTGTCGTTATACTTTTCGCTTTCGTAAACACTTGTTGAATGAGAAAAATTGGTTGAATGAACCCATATAAATACTTAGTAGTTTTTTACTGAAGTACCAAAAAAAATTATATCCACAATTTTATTGACAGTCACTTATGAATGAACACATGTGTTCAGGGGAATTCCTTTAAAAAATCATCCGTTACCAACGGTAAACCACACATCAATAAAAATAAGTGGACTTTTCTTTTTTCTCTTTAATTGATTGTGAACTGACTAGGTGTCATAAAGGGACAATAAAATTTATAGGCGTTATGAGTTTGCTACCGCAGCTCATAATAAATCATAAAAAACTAACTTATTACATACAAACACTTACACATTAGAAAATGTTATTTTTGTATGGAAATCGCGATTTATATCAATTCAGTAAATCGTGAACAAAATCAAAAGTTGTTCACCGATTGCAATGAAATAAAGCTCATTTTATTCGAAATATATTTAACTAACTGTTTGTAGACCAAAACTGTGATTTTTGTCCCATTTTTATTTTTTAGGAATTTTTAAAGAACAAAAAAAATGTTTTTTTTAAAAAAATTTTAATTTTTTTTTCAAAACTTGAACGATATCTCTAAAACTACTTGGAAAATTTAAAAACAAAGTAAGCACGGCTTTAAGAGAATATTGTTTGCGAGTTTCGGATTTTTTTTTTAATTTAATATGGTGAACCGTTTTCAAGTTATTCCAATATATGTAGCGGAAGTGCCTTAATTTTGAACATAACGGTATATCTCGAAAAGTCGAGCTGATAGAAAAAAACCAAGGGCAGATTTGGATTCAGCGTCCCAAATAACCTTAAAAACAATATTCAGTTCTTAATCAACAGAACCATTGTTCCCTTGTGTTATTTAAACCAAAATAATATCCAAAAACAATAAGAAATAAAGTGTGAGTGACAATACGATGGAAACTTTTAACAAAATACATTTTTGAAAACTGGATGGTCAATACCAAAAAATTTTACCATAAAATTAAAAACTCTTTTATTAATTTAAACATTTGTATGTTTTATTTATTTAACAAAGAAGAAATATTAATATAACTTCAGAAAATAAAAATAAAACTTTTTAAGTGTTCATTTTTATGCTGTTGACAAAACAATGGGAACAATTACTATAAAATAAAAGAACATCAAAAAGTCAGTTTAAAAGTTCCCAAGATCCGTGCACTAAAAATAATTTTGTAGTATTTTTTTAAAGTAATTTTTAGTGTAATTGTAATTATTTCACAATGAGAAACTTCGATCTATCTATCTATCTGAAGACTTATGCGTTAATATGTTACCAAATATAACTATAACTATTTCACATAAGTATTCCTGGAACACATAAGTGAACTCATAAAATATGATCTGGATCGGACTATTTTTGGAAAAAGCTCCGTATAAAATAAGCATGTCCGATATGAATATCTGACAATCTTAATTACATTTGTTTTCATACAGTAGGATTAGAACTCAGATCTATTTTCACATCTCTCCGCCGCCCTAGAACGATTACACTCTACAATTTTAAATTTAAAACGATCCGAAAATTTCTTAAAATTCAAGAAACTGTTTCCCTCGAAAAGTATTTGCTCGTCCTTTTAGATGGCAGCATTAAACACAAGACCTATTTTCTAAAGAAGTTGGCTATATTTCCCAAAGAAATAGAAATGTATCATACATATTTGCCCGCTTTTGAAGAACTTTACAAAGCTGTCGGTTGGAGTAATAAATTGGCACCAAAATGCCTGTTTATTAAAAGAAGAATGCATGCTTTAAGTTTGTATTCGAAGATCTCAGCGTAAAAAACTATAAAAATATTGATCGTTTGGAGGGAAGTGACTTGAACCACATGAAAAGTATTTAGCAAAAATTAGCCGAATTACATGCAGCTAATGCTGTGTATGAAGAACGGAACGTTAAAAATCCAAAAGAATTTAAATTTCGTTTCATTAATCCTGGCTTGGGTACTGAATTGGAAAAAAATACGTTTGACACCAAATCGGTTTCATACAAGAAAGCAATGGCCATAGAAGATATTGAGAAATATGAAGCGAAATATGTATTAGAGATTTTTTGCTAACAGTAACTTTATTATGATTTATTAAGCGGCTTCAGCCCACATTCGATCAATATTGGAAATCCTAAGTTCTATGAAGGAGGAAACAAATCAAATGTCTTGACTCATGGCGATTTATTCTCCAGTAATATTATGTTTAGTTATTTACCCCCGGGGGAATTAAATGAATTGATAATTGTCGATTATCAAATGTGCAAGTGGAGTTGTCCTGGTGAGGATCTGGTGTTCGACGTAAAAAGTTTGGTCATTTTATTGCCATTTATCGCGACCACCTTGCAGAATGTTTATAACTTTTGGGCTACAAAAAACCAATGCCTAAATTAAGGTATACACAGGAACATTTTTGATTAAAAGAATACCTTGTTTGTGTTCATTAAAATTAAGTCAAAATTCTTTAATTGAAATGCTTTTTTTCTTTCAGCATTTTTTTCTTGTTTTTATCATTTGACCGGCATTTCACAGCATGCAAAATTTCACCAGAGACGATGAGTAAATTCAGAAAAAACATTTTAAAAAATATACAGGGTTGTAGTACACAATAAAATTGTTTGAAGTACACAATAAAAATGTGAATGTCGCTAGTGTGAGTACTTACTATAGACTATCGGTTTGGTGAACTTTTTTGCATTTTTATAATGTATAAAATTTTTCGAATAAACAAACTATCTGAATGCGAATACCGCTCTTTAAAAAAAATTGTTTTTAATTGAAGGAGTTTCTCAAGTATAGTTTCTCGAGTATATGTATGCATTAATTACCTCTATGCAGAAAACATCACAAAGACGCACATGTACAAGAACCAATCTTGGACTGTCATAATGTTTATGATTTAACATTTCATAAAATTAAAATTTTATTATACATGCATTAGAGAATCATCAAAAGATTAAAAATTTTCATCAAAATATATTCGTATTTGTGATCTGTAGTTAGATTTCAAGGTTTATATGGACACACAGACGGACGGAAGAACATCGCTCAATCCAAATATTGACCTGTCATGAACATATAAATTTTACGTCGCTTAGTTGTTAAAAACATAAAATAAAATTAATGAAATTTTTGGTATATGTTTAATTGAATATCGGACAGCAGCATTATATGGGGTTATGATAAAAAGTGGTCTTAAACAGTTTATCGATTCTGAACACTTTCCCTGTAGGAAAAATCTTAGAATCTGAGAACATGAGAAATAATCATCAAATAATGTGTTGTCATCCACTTAACGTAATTACTGAAAGTATCAGAGCTCTAGCTAGTCGGGAATCTAGAGAAAATTTAATTACAAAAATTCGCCTCAACGAACGAATTCAGGTTAACCGCGAGGAATCATTAAATAATATGTTGTAATTCACTATACGTAAATGATGAAAGTTTCAGAGTTATTGGTTGTCAGGAAGGTGTTGAAAGTTCAGTTACAAAGTCCGCCTCAACAAACAATAATAATATAATAAAATAATTGCAAAAAGGTTTCAAAACGAATTTTTATTATTTTTGCATATAATCTTGCTGAGGCTTTTCAGTTTTTAAATTTGCATGCAATACAATTAATTTATGACAATTAATTAGCGGTTTTATTATGAAAATATATTATGTATAAAATACTCAGCCATTTTAATTAATCATTCACATTTCAAGACATGGTTACGTTGTTCAAAAATAAAAACTCCGAAGTCGATTGTAAATTCCTTTTGACGCGTTTCAAATAACATGAAAATGTGGCAACAATAATTTATGTCTATGTATAGGATAGTTTGCGACCATGGCCGCAAAGTATTCGAAACGTATATCGCTGGTTTCAAAACATGCGCAAAATACTTAGTTTGATACATACACCGATTTGGTGGAATTTTCAGAGAATTATCGGGTAATATCGAATTTTCCCAAGAAAAATTAAGTATTTTTTCAGTCCCCAAAGTATGCGGCCTACATATATATATATATATATATATTTATATATATAAATACATAGTTTATAAATTATTTGAAAATTTGATTTAACCTTCAATCCATCTTCAGAAAAACTTTTCAGCATTAAGGAAAATAGTTTACTTTGTAAGAGCAGTGCTTGTAAAAAGGACTATAATCGAAATGATTGTGTGTACGCTACTTTGAAAGATATATGTTTGAAATTCTTTTATGTTAATTTTTTATCTCATTTTTGCTAATAATAGATTTTTAATTCCCCAGATTTTTAATGACACTCGTCAAGCCTGGATGGGCTCTACATAGACCCCGGAGGATACCCCGGAGGATAAGACTCATATGGTTTTAAATCATTCTTCAACAAAAACAAAAATTTAATCAAAAATCTAATTACATAGTACACAACTGAAAAATGTTCTAAATCATAAAGTTTCATTGATTCAATATTCACCAATGAAATCACCTTTGGTCATATGTGACCTTCGGATGGGTTACAGGTTAAAATAAAAATAATTTATTAATTGTAAAATAAACGGCTTTAAAAAAACAATTAATATTGCCTCAGGGAGTTGAAACTACGTGTGTAATTTATAATATTAAAACTTAATATTTAGGTGCTTTATATACATTTGGGCTTTACAATTTGAAGCTTAATCTCATATAAAGTTGTTACTTTCACCTAAATGGTTTAAACCAAAATTTGATTAATCAATTAATTTAAAATCTGATTTTTTTTTATATATAAAATGTCAATTTGATTAATGAATTAATAATCATTAGTTGAAAATTTAATAAAGTGATATTTATTCCATATTACAAAAGGAAACTTTGGAAATATCCGACAGAAGCTTAATTACACGAAAATCATATACAATTCGTTTTATTTAGTTTTATGTTGTATATATACAACATAATTTGTTCAACCGAGCAAACTCAAAAATCAGGAAAACATCCCGTTCCATATATGTTTTCAAAACCAAGTCATATTTGTATGGATAAAACAGACATACATCATCTGCAAAAATGTACAAACGACCCCTTAAGTTCAAATTACTTATATCATTTATAAAAATAGAAAACAGTAGAGGTCCCAAACAGCTTCCCTGAGGCACACCACATTCAACATTTAGCATACTTTTAGAATTGTTAATCTGAACGAATTGCCTTCGATTTTTAAAATAACTTTCAAATAAATTCAGCTCTCTTCCAACTACACCGTAATATTTCAACTTTTGTAGGATTATTCTATAATCAACTAGATCAAAAGATTTTGTGAAATCTAAGAATAAGCCAGCCACTCCTCTCGAACCTTCATCAAGTTCACTACAGATATAGTTAACGACATTTACCACTGCTTCCTCTGTTCCACAGCCTTTTTTAAAACCAAATTGGTGTTTGTAAACAAAATTATTGTTATCAAAGTACAACACAAGTTTTTGATAAATCAATTTTTCAAAGACTTTATCTGTTGTAGAAAGAATTGCCACTGGACGAAATTTATTTACAGTAGAAGCATTTGAAACTTTAGGGATAGGAATAATTTTACTTATTTTCAAGCATTCTGGAAAAGTTGAAGTGGTAATCATCTTATTAAAAATATTCGCTAATATTGGCGCAATAATATCATTACACTCCACTATTAATTTTGGCGTAACTCCATCACAACCAGCTGCCTTTTTGATACTCAAACTATTTATAACAATTTTTATATCCTCCGTTGTAACTGGTAGAAGAGAGAAACGATTGTTACTCTGAGATAACGTTCTAAGGAGATTAAAATGGTCACCTGGAAAAATGTTAATCTGCTCTCTTAGCTCACGCACTGACTGAGTAAAATATTGATTTAAATTATTAGTTTTAACATTGACATCAAGAATTGGTATGCCTGCTGAACTGACAATATTAATATCCCTAGTAGGTACTCTTCCAAGTACATTGTTTATGAACTTCCAACATTTTTTGGGGTCTCCGTCTGCTCTACTTAAATTATCAGAATAGTAATCACTTCTTGCAGTTTTACACGCCATCTTAATAATTTTACTTATTCTCTTTAATAAATCATCATACTTTTTCCCTTTAGACTTCCGCCGCTTAATTAATACTTTACATTTAAATAATATTAAATTTTGCAAATTTTTATTAATCCATGGACAAAGCTGAAATCGTAGTTGAGTTTTAAGTTTTGTGTTGCTCTTGGAATTAGTTACGGCATCGCTGATACAACGTACTAGTTCTTCTGTTAAATCTGACGAATTAGCAGATGTATTTATTTCGGTTAAATTATTAAACAAATAATCCTTTACCATGTTGTAATCACAGTGAGTTTTATCTGTTTCAATATAGCTGCTTGGAACAACATTACTTTCTAATTTACAACATACTATATTATGATCAGCCAATGAACATTCAACTGAATCAACCGAAATTTTCCCATAAATGTTACTGAAGACATGGTCAATACATGTTCCACTTCTTGGTCTTGTTACCAGAGAATGACAATTGCGACAATCATAGTTTTGAAATAAGTTTGACAAATCAGGAAAAATATGGTTGTTATAAAGATCAATATTTGTATCACCTACAATAACAACTGGACCTTGAGCATTCGCACTCATAAATTCTTCCATAATGGCTAGAAAACTATCAGCAATACATTTATGTGAACGGTAAACCGATACTATCTTTAAGGGCCTGTTATCAATTCGAAAAATGTTTAATGAAATTGATATTAGGTCAACATAGTCTTCACTTTTACAATATTCAAGAGCAAACTTCAAGTTGTTGTTGATATAAGTTATTTTATTTGCCCAAACCCGTCACTTAATTTAAATGAAACTCTTTTATTTATTGGTTCATAAATTTATTCAAATAAACCAGTCTTATTTTAATGTTTAACGTTTTTAGATTACAATTTTATTAGTTACAAATTTATACTTCGCGATACCGAAGTCTGTTCTCTTGCTATGCAAGCTTTGAGTAACGAGTTTGAACTGAACTCATTTTCACATAATTGTCATTTATTAAGGGAACCAACAATTAGAATTTGCTGAGTTACTAAAATTAATCAAATTGCAAAACTACCTGACACCGCTGCTTTGACTATACGATTTTTGCATTTATGTAAATGCTGCAAAATTTGTTTGACACAAAAAAAAAATATAATTCGGACAGAAGTTAAAACTATTTTGCAACTAATGCAGAAAATTTGAATGAATACGGAAATGTTAGTGTAAATTCAATTATGTCGAAATGTTGAGGGCAACGTGCCTTAACTGCTCCCCCCCTTGAGATCCAGACGTCCCCGGCTGGTCGTAATTATTGAGGATATTACTAATTTCGATTTTACGGTTCCTCTTGGCTACAAAGTATGCAGCGCACAGTGCCAAAATCAGGGCAAAAAGTGAAGCGGAGATATAACAAGTTCCTCTAACTTTGGAATGCAAATGAGAAATATGGTCCATATTTTTAATATTCAGCTCGTGTAAGTATGGGAGTGATATGATGGAGGTATGGTCAGCAAGACTGACAGAGTGAGCTATGGGAGTTTCCGGACTTTTGAAAGCAATTTTGCGGAGATTTTTGAACTTTGTAGAGTTAATAAATATTTCACTCTCGAAAGTTACTAGAAAAGTCCCTTTTTGGACGATTGTGGTTTCATTTCTGTCCATTAGTTTAAAAGATTGGTCATTGATAATGACGATCCCATCATCGATTTCCGAGATGGATGGCATGTTATGAGCCGAAAGAGTATTGCAAGTGGCCGTGTAGTTATTTAGCAAGTCATTAAGGCATGAGTTGTTTCCATGGTTTAGTTCTTGGCAAAATGAAATTGTTGATTTCCTTTTACAATTCGTCAAAATTGAATATTTAGAATCACATTTTACAACATCTTCACTTTCGAATGATAGAATTTGGTTTTCGTGGATAACAGGATATATTTGTTTTTTCTTACATACAGATTTAATTTTAGGAAATTTTATTAAGAATGTTATTATATTTTCATCCTGCAAAATTTTGAGCTTAGAGTTTACAATTATTTCGCTGATTATTCCTCTGATTTTAAAATGAAATCTACTTCCGAGCTATCCAACAAAATAGGGTTGATCATTTGTAGCTTCCCCAAAGTTATTGACAACGCTATATTATCTAATTCCCTAATGATTGCCCTATTTCTACCACTAAGCAGATTGTATAAATGACCGGTGTCAATATCTGTGGTTTTTGTTCTGTTAAGCAAAATGTTAAGGGTTTTTGTTAAGTTATTTATTTGGTATTGCATGACCGTGTTGATATTTATTTGTATGTTACTTGCCGTAATTAACTCGTTTTGTTTGTTGCTAACTTCTGCAAAATCGTCATAATCAGGGGTACCAGCTATATATTTCAGCGCTGTTCCAATAAAATTTATGCTGCGCGAGTGCCTGTGGTGTACTTGAAGTGATTTCGTCATTTTAAGAATCTGGTCCACGTCAGCTTCCAAAAGTTTTCTAATGTGCGACTGCGGCAGCAATTCGGTTAACTTCTTGGTGTCATATGATATTCTAATGAAGTCCGTTAAGTTTGTAACGTGAGCCAAAATTCCATAATTGTCGAAAATTGCTGCGCTCCCATCCGATATCGGGATGTAATGTGAGGAAGAGTAGTCCAAAATGGTGCCATGGTTGAAAGCAAGGATGTTGAGGATCATTGAGCAGCTGCAACGAGGAATCGGATGTTATCTTTGTGGAAAATTTTGTCGTCTATCTTAAGAGTTGTACCTAGATCTTGTTGGACAGTTTTCTCGACAAATACTTTGCTGAATTTGTTCCCTAATCTCTTATTAACCTTGACAAAAACCTTATCTCCTGGGTTATATTTTTTAATTACTGTCCTTTTGTTATGATAATTGAGGTCTGATTTCTGTTTGGCAAGGATTTTCGCACGAATATTTTCTTTCAAGTCTTCTGGTGTTGATTGAATTATATCTATTGGCTTATGGTTGGTAGTAGAGTGGATTGTTCTATTGTATTTTGCAGTTGCCATTAAGACAAGCTCTGTAGAGTCGTCTATTGCGCATTCTAGTTTTAGGCATCTTGCGATTTCCGCAAGTGTTCCATGAAAACGCTCAACTTGGCCGTTAGAGGTGCTGTGCATGGGTGGAGTCGCGTAAATGTCTGCTCCGAAGTTACTTTTTATTAATGACTTTACGGTTTGTGAATTTAAGGACTTTTCGTTGTCGCAAACTATGATCTTTGTGCCCTTGTAAAAGTTAAGTATCTCTAGAAGGGCTGGCTTGACATCTACTATGGCTCGTGAGGGTATAGGTTTCACAATGGCGAACTTAGAAAATTTATCCAGACATGTTAAGTAGAATTTTTTGTCCGTATTGAAAATATCAACATGCAGGATCTCGCCTGGAAAAGAGGGTATGGGGGTTTCAGCGATCTCATGTTTTTTTGGATGCCTTTGATATTTCGCTTTGATATTTCTTTTAACTTTTTCCTTATATCTGGAAAGAAATAGTCCTGAAGAATTTGTTTCGTGTTTTCCGAAACCGAGCGATGTGCCCTATAGTGTTCGTTTGTTAAAATTTCGATTTGATCGCTTGTGTTAAAGATGTCCGTAACAAATTTATTAGTGTACCGGAATTTTACGGACGGGAAATTTGAAATGAGACGATGTTGGATTTGAGCGAGGGTATGTAGGTCGCAATAGATTGCATTCACTACCTCTGGGTTTATGCAGTCTTTAAATGTATCCAAAAGATCATCAATTTCTTGGTATGAAATGCGGTGTCGAATGCGGTTCCTAAAAAGAATTTTCGTTTCTCTTTTTTTCTCTGTACCCTGATTAATTAAAATCTGATTTTTGAAACAGTTAATTGGGTTTTCGGCCGCGGGAATAATTTCGGTGAGTGATATTTCGCTTCCACAAGCTTGTAGTGAGCATGTGGACGTGGTGTCCACTGTAGTGTTAATAAATTGTCTGGAAAGGGCGTCGGCAACGACATTGTCTTTGCCGGGTTTGTAGAAAAATTTTGGAGAGTACTCTTCGATGAAAGCTCTCCAGCGCTTCAATTTCGAGTTTGGGTTTTTATCGGATATCGAAAAGGTGAGGGGTTGGTGGTCGGTGAAGATATTCAAGTTATTTACCCCGTACAGATAGTGCCTAAGAGTTTTCAAGGCCCATACGATAGCTAAGAGTTCGCGTTCATTGGTTGCATAGTTCTCCTCGGCGGGTGACAAGGTCCTAGAGATCATAGTAATTGGACGACCATTCTGCGAAAGGACGGCGCCAATAGCATGGGACGACGCGTCTGTCGTAAGGTCAAAGGGTCTGTCGAAATTTGGATAAAGGAGAAGTACATCTTCAGAAGAAAGGATTTTTTTTATTTTTTCAAAGGAGTGAAGAGCATCAGTATCCAGGGCAATTTTAACTTGCCTCGAGTGTTTTGTCCCAATATGTCCGTTTTCCCCGCGCAAATATCTGGTGAGGGGTTTCGCTATGGCTGCATAATCTTTTACAAATTTTCTATAATAGCCGGCCAACCCTAGAAATGACCTGAGGCCCCTTAGTGTTGTAGGTGTTTCGTAGTTGACTATGGCTTCAACTTTCTTTGGACATGTTCTAATACCGTCGGTTGAGACGATGAAGCCCAAATACTCGACTGAGGTTCTGAAGAATTTGGATTTTTCTAAAGAGACCCTCATTCTAGCATCATACAGCTTCCGTAAAATGCTCTTAATGTCATCAATATGCTTCTGCTCAGAGTCAGAAAATATGATGATATCGTCGATGTACACATGACATGATTTCCCAATTTCGTCACGTAAAACATCATCGATAGCGCGTTGAAAAATGCTCGGGGCATTTTTCAGTCCAAATGGTAAGCGACAGAACTCGTATTTACCATTATTCACGCTGAAAGCGGTTTTTTTTCGGTCGAGTTCAGACAAGTTAATTTGGTGAAAACCGCTTTTCAAATCCAAAGTTGTGAAGAACTTGGATTTGCCGCGATTTGAAAGTATGACAGATGGATCAGGTATGGGATATTTATCTGGGATAGTTTTTGAATTAAGTTTAGTGTAGTCGAACACAAGACGTTTATTGGGCTTGCCCAACTCGTCTGTGCCTTTCTTGTTGACAACCCAAATGGGGCTGTTATAGGGAGAACGGGATGGCCTTATAATGCCATTTTTTAATAGTTCCCCAACCTCCTTATTGACAAATTCCATCATCGAAATGGGGTAGGATTGGTATCTAGAATATATGGGCTCCTGATCTTTTGTTTTAATTGTTGCGGAAATTTTCGTGTTAAAGGGCAGAGCTTCGTTCGGGTTAGCGAAGACACCAGCATTTTCGTTTATCATTTGAAAAAATTTTCCTTCCACTTTTTTTTGGGATGGAGACATTTTCTATTAAAGAATTTACTGCATCTAGCTCAAGATATTTCAATTTTTCCTCGCCGCCGTCATAGTAAATCATGCCCTTTCCCGTGTCGATCACACCCTTTATACTCTTCATAAAGCTAAAACCTATTATGCCGTCAAATACAGATAGATTCGCTAAGATAAAAAATGTTTCCGTATGATTTAGGACGTTTACTAATGTTTTGTTGCTAATTATATCAGCACCATGAATGGATTTGACTAAAAATACTTTTTCTACTTCTTTAATGTTTTTCAACCCGTTAATATTGGTAATATAACTTTTAGAGGCACCAGTGTCGATTAAAAGCTTAATGTTCTTGCCACCTATCATTCGTTCAATGTAGGGGAGAACTGCCGCTCCTCTAAAAAATTAATCTCGTCTTCGAAAGACGGATCAGGAAAAGTCGGGTTTTCGTATGGCTCCTGGTTACCAGAGAAGTCCGGTTCATCGGCGTAGTCATCTGCTCCGTAGGTTTCAAAAACTTCATTTTGCAACACTTCTTGGCCAAGGTGGTTAAGCCTTTGGGGCTTCTGAGGGGGAAACTGTTTGTCAGATATTAAACCTCGCTTATTCGTTCGAAAACCCTGAAAGTTATCTGTTCGTACCGTACGCATACTTACATCAGTGTCAAGGGATTGGGATACTGGTTGAGAGTCAATAGCTTGTTGGCCCACAGCCTGAAAAGGATTTTGAGCGAAATTTCTAAAATTTGAATTCGCAACATAATGTCGCTGTGATTGGTTAGGTGCCTGCTGAGGGTGATTTTGGTAAAAAGGAGAAGTTCGTTGACCTACAGAGTTCTGCTTAACATGCCGCATGTTTTCCCTTGGGGCCGTGTGCGTTGGGGAACTCTGTAAAACCCTGTTCAAACCATTATTGTAAATGGCAGCAAAATGGTAGCGATTTTGGTTTGCTTCCAGCTCTTGGGCTAGTGCTAGGGCTGATGGCAAGTCTGCAGGCTTGCATGAAAACAAAGTGTCACATAAGGGCTTACTTACTCCCGAAACAAAGACACGTAAAGCCTGTTCGCGGTACCTTTGGCTCAGTGACTGAATCGAATTGGCATCTCCTTCATTTGACATTATAATCTTATTCACGATTGCGGTTAACTTACGCTCTACTTCGTCATAAAATTGGATAATAGTTTTCTGGCCCTGTCTTAAGGTAGAGAGCTCCTGATCTAACGTGAATATTGATTTTTTATCCATGTATGTAAAGTCCAACCTTGCCATAATAGCGTTAAAGTTGAGGACTGTGTTATAGGCGCTTAGCGCGGCATCTGCATTTCCCACGACTTTGTTTCTCAGAATAGCTACCGCCTGGTAGTACTTTGAACTTCCCTCATAAGGTTCAAATAGTTTGTGAGCCGTCATAGCGGCTTGACGCCAAGAGACATATCTAGTGGGGTCACCTTTAAATTCTGGGACAGACTTAACTATATCTAAAGTTTCCTCACATATCCTATTGGGTATGATTTCTATTTCCCTATATTCTTCTGCGGCTAAAGACGGTTCTAAGGATTGGAGTCGCCTAGTCAAGTCGGCAATAGTTGCCTCGAAACTTTCCTTGGTTTTTTGCACTGCCTGTTGTATGGCGGTATCTAGGAGTACTTGCAAATTTGCGGAGTCCATTTCGTTTTTATGTTTAACTTTTTCTTCGGAAATTCCTAACGCTTCTAACCTAGCTAAAATACAAAGTCGACATGACGGAGGAGGTGCCACCCACCGGTGGTAGTAGACTCCGCTATTCCGACTCGGACATGGACAACGGAGAGTCGACTGTTAACGAGGACGGAAAGCGGTTCAAACCCGGCTCTCCCAAATCGGGAGGAAAGGTTTTTGCTGAACCGAAGATGGTTTCAGGACAGGTTAGGAGAAAGACTGCCATAAGGACTGACGTTGGCAGCATGGGTAGCTTGGTTGGCAGCGTTTCTAGCTTGCACGGTGGCTTAGGGAGAAGTTCAACTCCGGTACCAGCAGTCTCCACAGTTTCCCCTTCTGGGCCCTGTGGTGCTCATTCTGCAATTAAGCAGATGAAGGCGATGACGTCGGAGTTGAACGACATAGTTTTGGACGGTCGTGTTGAGGTCGAAACGGCGAGGCGGATCATCAATCAAGTGGGTCGGCTAGAAGAACTGTTGATGACGTTGGTAGGGGACAACGAACGTCTGAGGGGTCGTTTGGACGCCCTAGATGCTGGGGGCGCTACGCCAAATGTTCGAGTATCCCGACTGGATAAATCCTCGCCTGTTCAGCCTGTGTGCCAGAAAGCGTCAGTAGTTGCCCCGGCACCGAAACCAGTCGAGACCTGGTCGGTGGTTGTGCGAAGCAAGACGGCGGCTAAGTCTGATGAAATTGTAAAAAAGGTTGTGAACGAAGTAGGTCCCACGCTCGGGGTCAGAGTTCACGCGGTTAAGGCGGTTCGTAGCGGTGGGGCGGTCATTCGCACCCCTCAGTCGCGGAGCGGGAGAGGATCGTCCGGAATCCTAAATTTTCCGAACATGGACTGGAAGTGACGGTCAACGATAGAGAGGGTACTAGGGTGGTCGTCCAGAGGGTTCACTCCGAGATCACCCCTGATGAATTCATGGGTGCTCTCTACGAGCTGAATCTAAAGGAACGAATGACCTTAGAAGCCTTTAAGAAGGGGGTACGGCTCGTGAGTCGACCGTGGAGCGTGCGCGCTGGCGGAGCTGTCGACGTTACTCTGGAGGGTGATGGCAATGCCATGGAATCCCTTCTGAGTGCCGGAGGCTGCTACGTTAAGTGGTTTAGTTTCCGCGTTAGACGACATGAGCTTATCCCTAGCTGCTATCGTTGTCTTGGGTTTGACCATATGATTAGGGATTGCCGTAGCAAAGGTGAAGTCTGTCGTCGGTGCGGACAGACCGGTCACGTCGTACATCGTTGCGAAAATCTGCCGCATTGTAGGAACTGTGCGTTCAAGGGCCTGCCGTCGAATCATCTTATGATGACCGACGACTGTCCCACGTACAGCGTGTTAGTCGCGAGGGCTAGGGCAAGGCATTAAGATGTCTCTGTCAATTATTCAATATAATTGCCAGGGCTCTTATGCCAGTATGTGTGAATTGGGCGAAAGGATGGTTGCCATGAAGAGCGGGTTTGCCCTGGTTCAGGAACCTTACTCAACCGATGGTTGTGTAAGGGGTTTACCCTCATTTATGAGGGTATTTCCTTGTTCTAGGGTCAAGGCCGCTGTAATTGTCAACGATCCTGACGCAGAGTGTATTGTGTTATCTGCCAACGAACTGGGGGTATGTGTCTTGATCGAAGGAAGATTCGGAAAAATCTTCCTGGCAAGCATATACTGTCAGTTCAGCAGCCCATTAGAGCCGTATATCTCGTATATGGATACGGTGCTACTACTAGCGAGTAGCAACCCGATTATCCTAGGTATGGACGCGAACGCATCGTCTCCCATGTGGTTCAGTAAGTTATCCCGGCATTCGTCTGGATATCAGAACCACCATCGGGGTGAGATGTTAAGTGACTGGATGGTTAATCGGGGTGTTAGTGCGTTAAATCAGCCCTCTGATTTATATACGTTTTCCGGTCCTAATGGTGTGAGTGATATTGATGTGACAGCCGTAAATGACGTCGTACTGCGGCGTTTTCGCTGCGACTGGGACGTTAAGGACGATTGGGGGGTGAGTGATCATAATCCAATACGGATTGTGCTCCATTACTCACCCGCCCCTGTAGAGGTCTCGGATGTGATGCGGTGGCGTAGACTCCCAATTAATTGGGATTTCTACGGCTCGTGCATTAGGGAGGCGGCCTCTGAGGTCTCCATCGAGGATTTCAGGAGTCTGACCATAGATGGACAGATAGGTAAGCTGAACGATTGGACGATAAACACCAATGACGCCCTTCTTGGGAGATGTTCTAGGACAATCCCCGGAAGGGTTAAATGGTGGACGCGGGAGTTAACAGAAATGCGGCGGACCGTCCGGCAGCTCAGGAAGCGATTCCAGAGAGCCAGGCGGACCAATGCAGATGATGTGCTACTGCGTGCGACGAACTACGCGACACAGCTACGTGCCTATAAGGACCGTATCGTGAAAGTGAAGGAGGATGACTGGAGAGCATACGTACGGGACAACAGGGACGACCCATGGGGCAGAGTCTATAAGCTCTGTAGAGGTAGGAGCCAGCGGACCGATGTGTCTGGCCTACATGTTGGTAATGAAATATTGCCATCATGGGGGGCATGCATACGCGTTCTGCTGGGTGAGTTCTTTCCAAGGGTGGAGGGTCCTATCCATCTTCCTTTTCAGGGGGTGGATCCCCCTCCTCCGTTGGACAGAACTGAGTTAGAGTTAAGCATTTGTCAGGCGCGGAGTAGAAAGTCTCCAGGTATGGATGGAATGACCGGAGAGATGTGTAAAAGCATCTGGAAGGCCATTCCTGAGTACTTGTTGGCAATTTATGAAAAGTGTGTATCAGAGGGGTATTTTCCACATCCGTGGAAGATAGCCCGTGTCGTTGTTTTGCTTAAGTCACCCGATAGGATCAGGAGCAATCCTCGCTCCTATAGGGGCATCAGTCTGCTTCCGATGCTTGGAAAAGTATTGGAAAGGATTATGATGAAAAGGCTTCAGGAGAGGATCGACCAGGGCACATGCGAGTGGCAATTTGGCTTTAGAAGTGGTAGGAGTGTAGATGACGCCTGGCATCACGTTAAAACGTGTGTCGGTAGGACAGAGGCAGGATATGTCCTTGGAATCTTTATTGATTTCAAGGGTGCGTTCGACTTCCTGTTATGGGAAGGCGTTCTAGCGAGGCTACGCGAGGTCGGCTGCCAAGAGTTGGAGTTATGGAAAAGCTACTTCTCTGGCAGGCGGGCTTGCGTCGCTGGTGTGAACGAGTCCGTGTGCATTGAGGTGGTCAGAGGTTGTCCGCAGGGATCCATCTGCGGTCCGTTTATTTGGAATCTAATGATGGATCCTCTTTTGCGGAGGCTGATGGTTGCATACAATGTGTGCGCATATGCGGATGACTTGCTCGTCCTTATCGAAGGCCAGTCTCGTGCTGAGCTGGAGAGAAGGGGGGAGGAAGCCATGCAGATTGTCTGCGATTGGAGTAGACAGGTAGGAGTAGACGTAGCAATGGACAAAACTGTGATGATGTTGCTCAAGGGCAGATTATCGCTAAATCGACCTCCAACTGTTAGGGCCAATGGCGTTAGCCTTAAGTATGCGACTGAGGTCAAGTACTTGGGGATAACAATGCGTGAGCGTATGAACTTCTTGGTTCATCTCGAGCGTGTCAAGGCGAAATTGACTGGTGTGGTGGGATGTGTCCGGCGCATTCTTAGGAATGACTGGGGCCTCAGCAGGCGTTCTATGCGGACCATTTACCGTGGACTATTTGTTGCCTGCGCAACATATGGCTCCTCGGTGTGGTCCAGCGTGGTCACGACTGCCAGAGGAAAGCTGAAAATCATGTCGTGTCAACGGGTAGTCTTGCTCGCTTGTGTGCCATGTTGTCGTACGGTCTCCACGGAGGCCTTACAGGTGTTGGTAGGTGTAGCCCCTCTTGACTTGGAGGTGATACGTAAAAGTATTGCCTACAGGATCAGGAAGGGACAGCCGTTGTTGCAGGATGATTGGGTGACTAACGATGACGTTAGTGGTAGGAGCTGGACGGAGTGCAAGGCACTCTTAAATGAGTGTGTTGTCTCCAGATGGCAAGATAGATGGGACAGAAGTGACAATGGACGGGTTACATACTCCTTCATTCACGATGTGACGTTCGTGGCGAAACGTCCAGACTTTGGCTTTAGCCTGAGTATGGGCTTTTTGCTTACGGGCCATGGGTCGTTTAATGCATTTTTGTATAAAAGAGCTTTGGCTAATACGCCTGAGTGTGACTGTGGACCTTTTACCGAGGACTGGTTTCATATTTTGTGCATATGCACATTCTACTCGGACATACGGGACCTAGATTCTCTAGGTGTCGTATTGACGGACGATGGCTGTGATGTCAGTGGTGTGCTTGTGAATGATGAGAGAGTGCGTTGTATGAATGAGTTTGCGTGTGAAGTCTTCAAAAGGAGACGATTAAGAAGGGTTTGATCGCACACGTGTGTTTACATCCACAGGATGTACGCATGCGTGTGTACCCAAGACCTTCTAGAAGGCCTTAGTTGTGTACCTATACACTCACCCACAGGGTGGGTGTATGGGTGTGGAACTAAGGCCTTCGAATGGTCACCAGTCCATAGCTGTTTGGAGCTATACTGGTAGTAGCTTTGCTACGAAGTCTGACCGGAGGCTATATATTTATATATAATTCTGGTACCACGGGAAGTCAGAGCCCCTGGAATCCTTGATTCCAGCTGACTTGCGGGTACGGCCCCTTGGGGAGTATCGTGGTGGCTGTGGTTTATACCCAAATCGCGGGGAGAGCATAGCTCGATGTGGAGTTGCATTCAACCGGGTGCTGTGACCCTAGAACAGCAGAGGTGTGTAAGGTAGGCCTCGACTCCCCACCAAGGAGTGGGATTTGTTGCCCAAATGCACAAATCTTGAATTGGTACCGGAGTGTAGTTAACTACACAATGGGGCGGTGGTCGGCGCATATTCCGATCCAGTGTTCAGAGCACCGTGAGGTTATGTCAACGAGACGGGTACTCACGTTAAACACAAGAGACTTCTAGCTAAAATGTCATTCGTTGTTTGACTGTTGAAGTGTACGGTTGTGTTTTTATAAAGCGTCGCGTTAATCAGTTGATTTTTGAATTTTTTCTAAGTGAAAGTGTGTGTGAGTGTTTTGTTTTTGCAAAGTTGAGACTCCGCTGATCGGGGCTCCGCTGAACAAAAATAATCTCCGGCAAATTGTGAGGTTAGAGTCACTTTTTGTGGTAAGGTAGTGGTGAGTGGCAGTGGTAAGTGTGAACGTGGTTGCCATTAGTGGCTCGCCATTTCGGGTCGGTAATAGTGTCCATTTCCGGTCGGTAAGGCAGTGCAAAAATCGGATTTTGTCGGTAAAACGGTTCACTTCCGGTTCCGGTGTGTGTCTGTGCTAGACGGTCGGTAGGTAGTGCAGTACAAGTGTCTTGACTAACTTCCGCTGAAGTTAGTGCAGTTCGTAGTTGAGTGGGTGCGTATAAGTACTAGTTTTTAATAAACTATTAAGTATACGCAACCAGTACAACTGTTTTTGGTTCACTAGTAGTCTTAGTGTCCGTCCTTCCGTCAGTTATAATTTGTCCGTCCTTCCTTCGGTTGTCCGTCCTTCCGTCGGTTGTCTGTCCTTCCGTGGCAGCGTCCGTCTGTCGGCGGTTGTGTCAGTCGGTTGTCCGTCTGTCCGTGGCAGTGTCCGTCTGTCCGCGGCAGTATCCGTCTATCCGTGGCAGTGTCCGTCTGTCCGCGGCGTGTCCGTCTGTCCGTAATTAAAAATTTTTTGATCGCGGTTCGAAGTGTGAGTGTGGTTTTAATTCGTAAATTGATACCGTCGTATCGGTTGCGGTTAGGGTCGTTAGCTTTTTAGTGCGTTTGGCGATTCTGTGGGTCGGTTAACAGTTTGTCGGGGTACTGTTCGGTACGGGTAACTGTTATCGGTCGGTACACAGTTCGATTTTTTGCTTACGTATTTGGCAGTACGTACTGCCCGGGTCGGTTTTTACTGCTTCGGGTCGGTTTTTAAGCAGTCGGTCGGTTCTTGGTTAGGGGTCGGGTAAGATGGTGAAGCCCAAAAGGGGCGCGGGTCCAAGGTGTGCCAGGTTGAAACCAGTTGACGGCACAGGGGACGAACGCGGGACAGATACGGATGTCAGTGGGCCGGACAAAGTCGACATGACGGAGGAGGTGCCACCCACCGGTGGTAGTAGACTCCGCCATTCCGACTCGGACATGGACAACGGAGAGTCGACTGTTAACGAGGACGGAAAGCGGTTCAAACCCGGCTCTCCCAAATCGGGAGGAAAGGTTTTTGCTGAACCGAAGATGGTTTCAGGACAGGTTAGGAGAAAGACTGCCATAAGGACTGACGTTGGCAGCATGGGTAGCTTGGCTGGCAGCGTTTCTAGCTTGCACGGTGGCTTAGGGAGAAGTTCAACTCCGGTACCAGCAGTCTCCACAGTTTCCCCTTCTGGGCCCTGTGGTGCTCATTCTGCAATTAAGCAGATGAAGGCGATGACGTCGGAGTTGAACGACATTGTGGTAACTATGTTTTTTGCAATGCTTAGAATTTGACTGGTTGATTATAATTTATCGGGATAAATAAAAATACTTCTTCTTTCTGGTATGAGTAATTTTTATTTTTTATAGTTTTATTTATGTTCTGATGAAGACCAAAATTATACTGTACCTAAAATTAAATTATCTGCTACTTATATACTAAATTTACCAACTAGAATTCTACAAAATAATTCTCTTAAATTCTCTCTTAAAACTAATAGTGCTACAGCAGCATAGTGATTGACTCTGGTAAATTACTTCATGACAAACATATGTGCAACACTTGCATTAAACGATTAATGGGTGGTCAAACACAAAATCATGTCAAGTACGGTAATTCAAATACGCAAAATAATGGGTGGTCAAACACAAAATCATGTCAAGTACGGTAATTCAAATACACAAAATATACGTTTCCGTATTTACTTTGTGTTACCGGCACCCTTGAGAATGAAATCCGAAACCCTTTTATTTATTGTTATTTTGGGTTTGTTTATACCACACACATTCATTGATCGCATTGCTTACAGTGAAAACACGTGCACTAACAATTGTGCTGTTCTTGGTTAACATATGTATGTCAAGTGGTTCTAAATTAAATAGTTCTTATTACCAAAGTGAAAATGCTCTATGCTCAGCATTCATGCACTCTGTGAATGCCCTATAGTATGCATACATTACACCACCGCCCTCAAGAGGAATCATACAATTTCTATACAAAAATGAGAAATTGTAGGATTACTGTAGTATCAAGTGTGTGCATACTGTATGCTTGGTTATATATGTGTTTTAACATTTACAAAATTTCTTCGTTTATTTACTATCATTATTATTAAGCTTTATTTTCTAATTTTATGTTCTAGTGAGTAATATTGTTATCGTTTAATTGGTTTTAGTTATTGTTAGCACTTAATAAAAATTCTTGTAGTAGTTTCATACATGTTTACTTAGCTTAGTTTGTATTTCTTGGATATTATAAATTCTTATATTAATTATTATGCATATACATTTTTTTTTTTTTCATTATATTGTAATTTTATGCTATATTTCTCTTCTTTTTTTTTTTGTAACACGATAATGTTATTAACAATTAAACAGTAATTTATAAATATTTTATTAATGAGTTCATTAACAATTTTTACAACAACTTATACTTTAACTTTATTAACTTATTGGCACTACTTATTCATAGTTGTTATTGAAAAAAATTTCTTATTTTGTAATATTAATTACAATATAGCTACAATGTAACGTTTTGTTTATATTAATTATACCTCTTCAGTAAATTCTTATGGTAAACCTTAATGTTATTTCCTATTTTTACCGAGATGTTTAAATCATCTATTTCTACTACGCTATAAGGACCTCTATATGGCGCCTCGTTTTTCTTTCTATTCTCTACTCTAACTAATACTAAATCACCTACATTTAACATTATACTATTTGTCTTCTTGTCTGATTCTATCTGTCTGTTTTCTTTTACTCTTACAGTCATACGTTTGGCATTGTCTAACGAATATTTCAGTCTGGTTTTCAATTCATTCGCATAATTATCAAAATTGTATACCTTGGGATGATTCCGGATTTCATCACCTGGTAAATTTGGTAATTTTCCAAATATCAACTCAAACGGAGTGTATTACTTTACAATTGTTAAGTATTGATATCTTAAAATTATCATCTGTTTCTTTTACATAATTATTCTTAGAATTATGTATTGAACACAAAATTTATTTCATTCCATTGTATTTTTCACCTTAAAACTTTATCATTAATATTCAATGCAATACAAATGTAAGTTTATTTTACCAATTCATTCTATAATCGATTTATGTTAATATTTCTATCAATTCAACTTAATTTCATTAATTATATGTTGCCTGGTGTAATCTTAAGATTCTGTCTAGTTCCGAGGATTATTATTCATGTTATTTAATCTTCTTATTGTTACTTGCTTCTATTTTCTCATCCATTATTTCTCTATTCTTGGGGCTTATTCTCATACCATATATATTCATTTCTTATACTCCATATATTCATCTCATAATAGATATCAGCTTCTTCACATCGAAATCTAGTTTCGCAGAATTATCACTGTATCTCGCTAGCCTATTTATTCATTCATTATATCAGGCACGTAGTTTCTCCATAGTCGAATCTAGTTTCGATGGATTATCACCACGTCCTATGTGCGCAATATTCTTCCTTTCATTCCCCATTTTTATCTTCCAATTATCAAATTATCTCCATTTATTTATTTCCTATTCATATACCTGCTCCTAGCATCACTTACCAATGTACATGCACACATCTTGAAGTGATCAATTCCAACAGGTGCTGTTTCATCTTATCCTCATTTTATGCTATTTCATTCTGTCAGTCTTCACCAGTATTCATTCCTACTATTTCAAATACTATTCTCAATTCCACCCTTATCATTGCCTAAACATACAATATGTTGATGCCATTACAATCTATTTTGTTATTAATAAGTTTTATATATTCCTTTTTTCTACTCATCAATTCCATTGGATTAATTAACATATTACAATTGTTAAAAAAATGTCATAATTATTTTTCTGACAGACAAATACAGTATTCTATTATAGTCCTAATTACCTTTCCTATATGTAATAGAAACTTCTTACTTTATTCCCTATATATTATTTTTCCTTTTTATAATAATAATGTATTAATCTTTTTTTTATATATATGTATAAGATACTAATAATTAATTTTTACATCTTTCTTTCTTAATTTTTTTTTTTAGATTTATTATTTAAAATATGTATTTATTGTTTTTTTTTTTATATACAAATCTTTTTATATATTGTTACTTGTGCTCTTAAGCCTACAAATTTTTTTTGTCTTATCCCCAAATTTGCTATAAATATTTCGAGCTCTTCTCTCGCACCGTTAAATATCGTTATGGGTTTTGAAATTGCCGCCAATTCCGATGTACTTAAAATATTTTCCGCCATTGTGCCACGTATTCTGATCACTCTCTCGTCAGATATGTCGTCAACTGTCCGTTGAGATGACGTCTGTTGTGCCCTGTCTTCGTGTAGTGCAAGTATTTTTAGAGCCTCTTTCTTTAATCTACCAAATTTTGCTATATGCGTATTCTTATCTGATTCTTCTATTTTTGAATCTTCTAATATTTTTATTGTCTCTTGTTCTAAGCTTTGGACCTCTTGTCTTTTCGCTAGTAGAGTATCTGTCACATAAAACTTGCCTACTGATTTTTTTGCGTTCGCTATTAGTGCTTCTATTTGCCTATATATGTTATCCATGAAAAAGTTTTGCCGATGAAATATATTACTTTATAAAATTTCTTTTTATTTTGAATACATATTGTAATTGATCTTAAGTATAAATTTACATTTTATATTTTTTTCATAATTCTTAATAATACTTTTACCTTTACCATTACTATTACTATCATACAATTTTTTTTTTTTTTATACAATGTTGTTTATATTGTTCTTTAAAACATGTCTATTTATTTGTTTTTTCACGTAATTTCTTAAGTACTTAATTAACACGTTAAGCGTGAATAAAACGCATACCAATATAAATATTTCCACGCTGACGCTAATTGCAGGAGGTGCGCTGGCTGTCGCAATGATGACCTCTTTAACTTTATTTTGAGTATTTCCCATTTGTTTTGTTTATTTTTCTTGCTTTTCTTCTAGCTTTGTTATGTACTCTTATTTCTTCTAGTACCGTTGAAAACTCTTTTTCTAACTCGATTTTCTTTACAATCAAGGATTCCTTCTCGCTATCAGGTAAAACTTTATTGTCGATTTCTTTCTGTATTGCTCTTATCCTTTCTTCTAATATTGTCAGCTTTAACTTCCTTTCCCCTTTGTAATTTTTTACTATTACTTTAGTCTGCTGTACCGGAAATATTGGGTATACCGGTTCTTTTATTATGTTGTTCCTATGTAGTGGTTTGGGACCTACAGTTAGTATCTCAGGTTTTTCTGTTAGACTCCCTGTTTCCCACTGTCGTCTAGCTATTTCAATTTTTTTGAGTATATCTTTAAGTTTTTCTTTCCTCTCCATGTAAAATATAACTCTTCTATAAATTCCCAGCAGTTTTTATTTGCGCAAAAGCACTTAAATAAAAACTGTTACTTTTTGCTTTATATTACCTTATAATAAAAAAAAAATGTACTGCAGATGTGACGTGGTGTTGGTCACTAAAGATGATGTGGTGTTGGTGACTGAAGGATCAGGATTGTTGATAGGATGTGGTGTTGGTCATTAAAGATGATGTGGTGTTGGTGACTGAAGGATCAGAATTGTTGACAGGATGTGGTGTTGGTCATTAAAGATGATGTGGTGTTGGTGACTGAAGGATCAGAATTGTTGACAGGATGTGGTGTTGGTGACTGAAGGATCAGAATTGTTGACAGGATGTCCAGGTTGTCCTAAGGATCGCCATGTGGTAACTATGTTTTTTGCAATGCTTAGAATTTGACTGGTTGATTATAATTTATCGGGATAAATAAAAATACTTCTTCTTTCTGGTATGAGTAATTTTTATTTTTTATAGTTTTATTTATGTTCTGATGAAGACCAAAATTATACTGTACCTAAAATTAAATTATCTGCTACTTATATACTAAATTTACCAACTAGAATTCTACAAAATAATTCTCTTAAATTCTCTCTTAAAACTAATAGTGCTACAGCAGCATAGTGATTGACTCTGGTAAATTACTTCATGACAAACATATGTGCAACACTTGCATTAAACGATTAATGGGTGGTCAAACACAAAATCATGTCAAGTACGGTAATTCAAATACGCAAAATAATGGGTGGTCAAACACAAAATCATGTCAAGTACGGTAATTCAAATACACAAAATATACGTTTCCGTATTTACTTTGTGTTACCGGCACCCTTGAGAATGAAATCCGAAACCCTTTTATTTATTGTTATTTTGGGTTTGTTTATACCACACACATTCATTGATCGCATTGCTTACAGTGAATACACGTGCACTAACAATTGTGCTGTTCTTGGTTAACATATGTATGTCAAGTGGTTCTAAATTAAATAGTTCTTATTACCAAAGTGAAAATGCTCTATGCTCAGCATTCATGCACTCTGTGAATGCCCTATAGTATGCATACATTACAACATAGTTTTGGACGGTCGTGTTGAGGTCGAAACGGCGAGGCGGATCATCAATCAAGTGGGTCGGCTAGAAGAACTGTTGATGACGTTGGTAGGGGACAACGAACGTCTGAGGGGTCGTTTGGACGCCCTAGATGCTGGGGGCGCTACGCCAAGTGTACGAGTATCCCGGCTGGATAAATCCTCGCCTGTTCAGCCTGTGTGCCAGAAAGCGCCAGTAGTTGCCCCGGCACCGAAACCAGTCGAGACCTGGTCGGTGGTTGTGCGAAGCAAGACGGCGGCTAAGTCTGAAGAGATTGTTAAAAAGGTTGTGAACGAAGTAGGTCCCACGCTCGGGGTCAGAGTTCACGCGGTTAAGGCGGTTCGTAGCGGTGGGGCGGTCATTCGCACCCCCTCAGTCGCGGAGCGGGAGAGGATCGTCCGGAATCCTAAATTTTCCGAACATGGACTGGAAGTGACGGTCAACGATAGAGAGGGTACTAGGGTGGTCGTCCAGAGGGTTCACTCCGAGATCACCCCTGATGAATTCATGGGTGCTCTCTACGAGCTGAATCTAAAGGTACGTATGACCTTAGAAGCCTTTAAGAAGGGGGTACGGCTCGTGAGTCGACCGTGGAGCGTGCGCGCTGGCGGAGCTGTCGACGTTACTCTGGAGGGTGATGGCAATGCCATGGAATCCCTTCTGAGTGCCGGAGGCTGCTACGTTAAGTGGTTTAGGTTCCGCGTGAGACGCCATGAGCTTATCCCTAGCTGCTATCGTTGTCTTGGGTTTGACCATATGGTTAGGGATTGCCGTAGCAAAGGTGAAGTCTGTCGTCGGTGCGGACAGACCGGTCACGTCGTACATCGTTGCGAAAATCTGCCGCATTGTAGGAACTGTGCGTTCAAGGGCATGCCGTCGAATCATCTTATGATGACCGACGACTGTCCCACGTACAGCGTGTTAGTCGCGAGGGCTAGGGCAAGGCATTAAGATGTCTCTGTCAATTATTCAATATAATTGCCAGGGCTCTTATGCCAGTATGTGTGAATTGGGCGAAAGGATGGTTGCCATGAAGAGCGGGTTTGCCCTGGTTCAGGAACCTTACTCAACCGATGGTTGTGTAAGGGGTTTACCCTCATTTATGAGGGTATTTCCTTGTTCTAGGGTCAAGGCCGCTGTAATTGTCAACGATCCTGACGCAGAGTGTATTGTGTTATCTGCCAACGAACTGGGGGTATGTGTCTTGGTCGAAGGAAGATTCGGAAAAATCTTCCTGGCAAGCATATACTGTCAGTTCAGCAGCCCATTAGAGCCGTATATCTCGTATATGGATACGGTGCTACTACTAGCGAGTAGCAACCCGATTATCCTAGGTATGGACGCGAACGCATCGTCTCCCATGTGGTTCAGTAAGTTATCCCGGCATTCGTCTGGATATCAGATGTTAAGTGACTGGATGGTTAATCGGGGTGTTAGTGCTATAATTTAAATAATTACACTTTTTATTATTTGTTTAAAAACAGCCGCTCATGCGACTGTTTACTTTCACGTCTCTTTATTAATTGTTTTTCTATACTAATTTTAACGTATATCTACCTACGTACGCGCGCACATGCATTGTACACGCGTACACATACACTTACATTATGTGTAACTGAGTAGACGAGTGAATTTGCGTATTAAGCAGTTCACACGTAACTATACTACAGTACAATTGTGAGAAATACTTTTCTCACGCTTGAGTTCGGTGCAGGTGGATATATTTAGTTACAATTAGTAATTTAATTTTACTATTTAGTTACCGTACAGAAGGTAGGGTAACTATGACTTATCAAACACACTACACCTCCCTTTTACAGAAAAAGAATGATATATATTCCTGATCATTCTTTCATATACTTATAGTATTTTTAAATTTAGTTTGAAAAAGAAATATTAGGTCTCAAGATCTATTTTGGGTTCTTCACCTTCCCTTTTTTCCTTAAAATAAAATTAAATTTTAATTAATTCGATTTTGAAATTTATTTTTAATTTTAATTTAAATTTTATAAAGTTATTTAAAATTAATGTTGTAGGTAAAATTATAATTTATATGTAAAATGTTTTCTTCTTTTTTTTTTGAATGTTAGTTTACAATAAATTCTTCTTTTATTTTTAATGTTGGTTTACAATAAATTCTTCTTTTTTTTCTTAAATTAATTATAATGTTAATTTTAAAAATTTTAAATTTTATATTTAGAATTGTTGTTAAATTTTAATCTTAAACTTATTTTGACCTGGCCAGGTATTTTTAAAATTAGAATGAAAAATTTTTTTTTTTTTTTTTTTTTAGCTACATTGTTTTAGTCTATTTTTATGTACATTGGCTTTTTTACCGTCACTCATTGATAGGGTACAATTACCTAATTCGTCTATTTTCTCTACCGAATAAGGTCCCTTAAACAAGCTTTCCAGTTTATGGCCCGCATTGTTCTCTATCAAAACCAAATCTCCTATTTTTATTTCAATGGGATTAATTCTTCTATCGTACAGAGTCTTACTACTTTGTTTTTGCCTTTCTATCATACTCGCGGCTCGCTGCTGCGCCGTCTGAAGCCTATACTTTACCTCTTTTTCGTATGACTCTATGTTATATATTGGGTCAACGATATTGTTATCAAGAAATGGTATGTTAGGTGATTTCTTACCAAATATCAGTTCATACGGACAGTACCCATGGACAGTAGAAGGTGTTGTATTGAAGCAATACGTGAAGTATGTCAACCATTCGTCCCAATCTGTTCTGTCCGCTGAAAGATATGAACGAACGTATTCGTTAAATGTTCTATGTGATCTTTCTATAGTACCCAACGTTTGATGATGGTATGCTGTCGATGTTGTGTACTCAATATTCAGCAATCCACAAAGCTCTTGTATGGTCTGGTTCTTATACTCCGTTCCCATATCAGTCAGAATTCTATTCATTGGACCGTATATTAAAATGAAATTTTCAAAAATAGCCTTGGCTACGGTTCTAGCCTGTTTGTCAGGAATTGGTATAGTGATCAAATACTTCGTTAGATCACATATTATGGTTATGGCATATTCATTGCCGTTATTAGATTTAATAAAAGGACCAATTGTGTCAATAACGACTATATCGAATGCTTTCACTGGTGTTTCCGTTATCACCATTGGTTCCCTTGTTTTCGGTAGGGATTTATTTGTCTGACACTGCTTACATCCTTTTATATAGTTACGTATGTCTCTTGACATTCCGTTCCAGAAATATTTTTCATTTATTTTTGCTGTCATCCTTGTTATCCCTGGATGACCTCCGTATAAAGGATCATTGTGATATTTTTCTAGGAGTGTGTTTTTCTGCTCGTCAGCAGTAACATTTATTCTCCGTGGCGCTAGAGCTATTATTAATTTTTTTAATTCTTTGTTCCCTATTTCTTTAAACACATTGATTCGAATCTTCTCAAATATTTTGTCATTTAGTGATAGTTGCAACTTTTCGATGCCTTTGTTGTCGGTCATATTTTCCAACCTAGGGAAGAATTGATTTAGATCAACTTTCCCATTAACAATAAGGTCATCTATCCTAAGCTCCTCTAAAGTTATTTTCCCGTGTTTAAGGTAACACCTCGGTGTTTTGCCTTGTAAGTCAAACTTTAGGCGAACATTTTTTCTTACTTCCTTTATACTAAGTGTTTCATAAACCCTTGGGGTTGTCGTTATACTCTTTATTTTCTCATCTATTCCTGGTTGTGTTTTTCTAGATTTTGTTCTAGTGGTTACCATAAAAATGTTTCTGCTAGTTTTTATGTCTGCTATTGTTATTCTGGATAAAGCGTCTGCCGCATGGTTATCCTTTCCCCTCAGGTACTCTATTGTAAAATCATACTCTTCTAAATCCAATCTCATTCGCGTCAATTTTGAGGAAGGGTTTTTCATCGAGAACAAGTACGACAGTGGTCTGTGATCGCTTCTCACTAAAAATCTCGTGCCATATATGTATGGTCTGAAATATGTAATCGCCCAGTGTACAGCTGCTAATTCCTGTTCAATAGTAGATTTGTTCGCTTCACCTTTCGTGAACGATCGTGAGGCATATGCTATTGGAAGTTGTATTCCATCATGCTCTTGGCTTAGCACTGCACCGCATGCATATTTACTTGCATCGGTTGTGATACAGAATTGTTCATCAAAATTGGGATATTGTAATATTCTTGGGTTCAGTAGTGAGTTTTTCAAATATTCGAATGCTTTCTCACACTCTCTACTCCATTCGAATTTTGTATTTTTCCTACATAATCTCGTTAAGAGACGAGCGTGTTCCGCAAAATTAGGAACAAAACGTCTATAGTAATTGCAAAATGCTACAAATCGTTTTGTTTCATCGGCATTTTTAGGTGTGGGATAGTCTTGAATTATTTTGAATTTGCTATCGTCTGGAAGAATGCCTTTATCTGTACATTTGTGTCCCAAATAAGTCACTTCATGACTGAAAAATGAACATTTTCCTGGATGTAGTTTAAGGTTATATTTCCGACAGGTTTCAAAAACATCTACCAGATTCCTAATCATGTGTCGTTCTGAACGACCAATTACAACTAAATCATCCATATATAAGAAAGCTTGAGCTGGTGATAAACCAGCGAATGCAATTGTCATCATTCTCTGAAATGAATTTGGGGCTATTTTAAGCCCGTATGGGAGGCGCTTAAAACGGAATGATCCCTTATCTGTTGAAAATGATGTGATATCCCTGGAGTCCTCATCTAATTCAATTTGATGAAACCCAGACGTTAAGTCTAGACAAGAAAAATATTTCGCTTTGCCAAGTTGATCAAGAATGTCATCTATTCTTGGTAATGGAAATTTATCTGCAATCAATTTTTTATTAACCGCCCTGTAATCTACTACTAATCTCCATCTTTTATTAACGCTTCCAGCTAAAGATTTTTTCGGTACTAATAATATTGGGCTATTGTATTCAGAAGCTGATGGTTCAATTATACCATCTTTTATTAATTTATCCACTTGTCCTGTTATTTCCTCCTTATGCGCATAAGGTATCCTATAGTTTTTAATATATGTTGGTTCTATATCTTTTAAACGCAATTTTTGCCTGTAAAAATTATTCGCAGATATTTTTTCTGTTTCTAGTGCGAAAACATCAATATATTTCATGCATATTTCCTTTAGTTCATTCTCAATGAATTTAGGAAATTTTTCGGACAATATCTTAAATTTATCATCGTTATTCTGACACTCGACCATTGATACTGTTTCATAATTATCCAAGCTTTCAGTCTCTATTTGAGCATCAGATATAACAACTTCTTCGTCTGTTGTATTCATTATACGTACAAAAGTTTGTGAGGCGTTAGAAATTGTATTTGCTATAAATATCCCCTCCTTAGGGGTTTGGTTAGGAATTAATATGTCCCCCTTTGAATCTCCTACATTTATTCTTCTAATTACCTCTGATCTCGCAGGTAATGATATTGTGTTGATGTTTGGGTATTTTCGCATTTTCATCCGTATACTTTGTGGGAAATCATCTGGTCTTAATACTATCCAATCTTGATCCGTTCCATATTCTAGTTTACAATTGTACTTTCTAATGAAGTCAAGTCCCAATATTCCATCAGATGGAACTGGAAAGTCATCATCTACCACATGGAGTTTATGTTTAACTAACAGATTTTCAAATATCAGATCCGTTGTGATCTTTCCCCTAGTATAGGTTATACCCTTTCCTATGCCATGTAGGCTAATTGTGTTGGATGTATCTATTCTTTCAAATTTATTCTGTCCGCTTTTTATTATTGATATGTCCGCACCTGTGTCTACCAAAAATGTCGACACTCCTTCATTGAATTTTGATTTTAGTGAAATATATGATGCTGAATTCAGATTAACGTTTAAGATTCTACTATTTCTAATTATTTCATCTATTGAGTACCCGGGGATTGTACGTTTTCCGTACTCCCATGCAAAGCCCGGACATCACGTCCTCTATTATTATTGCGGTTGTTATAGTTCCCGCTGTAGTTATTATTGTTCCTGTTGTAACTGTCACGGCCATTATATTGCCTATTGACCTCATTGTTACCATTGTGGGACTGGTTACTCCCACTGTTGTATCTCCTGTTATTGTTACTACGACCGCTATTTCCGGTGTAATTTCCACGTCGGCTAAAATTTGCGTAGGATCGCCCACGTCTTTGACCCTGGGTATTGTGCATATCCCTGTTATAGTACATTATTGTACTATTTTTAGGCGCATCGGTTGAACAACTTATAAACTTAGCTACCGCATCATTGAGAGTGTTAAATTGACCTGCTTCTAGTATGAGTCCCACTCTGTCGTTGGTACTGTTTTTTGTCATTGCCTTTACAGCAATGTTTGTTGTGTATTTTTCGGCTAGTGTAGTATTTAAACCGTCCACTATGTAGGCGCTTTGTAATCTTTTCGCCAGTTCTTCTATCTCTTTGGTGTAGTCATTTGGTGTCCTACCACACTGTTTGAGATTCATTATCTTTGCCGAAAGCAACTCAACGGACTCGCCCTTGACTGTTGTTTTTAACCTAGCTATTATGCCGGCTAAATTTACTTCATTACCCTCTATGAGAGTACGTGCCGTTCCCTTCAATTTAGTCTTTACTAAATTGACGGCCACCGCATCCTGGTCTTCCGCAATTGAATCCACCAGTGTTAATGCATCCAGAAAACTTTGTAGGTTCTCTGCCCTACCATCAAAATCAGGTATGATTCTGGATGCTGTCCTTAAAAATTCCGTTGCTGTTTGTGGCATGTTTGCGCTTATTATTTCTGTCTGTATTGCTAATTTATTTTTGTCATCCGCAAATTCTACCCTTTCATGTAATGAGTTGGGCAATTCTACTTCAAGACCCCTACGAGCTGCTACACTGATGAGTTTACTTCTTAGGTCAATGAAAAAACCCTCTGCTGCAACCTTATGTGCGGGTGTTAAACGCTGATAATTTACGTTTAATACGACTCTTATTTCTTCAAGTCGTAAGTAGAGGTTTTTTAGATGTTTTTCAACAGTTTCCTCTTTGGTAGGCCTATCGCTATTGAGGCATTTATAGGACTTGTCAAATTCCTCTCTGATAAGTCTGCACTGGCCTAGTATCGCAGACCAGTCCATACATGCAGATTAAAATTGACTTTTGTCTGCTAGGACAGAAAATCTTACCAGAAAATCGCACAAAAAAAAAATATTCAAAATATTTGTCATTTAGGATTTGTCCCCCAAAGTTCCTGCTATATTAGCAATTAATTCAAATATTCAACAAAATAAAGTAATTCAATAATAGGACTCCTCCGGCACTTTATGTAAAATTTTATTCTCTTTAGTCAGTATTTTTAATAATGATGACAAAATAAAAAAAATTTTGATAATATATAACATGATGTTATCGCAGTCTCTGCTTTGTTCTCTTTCTTTTTTTTTTTTGTTTAAATCTATTCGAGGAGTATATAATTTTAAAATCTTATGGGCCCATTTTTAAACCTTGTCAAGGTTGTCGCCTCTACTTAGATATCTCTTACGGAGAGATCTTTTGTGCAGTAGGTATAATTTTAGCGTTAAGTTTACCCCGCTTATCAATACCAAGCACAATGTGAGGTACCACAAGGATTGTATTTGGTTTGTGTGGTCGACAACCTCAACGTTGGTTATTACATTTGCGTTCGGGTTTTCTAATTTTGATTCCGGCTTACCCATGTTAAAATATAATTTATCTTTTAATTTCCTATTCCCAATAAAAATCAATATTTAAATTTATATTAAAGAATCAATATTTTAGTTTTAATGATACATTAAATATTTTAAATTGTCGATTTATTCCTAAATATGATGACTTTTCTATGTTCTGTTCTATATATTAAGTTATTCTATTTTATAGAAAAATTCACAGTTTAATTAATTTTAAAGTGAGTTCAATATTAATAATCATGTTTTTTTTGTTTTTAAAAAAATTTTTTTTTTTTTTTTTTTTTAATATAATTAAATACATAATTTTTTTTTCTAATATTTTGTATTCAAATTTCTTTTCAATTGATTGATTTTAACAAAAAAAAATGTTATCAATACGAGTATCGAAGAAATCAATATTTAACTACTATGTAATATGTATGATTCAACTTATTTAAAAAATAAAATATGCTACTTAGCTGTTGTTTTATTCTCCAGCTGCTGTAGATGATGGTTACTGTTGTTGACGTAGAGTTTGATGAATCTGTTGCTGGGGTTGCTTATTCATGTTGTTATTACCGTTTTTCGACTCTTCACTTTTTACAATTATTTTGGCTGTTACACTTTTGGTATTCCAGTTTGATGAATCCGTTGTTGCTGCGGTTGCTTATTCATGTCGTTATTACCTTTTTCAACTCTTCACTTTTTTACAATTATTTTGGCTTTTACACTTTTGGTATTCCTTCTTAACAAATTTTTAATTGTTGATTAAATTTAAATGTTGATTAATAATGTACGTTTTTCGACTCTTCACTTTTTTACAATTATTTTGGCTTTTACACTTTTGGTATTCCTTCTTAACAAATTTTCAATTGTTGATTAAATTTAAATGTTGATTAATAATATACGTTTTTCGACTTTTCATGCTTGGTATATGTAGTTATTGTTTTTCTGATTTTTTCACAAATTAAATTTTTTCTTAAAATTTTAATTGACTTATTATTTTTTTCATATTTTATTTTTTTTTTCATTGGCAGGATCGCCATATAATTTAAATAATTACACTTTTTATTATTTGTTTAAAAACAGCCGCTCATGCGACTGTTTACTTTCACGTCTCTTTATTAATTGTTTTTCTATACTAATTTTAACGTATATCTACCTACGTACGCGCGCACATGCATTGTACACGCGTACACATACACTTACATTATGTGTAATTGAGTAGACGAGTGAATTTGCGTATTAAGCAGTTCACACGTAACTATACTACAGTACAATTGTGAGAAATACTTTTCTCACGCTTGAGTTCGGTGCAGGTGGATATATTTAGTTACAATTAGTAATTTAATTTTACTATTTAGTTACCGTACAGAAGGTAGGGTAACTATGACTTATCAAACACACTACAGTGCGTTAAATCAGCCCTCTGATTTATATACGTTTTCCGGTCCTAATGGTGTGAGTGATATTGATGTGACAGCCGTAAATGACGTCGTACTGCGGCGTTTTCGCTGCGACTGGGACGTTAAGGACGATTGGGGGGTGAGTGATCATAATCCAATACGGATTGTGCTCCATTACTCACCCGCCCCTGTAGAGGTCTCGGATGTGATGCGGTGGCGTAGACTCCCAATTAGTTGGGATTTCTACGGCTCGTGCATTAGGGAGGCGGCCTCTGAGGTCTCCATCGGGGATTTCAGGGGTCTGACCATAGATGGACAGATAGGTAAGCTGAACGATTGGACGATAAACACCAATGACGCCCTTCTTGGGAGATGTTCTAGGACAATCCCCGGAAGGGTTAAATGGTGGACGCGGGAGTTAACAGAAATGCGGCGGACCGTCCGGCAGCTCAGGAAGCGATTCCAGAGAGCCAGGCGGACCAATGCAGATGATGTGCTACTGCGTGCGACGAACTACGCGACACAGCTACGTGCCTATAAGGACCGTATCGTGAAAGTGAAGGAGGATGACTGGAGAGCATACGTACGGGACAACAGGGACGACCCATGGGGCAGAGTCTATAAGCTCTGTAGAGGTAGGAGCCAGCGGACCGATGTGTCTGGCCTACATGTTGGTAATGAAATATTGCCATCATGGGGGGCATGCATATGCGTTCTGCTGGGTGAGTTCTTTCCAAGGGTGGAGGGTCCTATCCATCTTCCTTTTCAGGGGGTGGATCCCCCTCCTCCGTTGGACAGAACTGAGTTAGAGTTAAGCATTTGTCAGGCGCGGAGTAGAAAGTCTCCAGGTATGGATGGAATGACCGGAGAGATGTGTAAAAGCATCTGGAAGGCCATTCCTGAGTACTTGTTGGCAATTTATGAAAAGTGTGTATCAGAGGGGTATTTTCCACATCCGTGGAAGATAGCCCGTGTCGTTGTTTTGCTTAAGTCACCCGATAGGATTAGGAGCAATCCTCGCTCCTATAGGGGCATCAGTCTGCTTCCGGTGCTTGGAAAAGTATTGGAAAGGATTATGGTGAAAAGGCTTCAGGAGAGGATCGACCAGGGCACATGCGAGTGGCAATTTGGCTTTAGAAGTGGTAGGAGTGTAGATGACGCCTGGCATCACGTTAAAACGTGTGTCGGTAGGACAGAGGCAGGATATGTCCTTGGAATCTTTATTGATTTCAAGGGTGCGTTCGACTTCCTGTTATGGGAAGGCGTTCTAGCGAGGCTACGCGAGGTCGGCTGCCAAGAGTTGGAGTTATGGAAAAGCTACTTCTCTGGCAGGCGGGCTTGCGTCGCTGGTGTGAACGAGTCCGTGTGCATTGAGGTGGTCAGAGGTTGTCCGCAGGGATCCATCTGCGGTCCATTTATTTGGAATCTAATGATGGATCCTCTTTTGCGGAGGCTGATGGTTGCATACAATGTGTGCGCATATGCGGATGACTTGCTCGTCCTTATCGAAGGCCAGTCTCGTGCTGAGCTGGAGAGAAGGGGGGAGGAAGCCATGCAGATTGTCTGCGATTGGAGTAGACATGTAGGAGTAGACGTAGCAATGGACAAAACTGTGATGATGTTGCTCAAGGGCAGATTATCGCTAAATCGACCTCCAACTGTTAGGGCCAATGGCGTTAGCCTTAAGTATGCGACTGAGGTCAAGTACTTGGGGATAACAATGCGTGAGCGTATGAACTTCTTGGTTCATCTCGAGCGTGTCAAGGCGAAATTGACTGGTGTGGTGGGATGTGTCCGGCGCATTCTTAGGAATGACTGGGGCCTCAGCAGGCGTTCTATGCGGACCATTTACCGTGGACTATTTGTTGCCTGCGCAACATATGGCTCCTCGGTGTGGTCCAGCGTGGTCACGACTGCCAGAGGAAAGCTGAAAATCATGTCGTGTCAACGGGTAGTCTTGCTCGCTTGTGTGCCATGTTGTCGTACGGTCTCCACGGAGGCCTTACAGGTGTTGGTAGGTGTAGCCCCTCTTGACTTGGAGGTGATACGTAAAAGTATTGCCTACAGGATCAGGAAGGGACAGCCGTTGTTGCAGGACGATTGGGTGACTAACGATGACGTTAGTGGTAGGAGCTGGACGGAGTGCAAGGCACTCTTAAATGAGTGTGTTGTCTCCAGATGGCAAGATAGATGGGACAGAAGTGACAATGGACGGGTTACATACTCCTTCATTCACGATGTGACGTTCGTGGCGAAACGTCCAGACTTTGGCTTTAGCCTGAGTATGGGCTTTTTGCTTACGGGCCATGGGTCGTTTAATGCATTTTTGTATAAAAGAGCTTTGGCTAATACGCCTGAGTGTGACTGTGGACCTTTTACCGAGGACTGGTTTCATATTTTGTGCATATGCACATTCTACTCGGACATACGGGACCTAGATTCTCTAGGTGTCGTATTGACGGACGATGGCTGTGATGTCAGTGGTGTGCTTGTGAATGATGAGAGAGTGCGTTGTATGAATGAGTTTGCGTGTGAAGTCTTCAAAAGGAGACGATTAAGAAGGGTTTGATCGCACACGTGTGTTTACATCCACAGGATGTACGCATGCGTGTGTACCCAAGACCTTCTAGAAGGCCTTAGTTGTGTACCTATACACTCACCCACAGGGTGGGTGTATGGGTGTGGAACTAAGGCCTTCGAATGGTCACCAGTCCATAGCTGTTTGGAGCTATACTGGTAGTAGCTTTGCTACGAAGTCTGACCGGAGGCTATATATTTATATATAATTCTGGTACCACGGGAAGTCAGAGCCCCTGGAATCCTTGATTCCAGCTGACTTGCGGGTACGGCCCCTTGGGGAGTATCGTGGTGGCTGTGGTTTATACCCAAATCGCGGGGAGAGCATAGCTCGATGTGGAGTTGCATTCAACCGGGTGCTGTGACCCTAGAACAGCAGAGGTGTGTAAGGTAGGCCTCGACTCCCCACCAAGGAGTGGGATTTGTTGCCCAAATGCACAAATCTTGAATTGGTACCGGAGTGTAGTTAACTACACAATGGGGCGGTGGTCGGCGCATATTCCGATCCAGTGTTCAGAGCACCGTGAGGTTATGTCAACGAGACGGGTACTCACGTTAAACACAAGAGACTTCTAGCTAAAATGTCATTCGTTGTTTGACTGTTGAAGTGTACGGTTGTGTTTTTATAAAGCGTCGCGTTAATCAGTTGATTTTTGAATTTTTTCTAAGTGAAAGTGTGTGTGAGTGTTTTGTTTTTGCAAAGTTGAGACTCCGCTGATCGGGGCTCCGCTGAACAAAAATAATCTCCGGCAAATTGTGAGGTTAGAGTCACTTTTTGTGGTAAGGTAGTGGTGAGTGGCAGTGGTAAGTGTGAACGTGGTTGCCATTAGTGGCTTGCCATTTCGGGTCGGTAATAGTGTCCATTTCCGGTCGGTAAGGCAGTGCAAAAATCGGATTTTGTCGGTAAAACGGTTCACTTCCGGTTCCGGTGTGTGTCTGTGCTAGACGGTCGGTAGGTAGTGCAGTACAAGTGTCTTGACTAACTTCCGCTGAAGTTAGTGCAGTTCGTAGTTGAGTGGGTGCGTATAAGTACTAGTTTTTAATAAACTATTAAGTATACGCAACCAGTACAACTGTTTTTGGTTCACTAGTAGTCTTAGTGTCCGTCCTTCCGTCAGTTATAATTTGTCCGTCCTTCCTTCGGTTGTCCGTCCTTCCGTCGGTTGTCTGTCCTTCCGTGGCAGCGTCCGTCTGTCCGCGGTTGTGTCAGTCGGTTGTCCGTCTGTCCGTGGCAGTGTCCGTCTGTCCGCGGCAGTATCCGTCTATCCGTGGCAGTGTCCGTCTGTCCGCGGCGTGTCCGTCTGTCCGTAATTAAAAATTTTTTGATCGCGGTTCGAAGTGTGAGTGTGGTTTTAATTCGTAAATTGATACCGTCGTATCGGTTGCGGTTAGGGCCGTTAGCTTTTTAGTGCGTTTGGCGATTCTGTGGGTCGGTTAACAGTTTGTCGGGGTACTGTTCGGTACGGGTAACTGTTATCGGTCGGTACACAGTTCGATTTTTTGCTTACGTATTTGGCAGTACGTACTGCCCGGGTCGGTTTTTACTGCTTCGGGTCGGTTTTTAAGCAGTCGGTCGGTTCTTGGTTAGGGGTCGGGTAAGATGGTGAAGCCCAAAAGGGGCGCGGGTCCAAGGTGTGCCAGGTTGAAACCAGTTGACGGCACAGGGGACGAACGCGGGACAGATACGGATGTCAGTGGGCCGGACAAAGTCGACATGACGGAGGAGGTGCCACCCACCGGTGGTAGTAGACTCCGCCATTCCGACTCGGACATGGACAACGGAGAGTCGACTGTTAACGAGGACGGAAAGCGGTTCAAACCCGGCTCTCCCAAATCGGGAGGAAAGGTTTTTGCTGAACCGAAGATGGTTTCAGGACAGGTTAGGAGAAAGACTGCCATAAGGACTGACGTTGGCAGCATGGGTAGCTTGGTTGGCAGCGTTTCTAGCTTGCACGGTGGCTTAGGGAGAAGTTCAACTCCGGTACCAGCAGTCTCCACAGCTTCCCCTTCTGGGCCCTGTGGTGCTGATTCTGCAATTAAGCAGATGAAGGCGATGACGTCGGAGTTGAACGACATAGTTTTGGACGGTCGTGTTGAGGTCGAAACGGCGAGGCGGATCATCAATCAAGTGGGTCGGCTAGAAGAACTGTTGATGACGTTGGTAGGGGACAACGAACGTCTGAGGGGTCGTTTGGACGCCCTAGATGCTGGGGGCGCTACGCCAAGTGTACGAGTATCCCGGCTGGATAAATCCTCGCCTGTTCAGCCTGTGTGCTAGAAAGCGCCAGTAGTTGCCTCGGCACCGAAACCAGTCGAGACCTGGTCGGTGGTTGTGCGAAGCAAGACGGCGGCTAAGTCTGAAGAGATTGTTAAAAAGGTTGTGAACGAAGTAGGTCCCACGCTCGGGGTCAGATTTCACGCGGTTAAGGCGGTTCGTAGCGGTGGGGCGGTCATTCGCACCCCCTCAGTCGCGGAGCGGGAGAGGATCGTCCGGAATCCTAAATTTTCCGAACATGGACTGGAAGTGACGGTCAACGATAGAGAGGGTACTAGGGTGGTCGTCCAGAGGGTTCACTCCGAGATCACCCCTGATGAATTCATGGGTGCTCTCTACGAGCTGAATCTAAAGGAACGTATGACCTTAGAAGCCTTTAAGAAGGGGGTACGGCTCGTGAGTCGACCGTGGAGCGTGCGCGCTGGCGGAGCTGTCGACGTTACTCTGGAGGGTGATGGCAATGCCATGGAATCCCTTCTGAGTGCCGGAGGCTGCTACGTTAAGTGGTTTAGGTTCCGCGTGAGACGCCATGAGCTTATCCCTAGCTGCTATCGTTGTCTTGGGTTTGACCATATGGTTAGGGATTGCCGTAGCAAAGGTGAAGTCTGTCGTCGGTGCGGACAGACCGGTCACGTCGTACATCGTTGCGAAAATCTGCCGCATTGTAGGAACTGTGCGTTCAAGGGCCTGCCGTCGAATCATCTTATGATGACCGACGACTGTCCCACGTACAGCGTGTTAGTCGCGAGGGCTAGGGCAAGGCATTAAGATGTCTCTGTCAATTATTCAATATAATTGCCAGGGCTCTTATGCCAGTATGTGTGAATTGGGCGAAAGGATGGTTGCCATGAAGAGCGGGATTGCCCTGGTTCAGGAACCTTACTCAACCGATGGTTGTGTAAGGGGTTTACCCTCATTTATGAGGGTATTTCCTTGTTCTAGGGTCAAGGCCGCTGTAATTGTCAACGATCCTGACGCAGAGTGTATTGTGTTATCTGCCAACGAACTGGGGGTATGTGTCTTGGTCGAAGGAAGATTCGGAAAAATCGTCCTGGCAAGCATATACTGTCAGTTCAGCAGCCCATTAGAGCCGTATATCTCGTATATGGATACGGTGCTACTACTAGCGAGTAGCAACCCGATTATCCTAGGTATGGACGCGAACGCATCGTCTCCCATGTGGTTCAGTAAGTTATCCCGGCATTCGTCTGGATATCAGAACCACCATCGGGGTGAGATGTTAAGTGACTGGATGGTTAATCGGGGTGTTAGTGCGTTAAATCAGCCCTCTGATTTATATACGTTTTCCGGTCCTAATGGTGTGAGTGATATTGATGTGACAGCCGTAAATGACGTCGTACTGCGGCGTTTTCGCTGCGATTGGGACGTTAAGGACGATTGGGGGGTGAGTGATCATAATCCAATACGGATTGTGCTCCATTACTCGCCCGCCCCTGTAGAGGTCTCGGATGTGATGCGGTGGCGTAGACTCCCAATTAATTGGGATTTCTACGGCTCGTGCATTAGGGAGGCGGCCTCTGAGGTATCCATTGGGGATTTCAGGGGTCTGACCATAGATGGACAGATAGGTAAGCTGAACGATTGGACGATAAACACCAATGACGCCCTTCTTGGGAGATGTTCTAGGACAATCCCCGGAAGGGTTAAATGGTGGACGCGGGAGTTAACAGAAATGCGGCGGACCGTCCGGCAACTCAGGAAGCGATTCCAGAGAGCCAGGCGGACCAATGCAGATGATGTGCTACTGCGTGCGACGAACTACGCGACACAGCTACGTGCCTATAAGGACCGTATCGTGAAAGTGAAGGAGGATGACTGGAGAGCATACGTACGGGACAACAGGGACGACCCATGGGGCAGAGTCTATAAGCTCTGTAGAGGTAGGAGCCAGCGGACCGATGTGTCTGGCCTACGTGTTGGTAATGAAATATTGCCATCATGGGGGGCATGCATACGTGTTCTGCTGGGTGAGTTCTTTCCGAGGGTGGAGGGTCCTATCCATCTTCCTTTTCAGGGGGTGGATCCCCCTCCTCCGTTGGACAGAACTGAGCTAGAGTTAAGCATTTGTCAGGCGCGGAGTAGAAAGTCTCCAGGTATGGATGGAATGACCGGAGAGATGTGTAAAAGCATCTGGAAGGCCATTCCTGAGTACTTGTTGGCAATTTATGAAAAGTGTGTATCAGAGGGGTATTTTCCACATCCGTGGAAGATAGCCCGTGTCGTTGTTTTGCTTAAGTCACCCGATAGGATCAGGAGCAATCCTCGCTCCTATAGGGGCATCAGTCTGCTTCCGGTGCTTGGAAAAGTACTGGAAAGGATTATGGTGAAAAGGCTTCAGGAGAGGATCGACCAGGGCACATGCGAGTGGCAATTTGGCTTTAGAAGTGGTAGGAGTGTAGATGACGCCTGACATCACGTTAAAACGTGTGTCGGTAGGACAGAGGCAGGATATGTCCTTGGAATCTTTATTGATTTCAAGGGTGCGTTCGACTTCCTGTTATGGGAAGGCGTTCTAGCGAGGCTACGCGAGGTCGGCTGCCAAGAGTTGGAGTTATGGAAAAGCTACTTCTCTGGCAGGCGGGCTTGCGTCGCTGGTGTGAACGAGTCCGTGTGCATTGAGGTGGTCAGAGGTTGTCCGCAGGGATCCATCTGCGGTCCGTTTATTTGGAATCTAATGATGGATCCTCTTTTGCGGAGGCTGATGGTTGCATACAATGTGTGCGCATATGCGGATGACTTGCTCGTCCTTATCGAAGGCCAGTCTCGTGCTGAGCTGGAGAGAAGGGGGGAGGAAGCCATGCAGATTGTCTGCGATTGGAGTAGACAGGTAGGAGTAGATGTAGCAATGGACAAAACTGTGATGATGTTGCTCAAGGGCAGATTATCGCTAAATCGACCTCCAACTGTTAGGGCCAATGGCGTTAGCCTTAAGTATGCGACTGAGGTCAAGTACTTGGGGATAACAATGCGTGAGCGTATGAACTTCTTGGTTCATCTCGAGCGTGTCAAGGCGAAATTGACTGGTGTGGTGGGATGTGTCCGGCGCATTCTTAGGAATGACTGGGGCCTCAGCAGGCGTTCTATGCGGACCATTTACCGTGGACTATTTGTTGCCTGCGCAACATATGGCTCCTCGGTGTGGTCCAGCGTGGTCACGACTGCCAGAGGAAAGCTGAAAATCATGTCGTGTCAACGGGTAGTCTTGCTCGCTTGTGTGCCATGTTGTCGTACGGTCTCCACGGAGGCCTTACAGGTGTTGGTAGGTGTAGCCCCTCTTGACTTGGAGGTTATACGTAAAAGTATTGCCTACAGGATCAAGAAAGGACAGCCATTTTTGCAGGACGATTGGGTGACTAACGATGACGTTAGTGGTAGGAGCTGGACGGAGTGCAAGGCACTCTTAAATGAGTGTGTTGTCTCCAGATGGCAAGATAGATGGGACAGAAGTGAATGAAGGGTTACATACTCCTTCATTCACGATGTGACGTTCGTGGCGAAACGTCCAGACTTTGGCTTTAGCCTGAGTATGGGCTTTTTGCTTACGGGCCATGGGTCGTTTAATGCATTTTTGCATAAAAGAGCTTTGGCTAATACGCCTGAGTGTGACTGTGGACCTTTTACCGAGGACTGGTTTCATGTTTTGTGCATATGCACGTTCTACACGGACATACGGGACCTAGATTCTCTAGGTGTCGTATTGACGGACGATGGTTGTGATGTCAGTGGTGTGCTTGTGAATGATGAGAGAGTGCGTTGTATGAATGAGTTTGCGTGTGAAGTCTTCAAAAGAAGACGATTAAGAAGGGTTTGATCGCACACGTGTGTTTACATCCACAGGATGTATGCATGCGTGTGTACCCAAGACCTTCTAGAAGGCCTTAGTTGTGTACCTATACACTCACCCACAGGGTGGGTGTATGGGTGTGGAACTAAGGCCTTCGAATGGTCACCAGTCCATAGCTGTTTGGAGCTATACTGGTAGTAGCTTTGCTACGAAGTCTGACCGGAGGCTATATATTTATATATAATTCTGGTACCACGGGAAGTCAGAGCCCCTGGAATCCTTGATTCCAGCTGACTTGCGGGTACGGCCCCTTGGGGAGTATCGTGGTGGCTGTGGTTTATACCCAAATCGCGGGGAGAGCATAGCTCGATGTGGAGTTGCATTCAACCGGGTGCTGTGACCCTAGAACAGCAGAGGTGTGTAAGGTAGGCCTCGACTCCCCACCAAGGAGTGGGATTTGTTGCCCAAATGCACAAATCTTGAATTGGTACCGGAGTGTAGTTAACTACACAATGGGGCGGTGGTCGGCGCATATTCCGATCCAGTGTTCAGAGCACCGTGAGGTTATGTCAACGGGACGGGTACTCACGTTAAACACAAGAGACTTCTAGCTAAAATGTCTTCTAATTCTTCGTGAGCTACCTGTGTTCCTGACATGAACTTAGGGAAAGCAATGATCAATTTGGGAGCCCCTTTATGTAAATTTCATTCAAAATTTAGAAGATAATCCTTTTACTTTTATTATTTTTGAAAGAAAAAAAACTATGACAAACTGTTATAATTAAAAAGTTTTGAGTTTATCTACGTTTGAAATGTAATGGAAGTGAATCTTAAAGATTTTATATTACTTAAATACTTTGACAAATTTGCCACTATATTGGCTGTTTAATTCTTACATCTAAAACTTACAAAAAAATAAACATGTTGAAAATTGGAGCTGCAGCGGCAAAGTGTTGAATCCTTAAAAGCCTTTTCCGGAGAAAGTTAAAGTTGATTTCGGCCGTTGAAGTGGTTTTTGGTCTTCTTTATTGGTAAAGATGATTTATGTTTGATTTGATTTGTCTTTTGGTAGAGATGATTATGTTAGTTTTTTTTAATATGTGTGTCACTTCTGACTGCCTTTTCGTTAATCTTGTGCACTTTTTGCTATATTATGTTTCTTCTCAGGTTTGAAAGTTTTATTTATTTTATTATTTTTCACAACGTTTTTGTGCTTTTGCGAAAAACTTTTTGTTTTTTTTTTCTTTTAGAAAGAATTTATTATTCTTAGGTTCAATATTTCTTATGAATCCTGTTTTTTATTTATTTCTATAATGATAGTCACTGCTTCACTATGTGAACTTGTTCATTATTTCAATATTTCCTATGAATCTTGTTTTTTTATTATTTATTTCTATAATGATAGTCACTGCTTCACTATGTGAATTTGTTTATTATTTCAATATTTCTTATGAATTTTGTTTTTATTTATTTCTAGTCACTACTTCACTATGTGAACTTGTTCAATAAGATTTATCTTCTATGAAGATTGTCACTTTTTCACACTATGGTGAGCCGTTTTTTTTTCCGTTGGGCGCCAGTTATTTTATTTGCCCAAACCCGTCACTTAATTTAAATGAAACTCTTTTATTTATTGGTTCATAAATTTATTCAAATAAACAAGTCTTATTTTAATGTTTAACGTTTTTAGATTACAATTTTATTAGTTACAAATTTATACTTCGCGATACCGAAGTCTGTTCTCTTGCTATGCAAGCTTTGAGTAACGAGTTTGAACTGAACTCATTTTCACATAATTGTCATTTATTAAGGGAACCAACAATTAGAATTTGCTGAGTTACTAAAATTAATCAAATTGCAAAACTACCTGACACCGCTGCTTTGACTATACGATTTTTGCATTCATGTAAATGCTGCAAAATTTGTTTGACACAAAAAAAAATATAATTCGGACAGAAGTTAAAACTATTTTGCAACTAATGCAGAAAATTTGAATGAATACGGAAATGTTAGTGTAAATTCAATTATGTCGAAATGTTGAGGGCAACGTGCCTTAACTTATATAAAGATGTTCCACCGTAACCGTCACTTCTACAACAATGAATGTTTGAAAATCCAGGAATGTAATAAAGTTGTGTTAATTTTTCATCAAACCTAGTTTGTTGAATGGCAATAATAGCCGGTAATTTTGAAAAACTAGCAACCAAAGATTTGAATTTGTTAAATTTTGAAACCGATGAAACGCTTCTAATGTTTACACAAATGATATTTAAAAAAGAAGAATTTAAATTGTATATATAATTATTGTATTCAGAAAAAGTTTTAAAATAATGATTATTACTCATAAAAAGTTATAAAGAATTAATACTAAAAAATAAAACAAAAATAAAAACAGATTTATTCAAAATTTAAGATGGAGAAACATACTATTCTTTGTCACCATCACCATCGCTGGAATCATCTACCTCAGCAACTTCAACATCTTTTTTGCTGGCCATCGACCTGAGCTTCCAGGGTTTGTTGGACGCTGCACTCAAAAGCAAAGTATCCACGTCTTCCTCACATTTTATGACTTGCGGCTTAGAAATGTCACTTTTTTTTTATAAAAAACTCTTCCTCCTCTAGCATAGACGTGATTGTATCCAACATATTTTAAAGTTCTAGCGTAATTAAGGAGATAACGTTTCTTTACTAAGAAAATCATTTATAAAAACTTTCTTTATATCTACGTTTTCTCTCAACTTGGGTTTAGCAGGCATCAGTTTGTCTTTACTTGATTTAGTTGAAAATTTCACAACCACACTTTTATTCTCGTTGGAACCATTTTTCTTGCGAAGGAAATATGCTTCATCAATATTTTCAGCTACCATGTGAACACCAACACTCTTTGACAACTTTAGAACTGACTCAGCAGCTGTAGCATTATCATTAACTTTTAATCCACTTACAACGCAGTCATTTCTTACACGATCTCTAACTTCTTTTTTTAATGACCGATTTTCTTTTTCAACTTCAGTTAATCTTTTTTTTTTGTTTTCTGCTACACCTTTTAGAATTTCGTCGTACTGCTTTGACATAAAATGTATTGCCTCTTGTATTTCAGTCAGTTGGTGTAATTTGTTTAGTTTTGTTTTTATTGCATACAGTTCATTTTGTATTCCCTCTTGCCCTCCTTCACATACATGACATGTAAATACTTCGTTCTCATTACTAAGCAGAAACTCAAATTGCCTTTTATCTAAACGAGTGCGTGGTATTTTTTGGCGCACTTGTCACACTCTATAAAATCTTCTTCTTCTTGTATTTGCAACTTGCATTGAATACAAATTGTTTTATTCTTATTTAAACTTCTTCGACCTTTCCCAGCCATCTTTCACTTTTTCCACAAACTAGAATATTAGTTTTTTAAAATTAAAACAGTTAGTAAGTTTATAAACGGTTAAATCAACAAATATATATGTTTTAAATTGAATGATTTTATCACTGCAAAAAATTTACGTTTGATCACTAGGGTTGCCAGCTTAATTTAATTTCTGTGGGATTTTTCCTTTCTCTCATCCTTTTTTTTATATATAAAAAAAAAAAGCAAAAATATCACATACGAAATGAATATATATATATATATGTACGTTTGTAAAATGGGTGAATCGCACCGATAAATAAAAATTTGAAAAAAACACAAACATTCAAAAAGTGTTACTTATCTTATGGTCCCGATGTTGTTATGGTCCCGATGCTGATTTCGTTTTGGCTGCTGAAGTTTTTGGTGCTGAAGTTTTGCTGCTGAAGTTTTGCTGCAATTTGTTGTGCTGCCTGATGGCCCTGCTGCTGAAGTTTTAGATGTCGGTGGCTGTTGATGTTGTTGCTGCTGTGATTTTGGCTGTGGTGTGGTTTCGCTGTTGTGATTGATGATGAACAATATGGGTTGTTGTATTACCAATTTGATGTGCTGCCTGATGACCCTGCTGCTGAAGGTTTAGATGTCGGTGGCTGTTGATGTTGTTGCTGTTGTGATTTTTGGTTGTGGTGTGGTTTTGCTGTTGTGATTTTTGTGTGCTGTTGTAGCGTTTGTCGTGCCCCCTCATGCGATACGTGACATGGGTAGTTGGATTTACAGGCGTGTGGACTTGATGTCGCTTTCATTCATGCGCGATTGCCATATGTATGTAATATTTCGTTACTGGTTGTAACTTCTTACATATATATATGTATAAATATATATATATATTAGGCCGGGTCGATTTGTGGGGCGGGAGGCAAAAAAATCGCCCATTGCTCAGTGAAAATCGTATTCTAAGGATCAAAATAAGAAACTTTGCCAAAGGAACCATACCTCTAAAACGAATTCTGATGTGCCAGAATTTGGGTCGAACTTTTGGGTAGGGGCAAATTTTGAAAATCCCACTTTTTGACCCATTTAGAGTGCTCCAATCTAGTCCAAATGTATGACCGACCCCCACTAACTTTGGAGGCCCGACCCACCCATGCCAGTGGCACACCCCCTGGAACTCCCCGGTGGGGTTCCCCATATAAACATTTCAAAAAATCCCCAGTTTTGGCACTTTACATGAAAAAATCACGAAATGCCTATGTTTTTTTCTTTTTGGAGTTTATTTTTCTCTTTAGAAATTTATTTAGTCAGAACATATGTAAATGAAAAAATGAATTTAACCTAGTAATAGAAAAGAAATTAAAAAAATTTATTAGAAATTAGCGTTTTTTACAACCCTTTTAAAACCAAGGCATCACTGTGATGCATTTGCATGTCGTAAACTTAGTTGTGTGGGTTTTTTATCAACCCTTTTAAAAAATGAACGTATCACTGTGACACAATTGCAGGTCGTAAAATTGCTTGTGTGGGTTTTTTAAGCCACCACAAGACACAGCTGCATGTCGTAAACTTACTTGTGTAGTTTTTTTATAGCACCTACTTAAGAAATGAAGGCTGTTTTTACAACCCTTTTTATTGGATTTTTATGGCACCTTCTAAAGAAATGCGCGTTTTTTGCAACCATTTTAACAATTAAGGTATCACTGTAATGCACCGCAACCTTTTTAAAAAATGAACGTATCACTGTGACAAATTGCAGGTCGTAAAATTGCTTGTATGGGTTTTGTAAGCCACCACAAGACACAGCTGCATGTCGTAAACTTACTTGTGTAGTTTATTTTATAGCACCTACTTAAGAAATGAAGGCTGTTTTTACAACCCTTTTTATGGGTTTTTATGGCACCTTCTTAAGAAATGCGCGTTTTTTGCAACCATTTTAACAATTAAGGTATCACTGTAATGCACCGCAACCTTTTTAAAAAATGAACGTATCACTGTGACAAATTGCAGGTCGTAAAATTGCTTGTGTGGGTTTTTTAAGCCACCACAAGACACAGCTGCATGTCGTAAACTTACTTGTGTAGTTTTTTTATAGCACCTACTTAAGAAATGAAGGCTATTTTTACAACCCTTTTTATGGGTTTTTTATGGCACCTTCTTAAGAAATGCGCGTATTTTGCAACCATTTTAACAATTAAGGCATCACTGTAATGCACCGTAACCCTTTTAAAAAATGAACGTATCACTGTGACACAATTGCAGGTCGTAAAATTGCTTGTGTGGGTTTTTAAGCCACCACAAGACACAGCTACATGTCGTAAACTTACTTGTGTAGTTTTATTATAGCACCTACTTAAGAAATGAAGGTTGTTTTTACAACCCTTTTTATGGGTTTTTTATGGCACCTTCTTAAGAAATGCGCGTAAGTTATGATATGTAAGCTATCAGGGTTTAAAAGAAAACACAACTTGTTCTTTTCTGAACTCAACACAAACTGATTTTATTTTTGATATTGTTCTTATAGTAACTTAACTTAACAAAAAAAAAGGGAATACAAGAAAGTAATGAAAGTAAATAAAAATGCATTCTTAAGTTTCCAAGAATTTGGGTAAACAAAATTAGTTGATAATAAAAATTACATTCCATAATTAACAAGAATTTGAATAAATAAAATTTAGTTTGACCTAAAATTAATTGCTTATTATGTTCTTGTTGCAATTGCCATTTAAGTGGATTTAAAGTGGTTTAAAGAATTCTCAGAACTGATTTGTAAATATTTATTGATACAATGTAATGATTGATATGGGTAATGAACTAAAGTGTATTGTATAATATGCGTTGCTCAGCATTATGCCCTCCGTGGTTTTGGTGGTGGTAGTGTAGTGATGGTTGTTGTTGTTGTTGGTGTGCTGGGTGTCGTAACTCCTCCCCCTTAAGATAGAGCGACGGCCACAATGATGTTGTTGGGGTCGGAGCGATATACTGTAGATCGGGTAGGAGATGTTTGTAGCTGTTTTTCCGTTTGATGACTATGATGAGTATAGTGATGACGATTATGGTACATACTAGGGTTGTAGAAGTTGTGATTGAATGTATTGTTGTTGTCGTTACTTCGAGCTTGTTGACTTTGGTGTCCATTTGGAGATTTAAGTCTTTTAGTTTCCTAAGATTCAGAACTTCAGTTGTGGAGTTTGCAGATACATTACTGTTCGGTAACGGGGGAATGTGAACTTGGTCCCAGAAGGTATCAGCATCATCGTATTATGTTATGCCGTTTATTGAGACATCACAGTGTTGGAAATGTATTAGAGCAGTCCCTTCTACCTTGAGAGTTTTGGTGCTGCAAGTAGAATTTATTAGTGTTTCTGGTGAATTAATAAAAAGAATGTAATTTGGTTCAGCCTGATAGACTGTTTCTATTTTTCCCACGTCGTTGAGAGGACAGCTTGCTGCTTTGCTGTTCATTAGGTTTCCAATACAAATTGAGTTTTCAGTATCTTCTTGTTTGGTTGGCTTGTTGCAATAATATGTTCCTTCGATCTTGGGGCAAAGTGCTTTGTGATGTTGTGTGGAATTTTCATTAAATGTTATATATGGTTCAGTTTTTACACTTTTTGTTTCATATATAGGTAAAGGAATTATATGGTATAAAAAATAATTTTCATTTGAACTATTAGGTATAAGTATGTTAAATATAATATTTGATTTATTATAGTAGGCTTGCATGCCTAGCATTTCATAAATGTTTTCGAATGATTCGATTTTTATATTTTGGGTTTTTAGTTTAAGCTAAATAATATCAAGTTCTTCTGGACTAAACAGGAATCTTGAAATTATATTTAGTTTCGATAGAACCACTGCCTCGGCTATATTTGATAAGTGATTTGTTAATAAGTCGATATTAAATTTAACCTGATTTAGGTACTGTGTTCTAATAATAATGTCTTCCTCGTGTTGTATTTTGTTGGCTGTGTTTGTCATGTATTTTGCTAATGTGTGTTGTTCATTGTTGATGTGGCTGTAATGTTCCTGAATCTTTCCATCATCTTAAAATTGATTGAGTGTTGGTGTGAGAGTGTGTTTGTGACGTTGTTAAGGTTTGTGTATATGTTGGCTATTTGTTCGTTAATCGTTTGTGCGTCTTTGGCGTCCATGTTACCCGTTATTATTTTAATCGCGGAACCTAGCCCGTTGAACAAACCTCTTTTTTGTCTTTGAGTCGGGTACAACGTTAAAAATTCTTTAATTCCTTGAGTTTTAGTGTAGTTACTTTTTCAATGTTAGTCTCGGATGTACGTTTCTCAAAAAGTGTAAGGGTGGTCTCAAAATCGTCAATATTAGTTTTGTAGTCTTCAAGATTAATAATATGTATAAGGTTGTTAAAATGAGTAATGGACCTTGCAGACCCAATCGTAGAGGTAAGATATTCTGATTGGTTGGCAAGTTGTGTACTTCGAGTATTTGTGTGTGAGTTGGAGAGGTTCTGTAGGAAAAATAAATTAGTGTTAGTATAGCACGAGTACAGTGTTTTTGTATTTATTTATTATTTTGTCTGTTTTCTTAATCTACATTTGTGTATTTTCTTTTTGCCTCTAGTTACTATAGTAATATTGTTATTCTTATGAACTATCTGTTTGGAGTATCTTGGGGTTAATTTATTTCGCTTTGCCTCCTTCCTGAAAACAATTTGGCCTTCGGAGTTGTCTTCTGGATTCTGTCTGGAAATGTTCGCATTTTCGATTCTAGTTTCCGTTGCACTTTGGACTTTTTCCTGAATTTTCGGATACAGTTCGTCAAGGAAGATATTCAGTTTGGATAAATAGTCATGTTCGTTTGAGAAGTTCAATGTTTTCATGAATTTGTGTGGTCGACCGAAAAAGAGTTCGTATGGTGTGAGTCTTGTTGTCGAGTGAATTGCGTTATTGTAAGTTATAAACGTTCTGTTCTGTTCTGTTGTTCTGTTGTGAGTCTATTCTCCTTTCTCTTGGATAGAATTAATCGGTATATTTCCGTGAGAGTGGAGTGTGTGAGGACCCAATTTTGATACAAAATTGGCCACACATTAAATGTACAGCGAACCGTAGACAACCAAACAGACCGGACCGGTGAATTACATTCACCATGACAGGCAGTGAATTACATTCACCACGACAGGCAGTGAATTACATTCACTAAGACACCGGTGTGAATTACATTCACCACGACAGGCAGTGAATTACATTCACTAAGACACCGGTGTGAATTACATTCACCCAAACAATAGACCACACACACACAGTTACACATCCTCATCATCAAACAATAGACCACACACACACAGTTACACATCCTCATCATCAAACAATAGACCACACACACACAGTTACACATCCTCATCATCAAACATCAGATCACACATACACTCAGCATCAAACATCGAACATCAAACCACCGACTCACAGTTACACACACTCAGCATCAAACAGCAAACCACCGACTCACAGCTACACACACCAAACATCGAACATCAAACCACATACACAGCTACACACACTCACCATCAACCATCAAACCCACGCAACCAAATAGCAACAAGTGAGCACACCATACACAAACAATCAAACACGGTGCGTGTCATAGGCTGTGTGGTGCTCTCTCATCAAACCAGACACAAGCAGCGATCAACCGGTGAGAGTTTGTAGCCACGACAAAGCGACATGGTTGAGTGAGAGATCGGCTTATAAAAGGGACGACCAACGAGTCAGAAGGGATCAGTTTTTCGCCAGCAGCTTCAGTGGAAATACATCAACGAGGTTACGGGAGACATCGGAGAGAAAACCCGGTAAGGTGGCTAAAGATTTTTATTTTCCTAAAGTGATCGAACTGGTGCAACACCAACTCGATAGTATAGGGGCGAATTACATTCGTCCATCGGTGGATTATATCCACCCAGGTGGCTAAAGATTTTTATTTTCCTAAAGCGATCGAACTGGTGCAACACCAACTCGATAGTATAGGGGCGAATTACATTCGTCCATCGGTGGATTATATCCACCCAGCTTAGGCAAGGTAGCATAGGGGCGAATTACATTCGTCCATCGGTGGATTACATCCACCCAGCTTAGGCAAGGTAGCATAGGGGTTGAATTACATTCGGCAAAAGAGTAGGGGCGAATTACATTGGCCCATTTATTTGGTGGATTACATCCTACCTATTCAGGAGATTAGGGCCGCTAGGCTAGGGAAATCGCCACACCACCAACCCAGCAACATCATTAGCAGCAACATCAATCTCCGCGAAGCAACCCCAGCACCCGCGACACCGGCAACAACAAACATATTAGTGAAGTGTACATTTATAAAAATAAATATAAAAATAAATAAACATACATTTAAGCAGTGAAGTGATCCGTATTTTGAATCAAATAAATTTAGTGGAAGGACCCTGGGACAGCTGAGACTCACCCCAGCTTCAAACCCGGACTAACCGGAGGTTCCTTACATTTGGCGCCCGAGCAGGGACACTTCACTCTACAGGAGAAAAAAAATGCAATTGAAGCGAAAGGCAGAGAAGGAAGGATGGTCCGAAGTAACTGGATCTACTCACTCCGCAGAGAGGCGCTTGTACAAGTCATGGCGGAGTTTGGCCTAGAGGTAAGCGGAACGGTCGAAGATCTACGCCGAAAATTAGCTGCGTTCATCACCCAAGGCGAACATAAGGATGCAGTGACAGCACGGTTGGAAGAGATGGAGGCAATGTACAGCCGAGCAACTTCGCCAATGCCCCCGACAGACGTAGCATCCGGTTCGAGCGCGCCCAGAGGCCTGGCCGATAGTCAACCAGCATTGACCGTACCAGCACAAGAAACCCCTCAGCTAAACCCTGGAATGCCGTACGCTGCAGTGATTGACCAGGTGCGTAAGTGGTCATTCAGATACGACGGCGGAAGAGACCCCATTGGCTTTATAGAGAGGGTCGAAGAACTGGCAGAAGTTTACGGCATGGACCGTAATATGTTACCCAGAACGATGCCGGAGCTATTGAAAGATAATGCGCTGATGTGGTTCCGCAACAACAACCGACAGTGGGTGTCCTGGGAGAGGTTTCGGAAAGATTTTCTGGCCTTCTTTCTTCCTCCCCGATATTTTGAAGACCTAGACGACGAAATCCGTAGAAGAGTGCAGAAGCCTCGGGAGAATTTCAAGTTGTACGTGATCGCAATGCAAAACATGATGCGGCATGTAGCCTACACCAGCGAGCAGCAGCTGGAAAGAATTTTCCGAAACGCCCATGTAGACTATCAACTGTACATACGAAGACGAGACTTCAGCAGCCTGGATGAACTGGTAAGAATGGCAGAAGAATTTGAGTGCCTCAAAGCCAACCATCCCGAAGTGAGCCGAGACCACCGAGACAACCGTCCACAGGTCACTCGGCGAGACGAACGTACTCGACAGGTAGTTCAGGCAGAAGGGCCGTCAACCATCAACCCAAGGACTGCATGTAGACGATGTGGCGAAGACGGACACGGCTATCGATCATGTAGAAACCCCAGTATTCTGTTCTGTTGGGAGTGCGGACGACGCAACATTCGCACACGAGAGTGCTGTAGAAGAGTTCCGGGAAACGACAGAGGACCGCGCCAACAGCAAGGGCAAGCAGCGGACCGCAACCAACAGCCCTTGCCCCAGTAAGTGTTTTCCGCGAAACGGAAAATCGCCTGTTGGCAAACGTAAAGATTGGCACACAACAGCGAGAGGCGACCATCGACACTGGCGCATCAAAAAGTTATATAAGCGAAAGATTATCAAATGAATTGAGTAAAGAAAGCAAATTAGTACCGGTAAAACAGAGAATCAGCATGGCGAATGGGTCCACAGTAGACCTAAAAGAAGCAAGACAAGTGACGGTGAGTTTGGGTAAAAGTAGCTGCAAGCTAGAGTTCGGGGTGATGCCGGATATGCTAGATGACGCTTTGCTTGGCCTTGACTTCTTGCGGGCCGTAGGGCTCGAAATACGCTGTGGTGACCAACTAGTGCAGCTCAAAACCCCGGTCCAACACGCAATGATGGTGACAAATACGCAAGAGAAAATCGAAACGATGATGACTGAGCAAGAAAAGACAACGCAGTTCCTAACTTATGAGTTAAATCAGTTTGAAGGCATAGAGGGGCCAACCCCGCTGGCCAAGCATAAAATTTGCCTCAAAGATGACAGACCGGTCCGACAAAGGTATACCCAAAGAAACCCCGAGATGCAACGACGAATAAATGAGGAGGTCGATGAACTTTTAAAAAACGGGTGTATCGAGCCATCAAAGAGCCCGTACAGTGCCCCAATTGTGATGGCCCCGAAGAAGAATGGCACATGGAGGCTTTGCATCGACTACAGACTACTGAATGCCCGAACCATCGCAGATGCCTACCCATTACCCCGCATCAACCATATCTTGGATCGGTTGCGAAACGCAAAATTTATTAGCAGCATCGATCTCAAGAATGGGTATTGGCAAATACCGATGGCAGAAGACAGCAAAGAATACACCGCATTCACGGTTGCTGGAAAGGGGTTGTTCCAGTGGAGGGTGATGCCATTCGGTCTTACGTCCGCTCCAGCCACGTTCCAAAGGACATTAGACCGAGTTATTGGCCCGGAAATGGAACCACACGCATTTGCCTATCTGGACGACATTGTAGTTCTGGGGAGTTCGTTAGAGGAACACATGACCAACCTAAAGGAGGTGTTTCGTAGGCTACGAGAGGCTCGGCTAAAGATCAATAAAGAGAAGAGCAAGTTCTTTGAGAAGGAGATACGATATTTGGGTCATGTTGTAAACGAGCAGGGTATCAACACCGACCCCGAAAAGATCGCGGCCATCCGTGAGTTAAAACCCCCGCAAAACGTTCGCGAGCTGCGCAGATGCCTGGGCGTGGCCTCATGGTACAGACGTTTTGTTCCGGATTTCTCCAAAATTGTCCACCCTTTGACATCACTGCTGAAGAAAGGTAAACATTTCCGGTGGAACAACGAGCAGTGCGAAGCGTTCGAGGAGCTAAAAAGACGCCTGACCGAAGCCCCAGTGCTGGCGTGCCCGGATTTCACGCAGAGGTTTACGTTGCAAACAGATGCGTGTGATTATGGGTTGGGTGCCGTGTTAACACAAGAGCTCGAAGGACAGGAGAGGGTGATAGCGTATGCCAGCCGAAAATTAAACCAGGCCGAAAAGAACTACTCACCGACAGAAAAGGAGTGTCTGGCAATAGTATGGGCCATCAGAAAATTACGACCGTACTTAGAAGGATATCAGTTTACCGTGGTGACCGACCATCTGGCGCTGAAGTGGCTCAACTCAATTGAGAGCCCATCCGGGCGAGTGGCGAGATGGGCCCTAGAGCTGCAGCAATACAGCTTCGATGTGCAATATCACAAGGGTAAGTTAAATGTGGTAGCCGACGCTCTTTCCAGGCAACCGATAGATGTGTGTCAGGCCGTAAAAGATGAACCCCAAAAATGCCAATGGTGAAAAGATGCGAAGAAAAGATGCGAAGAAGTGGCTCAGTCCCCAGAAAAGTTCCCTGATTACACCATGGTAAACGAACAGCTGTACCGCAATATACCAACCAGAGATGACGACGAAGAGTGCGCACCTTGGAAATTATGTGTCCCAAGGCACCAACGCGGGCGCGTGCTCAAAGAAAACCATGATTCCCCAACGGCCGGTCATTTGGGCATCCGTAAAACAGTGGCAAGGGTAACCAACCGGTATTATTGGCCAGGAATGTTTCGGGAGATAAAGGAGTATGTGAGGCGCTGTAAAACCTGCCAGGAGTATAAACCCAGCCAACAACTTCCGGCCGGCCGCATGTTGACAACAGTTGCAGAGGAACCGTGGTCCGTTGTGTGTGCAGACTTTGTGGGACCGTTGCCCCGTTCCAAACACGGCAATAATATGCTTCTGGTGATCACCGACAAGTTTTCAAAATGGGCAGAGCTAGTGCCACTACGTCGAGCAACAGGTGAAACCCTCCGCCGAGCATTTCGAGAAAGAATTCTCGCGAACTATGGGGTGCCAAAGGTCATGATAACAGACAATGGAGCACAGTTTACATGCAAGAAGTTTAGAAGCTACCTACAGAGTCTAGGGGTGCGGCATCAACTCACTGCACCGTATACCCCACAGGAGAACCCAACAGAGAGGGTCAACCGAACAGTGAAGACGATGATCTCCCAGTATGCTGGGACCAATCAAAAGACATGGGACGAAATGCTGCCAGAAATCCAGCTGGCCTTGAATACAGCCAAGGCAGACTCTACCCAATACAGCCCAGCATTTTTAATACAAGGTCGAGAACCTCGCCACCCAGCTGCTTTGTACGACGAGGTCACGGAAGGCAGTGGGAATACGAGCCAAAACATAGATTCAAAAATCAAGATGATGAGGGAGGTTTTTGCAATAGTGCGCATGAATATGCAGAAGGCAGCCAAAGATCAAGCTAGATACTACAACCTTAGGCGCAGGCAGTGGAAACCCAACATTGGTGAGCAGGTTTTAGTCAAAGAACATCATTTATCCAACGCTGCAGATGGCTTCGCTGCAAAATTAGCACCCAAGTTTGGAGGGCCGTTTATTGTACATCGCCACGTGTCGCCCGTGATAGTGGAGTTACGCCAGAAAGGCCACAGCAAGATTCGCACTGCCCACATCAGTGATCTTAAGTGTACCGGTAAAACAGAGAATCAGCATGGCGAATGGGTCCACAGTAGACCTAAAAGAAGCAAGACAAGTGACGGTGAGTTTGGGTAAAAGTAGCTGCAAGCTAGAGTTCGGGGTGATGCCGGATATGCTAGATGACGCTTTGCTTGGCCTTGACTTCTTGCGGGCCGTAGGGCTCGAAATACGCTGTGGTGACCAACTAGTGCAGCTCAAAACCCCGGTCCAACACGCAATGATGGTGACAAATACGCAAGAGAAAATCGAAACGATGATGACTGAGCAAGAAAAGACAACGCAGTTCCTAACTTATGAGTTAAATCAGTTTGAAGGCATAGAGGGGCCAACCCCGCTGGCCAAGCATAAAATTTGCCTCAAAGATGACAGACCGGTCCGACAAAGGTATACCCAAAGAAACCCCGAGATGCAACGACGAATAAATGAGGAGGTCGATGAACTTTTAAAAAACGGGTGTATCGAGCCATCAAAGAGCCCGTACAGTGCCCCAATTGTGATGGCCCCGAAGAAGAATGGCACATGGAGGCTTTGCATCGACTACAGACTACTGAATGCCCGAACCATCGCAGATGCCTACCCATTACCCCGCATCAACCATATCTTGGATCGGTTGCGAAACGCAAAATTTATTAGCAGCATCGATCTCAAGAATGGGTATTGGCAAATACCGATGGCAGAAGACAGCAAAGAATACACCGCATTCACGGTTGCTGGAAAGGGGTTGTTCCAGTGGAGGGTGATGCCATTCGGTCTTACGTCCGCTCCAGCCACGTTCCAAAGGACATTAGACCGAGTTATTGGCCCGGAAATGGAACCACACGCATTTGCCTATCTGGACGACATTGTAGTTCTGGGGAGTTCGTTAGAGGAACACATGACCAACCTAAAGGAGGTGTTTCGTAGGCTACGAGAGGCTCGGCTAAAGATCAATAAAGAGAAGAGCAAGTTCTTTGAGAAGGAGATACGATATTTGGGTCATGTTGTAAACGAGCAGGGTATCAACACCGACCCCGAAAAGATCGCGGCCATCCGTGAGTTAAAACCCCCGCAAAACGTTCGCGAGCTGCGCAGATGCCTGGGCGTGGCCTCATGGTACAGACGTTTTGTTCCGGATTTCTCCAAAATTGTCCACCCTTTGACATCACTGCTGAAGAAAGGTAAACATTTCCGGTGGAACAACGAGCAGTGCGAAGCGTTCGAGGAGCTAAAAAGACGCCTGACCGAAGCCCCAGTGCTGGCGTGCCCGGATTTCACGCAGAGGTTTACGTTGCAAACAGATGCGTGTGATTATGGGTTGGGTGCCGTGTTAACACAAGAGCTCGAAGGACAGGAGAGGGTGATAGCGTATGCCAGCCGAAAATTAAACCAGGCCGAAAAGAACTACTCACCGACAGAAAAGGAGTGTCTGGCAATAGTATGGGCCATCAGAAAATTACGACCGTACTTAGAAGGATATCAGTTTACCGTGGTGACCGACCATCTGGCGCTGAAGTGGCTCAACTCAATTGAGAGCCCATCCGGGCGAGTGGCGAGATGGGCCCTAGAGCTGCAGCAATACAGCTTCGATGTGCAATATCACAAGGGTAAGTTAAATGTGGTAGCCGACGCTCTTTCCAGGCAACCGATAGATGTGTGTCAGGCCGTAAAAGATGAACCCCAAAAATGCCAATGGTGAAAAGATGCGAAGAAAAGATGCGAAGAAGTGGCTCAGTCCCCAGAAAAGTTCCCTGATTACACCATGGTAAACGAACAGCTGTACCGCAATATACCAACCAGAGATGACGACGAAGAGTGCGCACCTTGGAAATTATGTGTCCCAAGGCACCAACGCGGGCGCGTGCTCAAAGAAAACCATGATTCCCCAACGGCCGGTCATTTGGGCATCCGTAAAACAGTGGCAAGGGTAACCAACCGGTATTATTGGCCAGGAATGTTTCGGGAGATAAAGGAGTATGTGAGGCGCTGTAAAACCTGCCAGGAGTATAAACCCAGCCAACAACTTCCGGCCGGCCGCATGTTGACAACAGTTGCAGAGGAACCGTGGTCCGTTGTGTGTGCAGACTTTGTGGGACCGTTGCCCCGTTCCAAACACGGCAATAATATGCTTCTGGTGATCACCGACAAGTTTTCAAAATGGGCAGAGCTAGTGCCACTACGTCGAGCAACAGGTGAAACCCTCCGCCGAGCATTTCGGGAAAGAATTCTCGCGAACTATGGGGTGCCAAAGGTCATGATAACAGACAATGGAGCACAGTTTACATGCAAGAAGTTTAGAAGCTACCTACAGAGTCTAGGGGTGCGGCATCAACTCACTGCACCGTATACCCCACAGGAGAACCCAACAGAGAGGGTCAACCGAACAGTGAAGACGATGATCTCCCAGTATGCTGGGACCAATCAAAAGACATGGGACGAAATGCTGCCAGAAATCCAGCTGGCCTTGAATACAGCCAAGGCAGACTCTACCCAATACAGCCCAGCATTTTTAATACAAGGTCGAGAACCTCGCCACCCAGCTGCTTTGTACGACGAGGTCACGGAAGGCAGTGGGAATACGAGCCAAAACATAGATTCAAAAATCAAGATGATGAGGGAGGTTTTTGCAATAGTGCGCATGAATATGCAGAAGGCAGCCAAAGATCAAGCTAGATACTACAACCTTAGGCGCAGGCAGTGGAAACCCAACATTGGTGAGCAGGTTTTAGTCAAAGAACATCATTTATCCAACGCTGCAGATGGCTTCGCTGCAAAATTAGCACCCAAGTTTGGAGGGCCGTTTATTGTACATCGCCACGTGTCGCCCGTGATAGTGGAGTTACGCCAGAAAGGCCACAGCAAGATTCGCACTGCCCACATCAGTGATCTTAAGTGTACCGGTAAAACAGAGAATCAGCATGGCGAATGGGTCCACAGTAGACCTAAAAGAAGCAAGACAAGTGACGGTGAGTTTGGGTAAAAGTAGCTGCAAGCTAGAGTTCGGGGTGATGCCGGATATGCTAGATGACGCTTTGCTTGGCCTTGACTTCTTGCGGGCCGTAGGGCTCGAAATACGCTGTGGTGACCAACTAGTGCAGCTCAAAACCCCGGTCCAACACGCAATGATGGTGACAAATACGCAAGAGAAAATCGAAACGATGATGACTGAGCAAGAAAAGACAACGCAGTTCCTAACTTATGAGTTAAATCAGTTTGAAGGCATAGAGGGGCCAACCCCGCTGGCCAAGCATAAAATTTGCCTCAAAGATGACAGACCGGTCCGACAAAGGTATACCCAAGAAACCCCGAGATGCAACGACGAATAAATGAGGAGGTCGATGAGCTTTTAAAAAACGGGTGTATCGAGCCATCAAAGAGCCCGTACAGTGCCCCAATTGTGATGGCCCCGAAGAAGAATGGCACATGGAGGCTTTGCATCGACTACAGACTACTGAATGCCCGAACCATCGCAGATGCCTACCCATTACCCCGCATCAACCATATCTTGGATCGGTTGCGAAACGCAAAATTTATTAGCAGCATCGATCTCAAGAATGGGTATTGGCAAATACCGATGGCAGAAGACAGCAAAGAATACACCGCATTCACGGTTGCTGGAAAGGGGTTGTTCCAGTGGAGGGTGATGCCATTCGGTCTTACGTCCGCTCCAGCCACGTTCCAAAGGACATTAGACCGAGTTATTGGCCCGGAAATGGAACCACACGCATTTGCCTATCTGGACGACATTGTAGTTCTGGGGAGTTCGTTAGAGGAACACATGACCAACCTAAAGGAGGTGTTTCGTAGGCTACGAGAGGCTCGGCTAAAGATCAATAAAGAGAAGAGCAAGTTCTTTGAGAAGGAGATACGATATTTGGGTCATGTTGTAAACGAGCAGGGTATCAACACCGACCCCGAAAAGATCGCGGCCATCCGTGAGTTAAAACCCCCGCAAAACGTTCGCGAGCTGCGCAGATGCCTGGGCGTGGCCTCATGGTACAGACGTTTTGTTCCGGATTTCTCCAAAATTGTCCACCCTTTGACATCACTGCTGAAGAAAGGTAAACATTTCCGGTGGAACAACGAGCAGTGCGAAGCGTTCGAGGAGCTAAAAAGACGCCTGACCGAAGCCCCAGTGCTGGCGTGCCCGGATTTCACGCAGAGGTTTACGTTGCAAACAGATGCGTGTGATTATGGGTTGGGTGCCGTGTTAACACAAGAGCTCGAAGGACAGGAGAGGGTGATAGCGTATGCCAGCCGAAAATTAAACCAGGCCGAAAAGAACTACTCACCGACAGAAAAGGAGTGTCTGGCAATAGTATGGGCCATCAGAAAATTACGACCGTACTTAGAAGGATATCAGTTTACCGTGGTGACCGACCATCTGGCGCTGAAGTGGCTCAACTCAATTGAGAGCCCATCCGGGCGAGTGGCGAGATGGGCCCTAGAGCTGCAGCAATACAGCTTCGATGTGCAATATCACAAGGGTAAGTTAAATGTGGTAGCCGACGCTCTTTCCAGGCAACCGATAGATGTGTGTCAGGCCGTAAAAGATGAACCCCAAAAATGCCAATGGTGAAAAGATGCGAAGAAAAGATGCGAAGAAGTGGCTCAGTCCCCAGAAAAGTTCCCTGATTACACCATGGTAAACGAACAGCTGTACCGCAATATACCAACCAGAGATGACGACGAAGAGTGCGCACCTTGGAAATTATGTGTCCCAAGGCACCAACGCGGGCGCGTGCTCAAAGAAAACCATGATTCCCCAACGGCCGGTCATTTGGGCATCCGTAAAACAGTGGCAAGGGTAACCAACCGGTATTATTGGCCAGGAATGTTTCGGGAGATAAAGGAGTATGTGAGGCGCTGTAAAACCTGCCAGGAGTATAAACCCAGCCAACAACTTCCGGCCGGCCGCATGTTGACAACAGTTGCAGAGGAACCGTGGTCCGTTGTGTGTGCAGACTTTGTGGGACCGTTGCCCCGTTCCAAACACGGCAATAATATGCTTCTGGTGATCACCGACAAGTTTTCAAAATGGGCAGAGCTAGTGCCACTACGTCGAGCAACAGGTGAAACCCTCCGCCGAGCATTTCGAGAAAGAATTCTCGCGAACTATGGGGTGCCAAAGGTCATGATAACAGACAATGGAGCACAGTTTACATGCAAGAAGTTTAGAAGCTACCTACAGAGTCTAGGGGTGCGGCATCAACTCACTGCACCGTATACCCCACAGGAGAACCCAACAGAGAGGGTCAACCGAACAGTGAAGACGATGATCTCCCAGTATGCTGGGACCAATCAAAAGACATGGGACGAAATGCTGCCAGAAATCCAGCTGGCCTTGAATACAGCCAAGGCAGACTCTACCCAATACAGCCCAGCATTTTTAATACAAGGTCGAGAACCTCGCCACCCAGCTGCTTTGTACGACGAGGTCACGGAAGGCAGTGGGAATACGAGCCAAAACATAGATTCAAAAATCAAGATGATGAGGGAGGTTTTTGCAATAGTGCGCATGAATATGCAGAAGGCAGCCAAAGATCAAGCTAGATACTACAACCTTAGGCGCAGGCAGTGGAAACCCAACATTGGTGAGCAGGTTTTAGTCAAAGAACATCATTTATCCAACGCTGCAGATGGCTTCGCTGCAAAATTAGCACCCAAGTTTGGAGGGCCGTTTATTGTACATCGCCACGTGTCGCCCGTGATAGTGGAGTTACGCCAGAAAGGCCACAGCAAGATTCGCACTGCCCACATCAGTGATCTTAAGTGTTTCCGCGGCCATATGGATCCAGAACCTGAATAAATAACACTAATAATAATAATAATAACAATAGTAATAATGATAATAATAATAATAATAATAATAATAATAATAATAATAATAATAATAATAATAATAATAATTATAATAATCATAATAATAATAATAATAGTAATAACAATGATAATAATAACAATAATGGTAATAATAATATTAATTATAATAATAATGATAACGATAATAATAACAATCATAATAACACTGCCAAAATATATTTTCCGGGACACCCTAACGTAGCCTTAATACATGAAACAGTGAAAAACAACCACCACACGGAGTAATGCTTGCATACTAACCGAAAAAAAAAAAACACAACAAAGAAAACCATTTGCATTGTTATTAATCATACTAATAATTGAAATAATAATAATAATACTAATAACAACAATAATAATAATAAGAATATTAAAAATAATAATAATAACACAGAAATTTTATATTATCGGGACACACTAATGTTGTTTGTTTCAAGTTTGACATGAACAACAACACCGAACACATAGAAAACAATAGTGAGCACTTGCATTGCAACTAACAACAACAGAATATACAGCGAGTTTACAAACGAAACAAGAGCAGTTTGTTAGTAGCAACAAAAACTAAAGCAAGCACATCTATTACCCATGTTGGTCGACTGCACTAAGAAACCAAACATACACAAGAAGTAAACAAGTGGATTAACGAAGCCAGAGGAGTAGCTGTACAAAGGAGCCTTTAGGGGAAAACAAATAAAATAAAGGGGTCTTAAATAAAATACACTACAAACAAAATAAAATGAATTAAAATAAATAAATTAAAAATAAACAAAAGGTGAACTAACTGCAATAACACCCAATGAACTCGAATTAAAATTAAAATTAAACAGTTAAACTAAATTAAAACAGGTTAAATCAGTATTATTGAACTAAAACAAAATTGAATTATACCCAATGAAATAAACGGAAAAAAAAAATAGACAAAGTGGACTAAAAATAACTTATACCAACAAGTATAAAATAGAGGAGCTATAAATAAAGTAAACCAATAAATATAAAAATAATGATTATTACGAAGAAATAGAAGTCATAAATAAAATGAATAAGAATACATAAAATCGGGGACATACTAACGTTGTTTATTTCAAGTTCAACGCGAACAACAACACCAAACAATGAGTTAGGCGCACACGCCAATCTTCACAACATCGAACAAAACTTGCATTGCAATCAACAACAACAGTATGGACAGTTTGTTAAACAAACGAAAACAAGAGCAGTTAGTTTGTAGCAACAAAAACTGAAGTAAGAATAGTTCTTACACAAGTTGATCGACTACGCTAAGAAACTAAGCATACACAATCAGTAAACAAGTGGATTAACAAAGCCAGTGGAGTAGTAATGAAAAGGGGCAAACCATGGGAAATAAATAGAGTGGCCTAGAATAAATATAATGAATTATAACAACGAAGACAGAAATAAAACCAATTTAACCAAATAAATTGAATTACACTAAATAAAATTTAATTAAAATTAAACCAAACAAATTAAAATGAATTAAAGTTAACCCAAATTACACTATACTAATTAATCACATAAATTAAACGAATACTAATTAACTAAATTAACTTAATCAAACTAAGGCCAAGCTGGATTATCCCCAGTAAAATGAACCAATAAATATTTAAATCAACACGTCTAAAATAAAGAATAAAATAAAAGAACTAAATATTAAATAAACGAACAGGTGAAAGAAACAGATAACAAATAATGACAAGGGAAAACATAAATATAATAGAAGCCATCTTTATACCTGGTCGAGGACACGCTAATGTTGTTTTTCATGTTCGACACAAGCCACAACCACCACCAGTAGCCTAAGTAAACTACATACCAAACTAGAACAACAATTAACGAATCAACGACAGCAGACCACGAGAGCGATCACAGTCACCACGCAAAATCAAAGGTATAAATAACATACAACTCACCAATTAATTTTATTCTTATCGTAGCAGCCAACGAACACGCAACACCATGAGACCAACATCAGCAGCTGAAGGCAATAATCCACGGGTGCCCATCGTACGGCTACGCCGAATGAGCCCAGAAGAGGTGGCCACCATCATTCCCGATGACATCATCACCCTCAGTGATAGTGACGAAAGCGGAAGGTGCTCTTCCGTCGTGTGATCGAGGGAATCAGCTATCGAGTGCGGGTGTCGGCGTCGGGCGAAGTGTCCGTCCGCCTTCTTCCCGGAAGAAGGGAGGAGGTGTGAGGACCCAATTTTGATACAAAATTGGCCACACATTAAATGTACAGCGAACCGTAGACAACCAAACAGACCGGACCGGTGAATTACATTCACCATGACAGGCAGTGAATTACATTCACCACGACAGGCAGTGAATTACATTCACTAAGACACCGGTGTGAATTACATTCACCACGACAGGCAGTGAATTACATTCCCTAAGACACCGGTGTGAATTACATTCACCCAAACAATAGACCACACACACACAGTTACACATCCTCATCATCAAACAATAGACCACACACACACAGTTACACATCCTCATCATCAAACAATAGACCACACACACACAGTTACACATCCTCATCATTAAACATCAGATCACACATACACTCAGCATCAAACATCGAACATCAAACCACCGACTCACAGTTACACACACTCAGCATCAAACAGCAAACCACCGACTCACAGCTACACACACCAAACATCGAACATCAAACCACATACACAGCTACACACACTCACCATCAACCATCAAACCCACGCAACCAAATAGCAACAAGTGAGCACACCATACACAAACAATCAAACACGGTGCGTGTCATAGGCTGTGTGGTGCTCTCTCATCAAACCAGACACAAGCAGCGATCAACCGGTGAGAGTTTGTAGCCACGACAAAGCGACATGGTTGAGTGAGAGATCGGCTTATAAAAGGGACGACCAACGAGTCAGAAGGGATCAGTTTTTCGCCAGCAGCTTCAGTGGAAATACATCAACGAGGTTACGGGAGACATCGGAGAGAAAACCCGGTAAGGTGGCTAAAGATTTTTATTTTCCTAAAGTGATCGAACTGGTGCAACACCAACTCGATAGTATAGGGGCGAATTACATTCGCCCATCGGTGGATTATATCCACCCAGCTTAGGCAAGGTAGCATAGGGGCGAATTACATTCGTCCATCGGTAGATTACATCCACCCAGCTTAGGCAAGGTAGCATAGTGGTTGAATTACATTCGGCACAAGAGTAGGGGCGAATTACATTGGCCCATTTATTTGGTGGATTACATCCTACCTATTCAGGAGATTAGGGCCGCTAGGCTAGGGAAATCGCCACACCACCAACCCAGCAACATCATTAGCAGCAACATCAATCTCCGCGAAGCAACCCCAGCACCCGCGACACCGGCAACAACAAACATATTAGTGAAGTGTACATTTATAAAAATAAATATAAAAATAAATAAACATACATTTAAGCAGTGAAGTGATCCGTATTTTGAATCAAATAAATTTAGTGGAAGGACCCTGGGACAGCTGAGACTCACCCCAGCTTCAAACCCGGACTAACCGGAGGTTCCTTACAAGTGTAACCTTTCTACTGGAGAATTGCTACTGGTTTGTTGGAAGGACGTGATATGCAATTTAATTTGAAATTGCTTACAAAAGTCTTGAAAAATGTTTGCAACGAATTCAGAGCCTTGGTCACAGACAACCATTTTTGGTATACCATATGTACTAATGTAAGTTTTGAAAGCTTTAAGGACTGTTATGCTACTTCTGCAACTGAGAGTGTATCCCCAGGCAAATTTGGAACATTTATCGATAACAGTGAGGATTTGGCTATTGTTTATGGTGTAAATATCGATGTGGAGTATTTCAAGGGGTTTTAATGGGGTTTCCGGGGTTACGAACTTTAGCTTGGGGGGATTTCGGTCGTATTTAAGGGTTTTACATTTTTCGCAGTTGTTCAAGGTTTTCGTAATTTTGTCCCTCATGTTGGGAAAATAATATTTCCTTTTCAGATGTAACAGTGTTTCGTTTATTCCCCTATGATTTGAGCGTTCGTGATAATCGCGAATTGTTTTCTCCTGGTTATCTTCCATTGTTATGTCCTCAAGAATTTCTGTACACCTGACAAGGCGGAATGTCCTGGCTTGAGAAAAGTATTTGGAGAATGTTGCCTGTACTATTAAGAAGATGTTGTCATCTGTGTAAATGGCTGTTTGTTTATTGGGAGAAAAGTATTTTCTAAATATGTCTAAAATGATTTCCTCGCTAAATAGTTCCCTACGTAGAATCCTTCTCTGTTTATTTCTAAAAATAGTCTCAATGGTCATTGGGGATCCTGTTTCCTTTGTTTCAAGAATGATTTGTAGGTTAAATTCATTCAAAGGTTTCTCGGAGATAGGGATACCGTCATCCAAGTTTTCGTCTGCACTGTGAATTGTATCTGTGTTATTGAAAAGTTCTTGATTGTTTCCCTCTGATGACTCATTTATTTTGACGCGGCTGAGAGCGTCAGCATTTGTATTATGTTTACCTTTTTTATAGATAATTTCATAATCATATTCCTCCAATTTTAACCTCCATCTTACTAGTTTGGAGTTGGGTTCTTTCAAGTTCATCACCCAGGTAAGAGGTTTGTGGTCCGTAAAAATTTTGAATTTCCTTCCAAAAAGGTAAGGACGGAAATATTTGACCGCCCAAACTATAGCAAGTAACTCCTTCTCTATTGTGGAGTAGTTGCATTCGGTTTGTGATAGTGTGCGACTCGCGAAACAAATTGGTTTGTCGCTTCCTATATGACCTTGGGATAAGACCGCTCCCAATGCGATGTTACTTGCGTCCGTTGTAAGGATGAACGGTTTAGTGAAATCAGGGTGTTGGAGAATAGGGTCGTTCATTAATAAATCTTTACAGGTTTTGAATGCTTCGATGTAGTTTTGGTTCATTGTAATGGTTGCGCCCTTTTTTAAACATAGAGTAAGGGGTTTGGTAAGTTTGGCCAAATCTTTAATGAACTTACGGTAATAACCAATAAGTCCCAAGAAGGCTTTAATCTCGGTACGGGTTCTAGGTATTGGGAAGTTTTTTATTGCTTCGATTTTTGCCGGGTTTGGTTTAATCCCTTCTGAATTTATGATGTGCCCTAAAAAGGATATTTCCTTCCTGAGGAACTCGCACTTATCCATTTGAATTTTAAAATTAGCCTCTCTGAGTCTCTCGAACACTAGAGTTATGCTTTCCAAATGTTCTTGTAAGGATGTAGAGTAAATGATGATGTCGTGAAGGTAAACGAGACATATTTTTCCCACTAGGTCCTTTAAGACGTTATCCATTACACTCTGAAATGTACTTGGGGCATTTTTCAACCCGAATGGCATCCTAGTAAATTCATAGTGACCATTTTCTACTGTAAAGGCTGTTTTTTGTATGTGTCTAGGATCCATCTCGATTTGGTGGAAACCGCTGGCTAGATCTAATGTAGTGAAATACAAGCATCTGCCAAGTTTGTCTAATATCTCAGATATATTTGGTATTGGGTATCTGTTGGATATAGATTTGTCGTTGAGTTTCCTATAGTCGATCACTAATCTCCATTTTTCATTACCGTGGATGTCGGTTTTTTTAGGAACTATCCATACTGGAGAGCTCCAGGGTGAATAGCTATGCTGAATGATATTATGTTCCAGCATCTTGTTTATTTGTGTTTGTATTTCCTGTTTATGTACTTATGGGTATCTGTATGATTTTGTATAAATGGGAATGTCGTCGTTGGTAATTATTTTGTGTTTTATCTTGTTAGTAAATGAAAGTGGTTCGTTCTCCTTGTAAATAAGATCGCTAAATTTCCTACACAGTTTCACAATTTTTCTTCGTTCTTCGCTATTGAGTTGATCCGTTCTTAATAGATCGTTCAAATTCAATGGAGTTGACTGATCATTTGTGGTTTCAGTATTACTATAATTAACGTTAAAATTGTTTAGTTCGATGTAGTTTATTGCATCGTATTGCTCAGCGATCAATGGGGATTCTAATAAAAATGTTTGGTCTACATGCGAGAAATTTGTTATCTCGACGTAGCCACGCCCGAGTCTAACATTGTACAAACCTGGACTAACGAAAAGCTTAGGGTTCAATTTCAGTGGAATTTATGTAGACAGTGCCATTCTGCTTATTAATGGGTAATTCTACTAGTATTTTCGAATTTGCTGGTATATTTAGAATACCAGTTGATTGATTAGTTTTAAGGTTGATATTATTAATGGCATTACCTATAATTAAGGTTCTGTTCACGAGGTCAATTTTGGCGTTAAGCAAAAGTAATGTGTCCATACCCAAAAGGCCATCAAAGAAAATATGGAACTTGAAAATGAGAAATTTGAATGATCCTGTTTGATTAAATTCCGAAAATGTTGGTAATATTGCTTGTTTGTTTACTTGGTAGCTTTTGAAAACGGTCGTAATTGTGATTGGGTCACATTTAATTTGATCTTTAGGTAAAATGTATTCGGGGTTTATAAAAGACGAAGATGCTCCAGTGTCTAAAAGAAATTTAAGGGGTTTGCCAGAAGGTAGATGTATTGTTATGTAGGGTAAGGTTGGTGGATGTTTCGCTGGGTCTATGTAGCCGGTTGGTTGTTCAAGGCTGTGGTAAAAAAATTTTGGGTTTCCTCAATGTTGGTCGGTTCAGTATTGTAATGTTCATCTAATTGTCGTTTATCATCATCGGAGGTACTTGGTCCGTTTAAATGGGGGTTATCAAAAAAAAATATCTCGTTGGCGAGAATTTTGATCACTGTTGAAGTTGTTTGGGTCGTTATCGATATATTTATCCAATTGCTGGTAATTGTTGGAAGAGATTGTCTCATGGAAATTGAAATTTGGGTTTCCAGCAAACCGGGTTTGCTGACTAGGGCTCGCTTTTATTTGTGGAATGTTTTGGTGCCTGAAATTGTTTGGAGGATATTGGTTCCTAAAATTTTGATTACTCTGTTGGGGCTGTTGTTGTCTATTCGGAGGTTGGTATTTTTGATCCCTGCGATCGTAATTCCGCTGCCAATTATGGTTCCAGTTAGTCGGTTGGGACTGTTGTTGTCTACGCGGAGGTTGGTATTTTTGATCCCTGTGAAAGGAGTTATCATATGGTTTGTATTGGGAGTAGTACCCTTTATTGGATGTTGAAACTCTATGGTAGGAAATATTCTGTTCCTTTATGCAACAGGATAGTGCTGTGGAAAGTGAAGTTGGTTGCATTGCCCTTACTCTCGATCCTAGTGGTTCATTAAGGCCACTAAGGAAAGAGTTTAGGCACATCTCAGACTCTAGTAGTATCTTTTTCGTGAATGAGTATGTTGTTGCAAAGGGCGGATTGGAGTTCAATAATTTCTCCGTAGAAAGACTCAATAGTTTTGTTAAATTGCTTAACGGTATGTAGGTCTCTTATTAGAGACGTTTCGGTCCGTTTGTCGGAGTAATGTAGAACGAGATTGTTCTTTATATCGTCCCAAATGAGCGGAGTCCCATACATATTAAGGACCTCATTTTCCTGTCCTTCAATCTTGTTTCGTATGGCCCTTAGTAAAATTTGGCCGTAAGGAGTATTGTCTGTACCCCGTATGTAAAGAAGGATTTCCTCAACGTTGTTAAGGAATTCATAAAGGAGTCTAGGATTACCGTCGAATTTCGGCAAATCCTTAATCGCATCGGGTATTCTCAATGTATTGAAAATATCGATTTGATTATCCGCTTGGTTTTGTGTGGGATGCTCCGTTGACATTGTGTCGGAAATGGAACAAGAACTAAGGTCCGAAATGGTCGAGTTACTTTTGGTGAGACTGGTATCTGACTTCTCAGCGAAGGTAGAATTATTGTTTTCAGGGATAGATGTCAAGCTAGCAAACTTCCTTAGCTTATAAGGAATGAAACGGAGTTTCTGTTTCGGTTCTTTACTATTCGGCATAAAAGAAAATTTGGCTATTTAGTCTACTATGGTATTTAAGGTATGTTGTTAGCGATTGGGTATTTATAGATTCGTACCGATATACCTTCGATACTTTTTTTTTTCAATTGAAATCGCTTTTATTCTGTTTCTTTTATATATATATATATTTTTTTTTAATTTGTATCGATATGCCTTCGATACAAGTGTATGTATCTTATTAAAATTTCACGTATTTTCGTTTCAAATACTGAGTTTTAATTGTGTACCGATATACCTTCGATACTTTTTTTCAATTGAAATCGCTTTTATTCTGTTTCTTTTATATATATATATTAGGGTGGGTCAAATTTTTTCTTCAAAAGGCGTATAGCAAAAATGTAATCTACGTAAAATTCTAAGAAAATTACCCTAAGAAACTAGGGGTCTAAAATCAAAACCTAGCTCCCGCCGAGAGACATGAAGAAAATTCACTTGAGAATTAAATTTTTTTTTTTTTTAGATCTCATAATAAAATTTCATTATTATAATAAAACAATTTTTTTTTTATTATTATCAATTCTAAAAAACACAACTTTTTTAAAATTTTCTTAATATGTATAGCTGGTCTTATTTGTGAAAGCATTGACAAATTTCAGTTTTTTAAGTCTTTTTTACAGTCCATTCGGAGTATTTGGGTTCGACTTTCTAAAGTCACTGCCATAACATCGTCACGATTTTTTGCAATTACTCGGCGTGAGACATGCGTTAGCAACTGCACACATCGCTCGGTTCCCTGGATGTGCGACGGTACCGATATAAAATACATCATTCAACGATGTCTCAAATACTGAAAATGTATTACCTCTTGATATGTTTTTTACCTCTTTATGGTATTTGTTGAGAAATGTATTTAGTTTTTTTAAAATGCTTTTTCTATTTATTAGTGCAATATTAATTTTTTCCCAAATTTCAATTATTTTGTTTGCAATTATCGAAGAAAATCTGGCATACGATTGTTGTTTTTTTGATTTTTCTTTTTCGCGCTCACTTAATAAAAAATAATACTTTAGAACATCACGATAACTTGGCAAATTTAATTCACTAAATTCACTTGGCATGCCAATGATACTAGCGTTCTGATTAGTCAGAAAACTTGATCCGGAAGAGTCAATTGACATTGCTGATGATTCCATAATTTAAGGTGAAAAATTTTTTTTAAAAGAGAAATTAACACACGCTTACTTTTTGAAAGTTAACTATCAAGTGCATAAATCAATCAAAACAAATGTTTAACACCACGTTTTTATAAAATGCATTAACGGTAAATTTCTACAATGACTAGAACTATTAATAATATTGGATTCTAATTACTCTTTGTTGATAACTTCAAAAGCACATTACTAAATTATACTTTTTAAAAGGGAAGAGCGGAGCTTAACAAAATCATTCTCTTTTTAAAGCTACGTAATTTGTATAAAAAATTAAACATAATATCGATGCAAGACCAATATGCCATATTTCTTGAACCATACTTAGTGGGAACATAATAATTTATTTGTAATCAAATAAATTTTCATGTCTCTCGGCGGGAGCTAGGTTTTCATTTTAGACCCATACTTTCTTTGGGTAATTTTCTTAGAATTTTGTGTAGATTTCGATTTTGCTATACGCTTGTCACGTTTTTTCTCACCCGAACAAATTGACCCACCCTAATATATATATTTTTTTTTAAATTTGTATCGATATGCCTTCGATACAAGTGTATGTATCTTATTAAAATTTCACGTATTTTCGTTTCAAATACTGAGTTTTAATTGTGTACCGATATGCCCTCGATACTATTAAAATCTCATGTATTATAGCAGGTTAAATATTTAGCTTGTTATATTTTCTTTACTTAAGGTTAAATTATTTCATTTATCTTGTTTTTTTTTCTACTTAAAAAAAATATTTTACAAACAAGTTTATATTACTATTGTGTATACAACATCACAAAAACACTTACATGCACCCGATCAGGAATATTAAGATGAACCACATGTTATGGTGATTGTGCTGTTGTTATCCTTGTTATTGGGAGTGGGGTTCCAGTGAATTAAGGGTCAAAACCCACGGTTGTTTTAACTCGATGTCGTCTTTTGAGTTTGGTTGCCTTCTGGTGAATTTGAAAGTCTTTTTCAATTTTCTTTTTTTTCAGGAATATTTTCTTTTTAGAACACTTAAGTTTTTTTTTTTTTTTGTTTTGTGTTTTTGTATACGGTTTATTTATTATATATATTCTTTTTTTTTTTTCTTATTTGTGAAAAAAAGGACACTTTTTTAAAAAAAGACACCGAAACCGTTCACTGAACTATTGACTGCGCCAGTTATGATATGTAAGCTATCAGGGTTTAAAAGAAAACACAACTTGTTCTTTTCTGAACTCAACACAAACTGATTTTATTTTTGATATTGTTCTTATAGTAACTTAACTTAACAAAAAAAAGGGAATACAAGAAAGTAATGAAAGTAAATAAAAATGCATTCTAAAGTTTCCAAGAATTTGGGTAAACAAAATTAGTTGATAATAAAAATTACATTCCATAATTAACAAGAATTTGAATAAATAAAATTTAGTTTGACCTTAAATTAATTGCTTATTATGTTCTTGTTGCAATTGCCATTTAAGTGGATTTAAAGTAGTTTAAAGAATTCTCAGAACTGATTTGCAAATATTTATTGATACAATGTAATGATTGATATGGGTAATGAACTAAAGTGTATTGTATAATATGCGTTGCTCAGCATTATGCCCTCCGTGGTTTTGGTGGTGGTAGTGTAGTGATGGTTGTTGTTGCTGTTGGTGTGCTGGGTGTCGTAACTCGTATTTTGCAACCATTTTAGCAATTAAGGTGTCACTGTAATGCAGTGTGAAGTGCTAAATTCAGATAAAAAAAATATTTAAAAAAATAAAAAAAGTTTACAATGAATCCACCATCCTCTACACCGCGAGATGAAGCAACAACAACATCAACAACTATCGAAAACCCAATGAGTCATATACCCAAGCATGATGGTACTGTTTTTGGTGTGTCTACTGATTTGACTGATCTTAATTTACCAACCCATCTGGATATCTTGAGATATTATTTTTACTTATGCGAACGTGCTTAAACAGAACAAAAAAAGTTTTCCTATAAATCATTCACTATTCAAGTACAAGATAAGTTGATTGGAATTTGGGAAAAACTTGGTATGGAAATAATGCTGAAAAAAAGTATATGTAATAAATTGAATAGATTGCCTGACAAATATCAAGACCAAATCAAGAGAAGAAACAAAACCCAACAATTTACAGAGTATGTAAAATCTCTGGAAACAATTTTTTACATTGGAACATGTAAATGCGATTTGCAGGCAGCTCCATGTGCATGCGGCTTGGTTCCCGAATGCCTCAAAGAGTTTATGCACGATCAACATAATCAGAGAAGACTAACAATGGATGCATTTGTGATGGAAATTGAAGAGCAACGAGCAACGTGTATGTCATCAATACCAACATACCAAGATCCCGATGATTCAACATACGCACTGCCATCGGTTCAAGAAGATATGGATAGAAACACAAGTTCACAATACACAGAGAGATACGATTGTTTTAACTTTGCCTTGGTATGTGACAGATTTGGTGTGCCTGATAGAGTAGCATCAGCATTGGGAACCGCTCTTTTTCAAGATTTTAAAATTAAAGATAAGCATGGGAAACATCTCATCATGGATAAATCGAAATTTCGCAGAGAAAAAGAGAAATGCAGACAAGAAGTGCTTCGCAAACGGTTAGATGATACCAATTTGTTATCGTTTTCATTCGATGGCAGAAAAGATGATACTTTAACGATAGATAAAATTGATGAGAAGTATCATACTAGGATGGTAAAAGAACCTCATCTTGTTATTTTGAGAGAACCCAATTCTGAATTAATTGGTTACGTAAGACTGGAACATGAAACCGCTGAATACAAAACAACCAAATTAAATGATTTTTTCGACGATAAAAATATATCACTGGATGCATTAATTGGAATATGCACTGCTGTTAAAAAGACCATTGCATTGGTTCGTTTGCCTTCTACACTTCAAGGAACTCCCGTTTCGGCATTTGTTTGAAGCTTTGGATAAATCAACCAGCACCGTCAAATCGAAACTTGTGAAACTCTTCCGGTAAGTTATTGCTATCACTCATTTATTATAATTGTCAACCATTATTAATTATTTTATTATTATATATTTTCAGGTGGTGGACGGCTTCGCAGATTTTTTCATGTAAAGTGCCAAAACTGGCGATTTTTTGAAATGTTTGTATGGGGAACCAGGGGGTGTGCCACTAGCATAGGTGGGTCGGGCCTCCAAAGTTAGTGGGGGTCGGTCATACATTTGGACTTGATTGGAGCACTCTAAATGGGTCAAAGTGGGATTTTTCCAAATTTGCCTCTACCCAAAAGTTCGACCCAAATTCTGGGACATCAGAATTCGTTTTAGAGGTATGGTTCCTTCGGCAAAGTTTCTTATTTTGATCCCTAGAATACGATTTTCACTGAGCAATGGGCGATTTTTAAATCGACCCGCCCTAATCTTATATATAAAATTCTTCTGTCGCGGTGTTTGTGGTAAAATTCCGCCGAAACGGCTCGACCGATTCTCATGAAATTTTGTGCGCATATTGGGTAGGTCTGAGAATCGGACAACGTCAATTTTTTTTTGATAGGGCCACTGGGAGGGGTACCCCCATACAAAGTGAACTTTCAAAATCAGATATCTGGAGTACTATGATAGCCATAAGTGCCACGCCCACTTGAGATATTAAAAAAAAAATACCTGTTGTCTGTTTCTGAGACCTACCCAACATCCACACAAAATTTCATGAGAATCGGTCAAGCCGTTTCGGAGGAGTTCAATTACAGAGACTGCGACACGAGAATTTTATATATAAGAAGTTAAACTCCTCCTTTTTCGTTTTTTTTTTTTTATTTAGTGCGATTTGACTGCAATTCAGAATGTATGGATGTTTTATCATAGGAAATTTTTGTATGTATAAATGGACCCGATAGGTGGCGCTGGGGTAAAGTCATTTCGAATAGTCTTATTTACGGTGCGATTTTACTGAAACTAAGAATGTACATATATGTATGTTAGATGATACAAAAAATTTTTTGTTGGACCCGGTAGATGGCGCTGGCGTTCGAAAAATAATGAGTTGTCAAATTTATTTAAATTTTATAATTTCCAAAATTCACAAACGTTTTTATATACAAATATTCTAACCAAAAAGGAAGGAAAAATAGCATTGGCTATTGCTTTATCCGGAATAGCCGCAACATTATTGCTTGGTGGTCGCACAGCTCATTCAGCACTCAAATCACCGTTTAATGTAAAAACGAATGAGAATGCCATATTAATATAAAAAAAACATTCCGGTATGGTAAAAGTTCAGCAAAAATTCAATATTATTATTTGGGATGAATATAACATGGCTTACAAACATTCCTTAGAAGCACTACATAGAACTTTAAAAGATTTGAAAGGCAATGAAAGACTTTTTGGTGGAGCTCTCATTTTATTATCCATGATCCAACGGCTGACCAGTTTTCAAAACAACTACTTGGTTAAGTGAAAGAACTATTTAAGTCGCAAAAAAATTCGCTGTCGATAATATTAATGTTATTATTCAGGACATGATTGATTCCGAAAGTGTTATTTCAAATCTATGGATAGTGATTTTGAAGAAAATGAAGCAGTCAATTATCCAACAGAATTTTTGAATTCACTTGATGTACCCGATCTACCTCCACATTTATTAAAATTAAAATTGGTTCTCCAAAATTTTGCTACGTAACCTCAACGCTCCGAGACTATGTAATGGCACCAGCTTAATTGTTGAGAGGATAATACTCAATTCTCAAAGGCAAATTTAAAGGAGAACATGTCTTGCTGCCAAGAATTCCTATGATTCCTACCGACACACTGATAACATTCAAAAGATTGCAATTTCCGAACAGATTGGGCTTTACCATGACCATCAATAAATCTCAAGGACAATCATTGCAAATATTTGGTTTGGACCTTGAAACCAGTTGTTTTTCCCGTGTCGGAAAGCCAGCAAATTTATTAATTTACTGCCAGAATAAGGAAAATAAAAATATTGTTCACTCTTTTTAGAATTACAATGATAGAAATATATTGGTCATTCTTATACATACGAATGTTACAATAAATATTTATTTTAATTTTCATAAATAAAACATGGTTTTTCTTTAACAGTTTTAATATTAACAAAATGCACAAACGTTTTTTTATATAGATTGTATCAATCTTATTTCGAAGATTGTATGTGTTCATTAAATAATTAAAAAAACTATATTCATTTCTTATTTAAAAAAATTATTTTTATTAGGATTTTTTGGTTTGTTTGCAGAAATATCCCACCTGGAACTAATTAAAGCCTAGGTATTAGATATGTTCTGTTTGACGGCAGAAAGCTAATTGAAAAATGTTCACAAATGGCGCTCTATTTATACCATTTGTAAACGTTTATCAATACTGAGTTGTAAAAATATGGAGTAGAACTAATACATTAATATCAACAGTGTTGTATTTAATAAATGAATGATAAATGTCCGTTAAATTCAAAATCAAAGTAAATTATACAGAGTTGTATTAAATTTAAGTTGAACGTTAATTTCAAATGTTAAACAATAGCTAATGGAAAAATGAATGAATTTAAATAAGTTTAATAGTAGTATGAATTGAATTATAGTATAAATGTAGACTGCTTCAGTCTCCCCCTCTGATGCCGAAAACGTCCCGATAAGGCATCAGCAAACAAACAATTCATTTTCGTGGGCGACCTCTTCTTCGCAACATCCTAATTGGCTGCAAGACTTCATCAGATGAGCCTACCACTGGCGTTAAGGCTGATGCGTGATAAGTTCCCAATGGTAAATTGACGTCATCTTCATGAGCAATTACATATGATGTTGTTCCTTTTCGTTCAATGACGACGTATGGGCCATCTCGCTTTGGCACAAACTTCGATGTAACATCTTTGTTACTGTTACTTAAAACGTGTGTAGTAACTAAAACTTTAGATCCAACTTCAAATGGTGGTTGGCTTCGTCGATGATCATTGCTATTACGTTTGTTATGATCTTGTTGTTTGTTTACATTTTCTTTGACGTCCTTGAAAACATCTATCAAGATTTTAAGATATGGTGTGATTTCAGCTACAAAATTCTCAGACTGAACAATGGCTCTGATGTCATGTTGCACATCACATAAGGTTCTTAATTCTCGTCCAAATGTTAAATATGCTGCTGTATACTTTGTACTTTGACAATATGTTGTGTTCATTGCGAATCGGATACTTGGCAGTTTTTCATCCCAAATCTGATGATCATTTCCAACTAATATTGCTAGTTGTGCCTTCACGTCGCGATTTTTACGTTCAACTGGATTGGCCTCGGGATGATATACTGGTGTAAGTATATGTTCTATATTCAAACAAAAAACAACTTGTTGCATAACAGCGGAAACAAATTGAACACCATTATCGCTGATGACTTTTCTAGGTATACCATATCGTAAAAACACTTCATCTATAAGAGTTTTGGCGCAGGCTTGAGCTGTAGCAACTTCTAATGCAAATAATTCGACCCATCTGCTGGCAATATCTTCTACGATAAAAATCCACTGGAACCCTCTTGGCGAAACAGGCAGTGGACCAAACAAATCAATAGCAACCACTTCAAAACGTTGATTACTTGATACAGTCTGGTATAGGCCTGCTGGTTTTAAATTTGTCGCTTTATATCTTTGGCATTCAATACATTCTTTGACATGTTTTACAATGTCTTTTCGAATACCAGGCCAATAGTATTTTGACATTATTTTGTGTGTAGTTCTCTCAATACCATAGTGACCGGCGGTTTCATCATTGTGGTAATAATTTAGGATTTCCGTTCTCTCATCTCTGGGTATCACAAGTTGAGCATCTTCACAGTCTTCGTTATTGTAGCAGTATAATATAGCATCGTTCATTACATAGCCTCGTTTTGACCAGTATGCTATATCTTCACTATTGTTTTCAAAACACTCAATAATTACCTTCAGTTCCGGGTCCTTCAATTGTTCTTCTCTTATTTCGATGGCACCTTTTCTTGGCATCTCGATGGAAAAGGCACAAATATCACATGGATTTTTCTCATCATGATCATTTTTACATGGTGGTCTGGATAACGTGTCGGCAATAACATTGGTTTTCCCAGATTTGTACTCAATATTTATATTGAATGGTTGTAACAACAGCGCCCATCTTGCCAGACGACCAGTTGGTGATTTTATAGTCATTAACCATTTTAATGGTTGGTGATCTGTGATGAGTTTCACCGAAGCTCCCTCAATGTAACCACGGAATTTCTGCACAGCCCATACAATTGCCAGGGCTTCACGTTCAATGGTAGAGTAGTTCTGTTCAGCGTTAGATAGTAGTCTGCTGGCATATTCTATAGGGTGCTCATCTGCACCCTCCCCCTGGAGCAAAACTGCCCCTAGTGTATAACCACTAGCATCCGTTTTCAATACAAATGGCTCGTCATCTACGGCCTGCTTCAATATAGGTGCGGATGTCAGTAGGGTTTTAAGATGATCAAAAGCCTTTTGTTGTTCGGTGGTCCATTTCCACACGGCATTCTTCTTAGACAGCGCTGATAATGGTTTGGACACATCGGCAAAAGACGGTATAAAGCGGCGATACCAAGAGCAAGCCTTTTCTGGATCTGTCATGATACCTTCAGGTGTTAGCACATGACCCAAGTATTTTACTTCACTGCAAGCAAATCTACATTTGCGTAAGTTAACTTTGAGATGAAATTCTCTAAGTCGCTTAAATATTTGTTGTAAATCTTCTAAATGTTGTTAAAACTGGAAGAGCATGAGATGATGTCATCTAAATAAGCCAATAATATGGTGTCTCCCAGAGATGTTTTCAACCGATTAATAAGTCTCTGAAAAGTGGCTGGAGCATTTCGTAACCCAAATGGCATACGGGTGAACTTGTACATACCAAATGGGGTCACAAACGCTGTTTTATCCTGATCCTCAGAATGAACTCCTATTTGCCAGTAGCCGTTTTGCAAATCAAGTGTTGACATATAGCTAGTAGCTTTAGCTTCATGTAGAATATCGTCAACTCTGGGCAATGGATAGCGATCTGGTTTGGTAATAGCATTTAGCTCACGATAGTCTATACATATTCGGATTCCACCCGTTTTCTTTGGTATTATCACCACAGGAGCAGCCCATGCTGACTGACACTCGACAATGACTCCTGCATTTATCATCTTTAAAATTTCATCTTTTAGAGCATGTTTTCTAATTGGTGATAACCGATATGGTGGTATAGCTATTGGATCATGTTCCTCAGTATGAATGCGGTGTATAGCAAAAGGTGTTACACTAGTTGATTCTTTAAAAATATCATCATTGGAAACCAATAACTTGTCCAAATCATTTCGTTGTGCATCTGTGAGCCCAATACCGTCAGAATCTTTAAAAATGTGGATATCTAATGAGTATAATGGCATAAAGATTTCGTCAAGATATTCGTTTTGTTGAGTTTTTCTGGTTTTCGACGGTGGAGCAAAAAGTCTACAGGCTTCACCAGGTGTCTTCTGTCCAGAAGGCAAAGCATTCTCAAAGATAGCCTGAATTGAGTGTGGTGAATAATCGTTATTTCCTTGAGGTGGTGGTGGTAGTGGTTTCATAAAAACATCATCCAAAGCTGCTGCTGGAAAATTATTAGAAGGTTGCGGTGGTGTAATACTTACAACATGCAAAGGCCTTTCAAATCTATTTGGTGTTTTAGGTAAAGGAGATATAATTTTTCTTTCCTCGATAAATTTAATGAATGCGGATACTTCCTTAACAGCTTTAGAGCAAGGATAGATTTCTTCGTCATTCAAGTCCATTGCAAAAACACCAATATGCAATGGGTTTGTAAATAGATACTTGGTTTTTGGTTCGTCCTCAAAATACCAGCACTTCTGAGCCATATTAAGCACTATACCCGATTGTTCCAAAAAGTCAGAACCAAGTAGAGTACGATTTTTCGTAGCATTTGGAAGATAAATTAATCTTATTTTCCGGAGTCTGTTGCCGATAGTCACATCACAAATGGTGCTCATCACTTTGCATGTAGTAACAGATCCATCAGCCAAACAGATATCTGCACGAACATCTTGAAAAATACTTCCATTTTTCGTTAAAATTTTCTTCAGATTAAGGCTGGCAACGCTAGTTTTTGCACCACTATCAAAAACAGCTTCACCTTTTAAGCCAAAAATTTCGATATGTGCTGTAGGCAACGCATGACCGATAATTGTTGATGAAATTGAGTTAAATGACAAATACTGCGGGCTCTCTTTCGAACGATTGCTGCAAGTTGGGCAATTTGCTCTGTACACCCCCGGTGCACCACACCCGTAGCAAGAAAATGTAGGCTTCCTTAGTAATTGTTGTGGATTTAATTGTCGTTGTTGCTGACTTAAAGGCACGTTTACTGGTTGTTGTTGCTCTACATTTGGCTTACATTCGTGTTGTTCATCACGTTTCTTCTTCTTAAAACAACTTTCTATGGTATGGCCTTTGGCGCGGCAAAATACGCACCGAATATTTGTTGAAACTTCTCTTTTTATTTCGGTAGCTATGGTTGCTGGTGCTCGGGATTCTGTTAGAAACATTTCCGCCTCTCTGCCTGCAGAAATAAGCTCCGCGAATGTTTTTAAATTTTCTCGGCGAACGCGAATATTCACATTCAAAAGCCCATAAACCATATTGAGCTCTATCTATTCATTGACAGTAACTTGTAGTTGTGAGAATAATAATCTCTTTTTGCAGATAAAACTATCAGTTGGTTCCTGCTTCTGTTGTTTTGCATCAAATATACTTGTAAAAATCCGCCAGTCCGGCATTGGAGGAGTAAAAGTTGTGCGTATAATGCATTTTGCTTCATCAAATGTTGTGATTGTATGCTTTATTCCAATCCACCACGTAGCAGCATAATCTTCTAACAGTAGGGGCATTCCTCGTACTGCGTCAACATCTGATATTTTCTCAATATCTTTATACACGGTTATGGCAGCCAGAAACTCTTCTACAGCAGCGGGATCTCTTTGCCCTTTATAGCGCGATGTACACTGACTGAATGAACCGCATCTGCCGGTACCACCCATAGCTGCTAAAATCTACTGGAACTGTTCAGCTGAAAATGTTGCCATTTTGTTGCCTTCTTCACTAGTTTGCGTAAAATCTAATACGTCGGCTTCAAAATATTCTTCACTATTTTCACTTACTTCGCAGATTTCGTTGGCTTCGAATTCTTTTTCGTCAGCGTCAGAATCTTCAGCTAAATTTTCTTCCTCGGCGTTGATTTTGTCGGCGAAAAAATGTTCTAAAATATTTTTAGGCAACGGCGTCGTTTTCTTCGGCTTTGTAGTCTTCTTCGGGTTTTTTGTTTTGTGGCTTTTCGTAGCCCCACGTTGGGCGCCAATGTATCAATCTTATTTCGAAGATTGTATGTGTTCATTAAATAATTAAAAAAACTATATTCTTTTCTTATTTAAAAAAATGATTTTTATTAGGATTCTTTGGTTTTTTGCAGAGATATCCCACCTGGAACTAATTAAAGCCTAGGTATTAGATATGTTCTGTTTGACGGCAGAAAGCTAATTGAACAAGTAAGAGTGTTAAATTCGGCTATACCGAATCTTTGATACCCTCCACCTAGGTTTTCTTGCACTATTTGTAACAAATTTAGATAAAATATTTGAAAATGTAAACAATTTGATCAATTTAGTAATTTATTACAACAAATACTCTGAATTTTCAGCATTTACGTTTAACAATTTTAAAGTCAATAGAAGATAGTAAACAAAATATGTTTTTAAATTTCGGATCTTTTTCGGAATACTTAACCATTTTTTGAAAATTTTTTTTTAACAACTTAATATTATATATATTTCAAGTTTAAACTTTAAAATTAAAAATATCTATCTTTTTTAAATCTGGTAATAACTCTATAATATGGAGAAAGTAAATACGTGGCTTCTTTAATAAGAATGATAAGTAAAAAACACTTTTGTGCAGTTTACTTGTGTTGTGCATTTTTTTAATACATACATAAGTACGCCATCTTTGTAGATCTCTTCGATATATTAAGTAAGTTTGTAAATAAAAAGAATATTAAAATATTATAAATGTAAACATAATTGATTTTAGAAAAATGCCCGATTCGTTTTTCGATGATGCTGAAAACACATCAAAGAAATACAGAAAACAAAGGTTTTACTCAAGTTGTTGAGAGACGAGAAGCTAATGGGATGGAACAGCTCAAAGATGACGACTTTAAATACAGATGCAAGGCTTGTGAAAAATATTAAATTGCGATAAATCAGATCTAAGTATACATGCTAATAACCAATGTCTTAATAAAATATCTTTTAAAACCAACTACCAAAATTCTGTTTACGTTATAAGATCCTATTTGCAAGCCATTTTAGTTAATTGTGTAAATTTTAAATGCACATCCAGCCATATAAAAGATGAATTATACAGAATAGTAAAAATAATTTTTTTTATAATATCTGTTGGTTTTTTATGTTGTTTTTATGTAATTCTAATGATATTCTTATCTTTTTTTTATGATATTTTTTTCGTTTTTATATTATTTTTGCATTATTGAAATTGAAAATAAACAAATTAAAAATATTTTTTTTTTTGAACAGAGTAGTGTAGGGAAAAATGTAGAGAGAAAAAAGTGGGTGTAGGGAAGAAAAGGGATTTTTTTTCATTAGCGTAGAGATTTCTGTAAAAATCTCCTGGCATCACTGGTACCTATTAAAAAACAATGTAAGATTTCACAAAACAATGCGACGTATATCTGCTTTGTTCAAAAGCTTTCATAAGACTAAATGAAATTGTTACTTATGCATGAAACACATAGACGACAGAGGCTACACAAACACACGGATACAAATGCTGCTGGCTGCAATTGTAGTCGTGTAGTCAACTACTTAATTCTTTTGAAAACGACAGCAAACATATAACAACAATATAAACAGCTCTTTTTATATAAAATCATTTTTATTTCAGTAGTGCCAATTATATTTTTTTTTACTTTATTAAAATAGAAAAACATGTATGATTCTATATAAAATTGTCTTAAATATATTACTTATTTATAACGCATTATTATAACGTAAAAATAAATAAATAAATTTACTTATTAATAGAATTATTATAGCATTTCATTTTGCGATTAATTTTTTCAACAAAATAAAATATTTCATAGCTCTAATATCTTTTACATATTTTGTTATATTGTCAACACTATTTTTATTTTGTAGCCAACAAAGATAGAAATTAGCCTAAGTTGACTACAGCAGCAAAAGTGGTCATGTAGTCGTGTAGCTGTGTTGGTGTCAAAATAATCGTTTTCATATAAACGTGTGTATTTTATTTTTGACAGGCTGTATTAAATAAATAAATTTACTTATTAATAGAATTATTATAGCATTTCATTTTGCGATTAATTTTTTCAACAAAATAAAATATTTCATAGCACTAATATCTTTTACACACTTTGTTATATTGTCAACACTATTTTTATTTTGTAGCCAACAAAGATAGAAATTAGCCTAAGTTGACTACAGCAGCAAAAGTGGTCATGTAGTCGTGTAGCTGTGTTAGTGTTAATATAATCGTTTTCTATAAACGTGTGTATTTTATTTTTGACAGGCTGTAGTCGTGTAGCTGCTGTCGTCTATGCGTTTCATGAAGAGATCGGCTTACTGGTGCCATTATGTATACGTGTGTGTAAACAAAAATATACGATATCCCAGTAATCATTTCGAAGATTGTTTTAACAAAAATCATCTTACTGTGTCTTCTTCGAGCACTTTTGATGATTAAAAACTGATTAATCACATGCGGTATTAGAAAAAGACTAAGAAATGATTTTTGCTTACGCTTAAAAAGTGATTTATAGAAAAATGACATTAAATATGACTCAAAAATAAGTCGAAATTAATCAGAAAATTGGATAAAAAAGGTTCTCAAAAAGAGTCGGGGGAAGGTAATATTTCCTCCCAACAAAAGAATATTTTGTGATCAGCAAAAGAGCGCATTTATGACTGTTTTAATAGCACAGAGGAGTTAAAAGAGACTCCACATGATCACTTATTGCATAAAAAGTTTACTGGGATTTTATTCACTATCTGTAGAAACAGTTTTTTAAGTAAAACAAATCTGCACACAATTTCAATTCTATTTCGTTTACAATGATACGATCACTTTGTTTCAGTGGTGTTCAAAAATAAAAATGTAATTGTGTTGGTGAGAAAATGAGAATTGCACTGTAAGAAATGTTCAATGGGTTAATAGCAGTGTTAGTCTCTGTATGAATTTATTTTTTTATTGAAAATATGAAACTGTCAATGTTATGTGAAACTGTTTTAAAGAAATAAAAATTAAAAATAAAATTTTTGACAGGAAACAAATAAATACATATATACATTAGGCTGGCTATTTTTCATTCTATGAAAAACAATAAGTTGTAGATTTTTCAATCAATATTAATGATTTCATTGTATTTACATATTAAAATATCTGTAATATGTTATCCTGTAAAAAAAAAAAAAAAAAGGAAAAAAATACATTCAATGAATGAATGAACGATCACTCAAATTTTTAAAATCATTTCAACTTTTATAATAAACACATACGTTTTTTTTTAATAATTCTATTAAAGACTTTTATAGATCTTATAAATTTTTCAATATTTATTCTTTCGCGACAATTGCGTATTAGTGAAACATTTTTTAAATTTACAGAACTTAATCCGTTACGTTGTTTAGAACAAATAAATTTTAAATCGGAAAAAAAATGTTCACAATTTTTATTTGTTGATCTTGGTTTCAAATTTGATCAACGATTCTTTTAATTTTTCAACTAAAATTTTTTTTTTTTAATCAAACAGCTTTTCTTTAAAATTATTTTCTTTACATGTTGTTTTATAACAAATTACCAAATACGTTTATACTCATAAAATATTTTTAGTATATTACTATGAATTTTTTCGGTGCATTCAAAAAAAATCAGCATAAATCCGCACACGTCTTCATTCGTCGCTGTTTCAGTGACGACTAAATGCAAGAGCGTAAGAATACATGTGAGTTGAGCATGAACAATTGTTCTATGAAATGAACAGCAATGCTTTGTTTACTAGCTAGTAGTAAAACAAGAAAATAGTATTAATAATACAGCGTAATGATGAATTGTACTTCTCAATTAGTTTGTTTTTAATGTGCCATAAGAAGTTCGGTTTGTGCTAAGAAATGAATGAATACATGTTTCCCAGGGCGAAGCTTAATCATTACAGTTTGATTGAGTTGAGCTCCGCGACTATTCATAATGTGAATAGCTCGTGTCTAAAATTTTTGGTACTTGGGAATGGCATTTGTGTTAAGAAAAGCATAAATGCATGTTTCCCAGGGCAAGGCTCGATCATTGCACATTGATTGAGCTGAGCTCCGCGGTTATTCTTAATGCGGAATAACTCGTGCATTAAATTCTCGGTAGTCCGGGAATGGCGTTTGCCTGCGCCAAACACTAAATAATAAATTTTAAAAATGATTATAATTAAATGTTATTGACATCTATATTATTTATTATCATCTGAGAATAAAAATTTTTTTTAAAAACCAATTTTTTACAGGGTAGAATTTTATGGTTTCACTACTACTTTTGAATGCAAGTATGTACTAAAAGTAGAACCCCTAAAATCATACTATTTTCTGCAACCCTAAAAATTGTAGTATTTTGTATAAATAAAATAATTTATATTTATATTATTTTTAATATGCGCTTCTTATCGATATACATATACAGAATATATGAATGTTATTTATAGTATTTTGATATTTGCAACAGTAGTATGTATGCATCAATTTGTAATATTTTGTGATCTTATAAAAATCGCAGAATATTGATATTGATTTTATATAGTTCATTTTATTAATTAACTAACTTAAATATTACACCATAAAATGTTGATATTGGTGAATTTGTATATTATTACCACAACGACCATAAAAACAACAAGTACAGCTGTGACAAAATACAAAATTTTGAAAAACAATATAGGAAAACATCATATTTTTTTTACCTTTTCAGTGATTTCTCGGCACATATGAAACCTATTGTCACGATTTAAAAAACAGAAACCTTCTCATGATGTTGGTGTATCATTCTCACTAACAACAAGCGCCCTAGCTGTCCTATTGAGAACGTTATCGTGACAAGAACAACATAGTCAAATCATATTTTTTCAAGACTTTTTTTACTCCATCGTTCAATTCTCGGGACCAGATAAACCGATTTGGACGATTTTAAATAGCAAACTTTTCAGGATGTTAACGAATCATTTTTTGTATCAACAGGCAACCTAGTGTCCCGATTGAAGCCGTCATCGTGATTTCCACAGACGGACAGACGGACAGACGGACAGCCGGACAGACGGACAGACGGACATCGCTCTATCAACTCCGCTTGTTATAAGGATCACAAATATATATATTTTATGGGGTCCAGATTTTTTTTTCTAATTATTACAAACGGAATGACAAACTTTTATATACCCTCTGCACACTGGAGTGGAGGGTATAAAAATGTTCACAAATGGCGCTCTATTTATACCATTTGTAAACGTTTATCAATACTTAGTTGTAAAAATATGGAGTAGAACTAATACATTAATATCAACAGTGTTGTATTTAATAAATGAATGATAAATGTCCGTTAAATTCAAAATCAAAGTAAATTATACAGAGTTGTATTAAATTTAAGTTGAACGTTAATTTCAAATGTTAAACAATAGCTAATGGAAAAATGAATGAATTTAAATAAGTTTAATAGTAGTATGAATTGAATTATAATATAAATGTAGACTGCTTCAAGATATATATAGATTCTAACTAACATTAAAAATTCATTGAGGGCAAAACAACGTTTGCCGGGTCAAGCTAGTATATATATATATTTTGCCACTATGTCTTCCTGCTTTATTGTTGCAGCGATGGTTCGGATCAGAGAAATGTTTCTTTATGTAATCTATATGTTTCCTCCTCGTGGTACAAAAATAAATTTTCTGTTTCTAAAAAAAACCCACGTGTAATACGCGACCCAATACCTCCGTCGAAGTAATTGATTTATTCCGAATCTGCGATCTTTTATTCGAGGAAACTTCGGTTCCTATACAAAAAACACAGCCTGCCACAACGTCAGCACACCCACGTCCAAACAAATCACTTTTCCAGACTTTCCACTATGACCATTGCAAAAAAAACGAACATATAGTACCGGCGCTATACCGTAATAACATTAATTTTATAAAAAACTTACCCGTCCGATGCGTACTCTTGTTCCGAATTCTGTATCCGCTCTAAGCCCCTCTGTCGTCCAAACGAGTGCCGGATCCAAAAAGGTGTCAAAGGCACGTCGGGGGCGTCTGCTTTCTTTATGTGTCTTTAATTTTACTTTCAGTTTGTTTCCTTCGGTTTTTCCTTTTTTCGTTTCTTGTCACCAACCTTTTTTTTTCTTTTGTTAGATTTATCGTCATTTTTCAGACATATTGCAATTACTACTGTAATTAATATGCAATTTTTAATTTTGTTTTAAATGGTGCGTGGTAAAGAAGAAGAAAGCATATATTTCAAAAATTCATAACTGCACTGTATTCTTAATCGGACCGGTTTCTGGCATTTCAGCCTTCATCAGCGATTTATTGAACATTGTGATAATTGTTATGTTTTAATTGAATAGATTGTTTCTATATGAAAATTTTTTCTACTTAGGGCGGCCGTGAGGTTTTGAACCGTGAACCTTCACATACACTCGTACTTGCACTTTTTGGTCAGCGCTTTAACACACTCACCTAAAGTCAGGCCTACGAGCAGTGTGGTTAGTTTTCAGTTTTCGTACCATACAGCTTTACTTTGTATTAATTTCAGAAGATACAACTCTGTCCAAACAAACAATCGTTATTTTTGAATTTTTTTTTTTTTTTTAATATTTTTTGCATTTATACTTCTAATTTCCACTATTCTCAGTTTTCGTAAGAGTTGTCATATGAGATGTACGGTTTTTGTACATACCTACATATGCACTTTACATATATTTGAGATGACGCTTTGAAGCGAAGAAGAAATTTTTTGTTTTGTTAGATTTATCGTCATTTTTCAGACATATTGCAATTACTACTGTAATTAATATGCAATTTTTAATTTTGTTTTAAATGGTGCGTGGTAAAGAAGAAGAAAGCATATATTTCAAAAATTCATAACTGCACTGTATTCTTAATCGGACCGGTTTCTGGCATTTCAGCCTTCATCAGCGATTTATTGAACATTGTGATAATTGTTATGTTTTAATTGAATAGATTGTTTCTATATGAAAATTTTTTCTACTTAGGGCGGCCGTGAGGTTTTGAACCGTGAACCTTCACATACACTCGTACTTGCACTTTTTGGTCAGCGCTTTAACACACTCACCTAAAGTCAGGCCTACGAGCAGTGTGGTTAGTTTTCAGTTTTCGTACCATACAGCTTTACTTTGTATTAATTTCAGAAGATACAACTCTGTCCAAACAAACAATCGTTATTTTTGAATTTTTTTTTTTTTTTAATATTTTTTGCATATATTTTTTTCTATTTTCCAAAAACACCTGTTTTCTTTTGTTTTTCTTTACACTTTTATTTTTTTTTTTGTCTTTAATGGCATTTAATAACAAATTTTCTTTCCGTTGCACCTCTCTTTTACTTCCTAACTACCGTCGCTCATGGCAATCACACACAAAAAGGCCAAACCCACGCCAAAGAAACGCTTTATATACGCAACTGTGGACGCCTGTCGCCATCTTTTCGTTAATTTTTTTTCTTTTTCCTTCGTTGAAGCGTATTTACAATGATGATTTTATCTATTTTTCAAGGTTGCATTCCGATGCAACCTGAATGTATTCGTAAAGAAGAAGAACAATTAAAGTTGCCTTAGAATGCAACCTTAAACCTTCTTAAGGCCATGACAATTATGATATTTATACATTACCGAAAGTATATGGAATTCGTGGACATTATAATTAAATAGTCTCCACACGCATGTTTCTTTTAAACTAAAAAAGAAGGCAAGGTGTTAATATTTGTTTGTTTGAAAACGTCAATAAAAAACGTTAGCAAACATTTTAAGATTTTCATATAAAATTAGAATATTCGAGATGTTAACAATTTATATATTGTACACCTCACAATATCTCCCATTAGGGTGGCCCTTAATAAAAAAAAGTGTTCAAACTTTCGGTCTCACCCCCTAGAAATATGCGAATAGCAAAAAAAACTGATAAATACAAAGTTTTGGGCCAATCAAAAAACGTTTAGTCGTGGCGCAAAGCGACTAAAAATTTCAAGTGTGTTTATATGGGGAAAATATCACTTTTTTTCAGATTTTACGAAAATTTCGTTCTATAATTTAATTTTTCCGACAAGCTGTTAAATAATTCGGGATCAGTATTAAATTATCCTTTCAAAAGGCTATAAAACTTCAAAATCGTATGAAACCTCGACAAGAAATAGCAAATGCCCCAGACCACTTTTGTGCCAAAAAAAACTAGGTCATGAAATTTGATGGCATTTTTTTCAACTTTGAGAAATTGATTAAAGCCATCATTCTTGTTTGGTCTCTATACTTATAAGTACTCAGATATGAAGTATTGTTTTATTACCACGTTGTTAACCTATTGCGCATTGAGACCGAAAATTGGAAATTTTTTGATAAAATTTTTAAAACTCCTTTTTCAAGTTTGAAAAAATTTTCTTAAACAAAATTTAAAAAAATTAACCTATCACTTTAAGGTTTTATTAAATACATGTTGCAGATTAACTGTGTGAATTTTTAAGTAAATCCCTCTGCCACAATTTTTTTGACATGACCTAGTTTTTTTTGGCACAAAAGTGGTCTGGGGCATTTGCTATTTCTTGTCGAGGTTTCATACAATTTTGAAGTTTTATAGCCTTTTGAAAGGATAATTTAATACTGATCCCGAATTATGTAACAGCTTGTCGGAAAAATTAAATTATAGAACGAAATTTTCGTAAAATCTGGAAAAAAAAGTCATATTTTCCCCATATAAACACACTTGAAATTTTCAATCGCTTTGCTCCACGACTAAACGTTTTTTGATTGGCCCAAAACTTTGTATTTATCAGTTTTTTTGCTATTCGCATATTTCTAGGGGGTGAGACCGACAGTTTGAACACTTTTTTTCCCTCCATATAACGAAGGGCCACCCTAATCTCCCATATAAAAACTTTAAATGTGTTCAAAACATTGAAGATTTTAATGTTACTGATATATAAGATGATTCACCATTATGCTGAGTACACACGATGGTACATTAAGTGGAACATTCGTGAAAAACATGTTTGCATTTTTTAATACAAACGATGCAAACGACCAAAAACGAAACATCACTTCTGCGTGTTTGTTGAATATGCTGCTACTAAAAAAAATATACGCGGAAGAAATTTTTTTAATAAGATACGCACAGAGTGAGATGACAGCTATTATTATTATTAATAACAATTGATGCACTGTTGTACGAAAATGAAGAAGAGATACAATTAATTGATAACACAGTACAACACCTGATTTTGGGACTCAATTCTGACAATAGCACCTGAAAGCATCCCCAAAAATAAGAACTTCTGCATCATTCGTTTTGTCAAGTTGGCTGCCATTATAATTTAATGGCCATACGAATTTTTTTGCTCAAGGTGGATTTTTATCACTTTTTGTATATTTTAACACGGTTATAACTCGGTAACCGTACGGAATATCTCTTTTGTATCTGAAACAAAGTTGTAGATATTGAATAGGAGAAAAAAAAAGCGGAACAAATCTACCCGAAACCCGTGCATCGAGTGCCTTTAAAATCGCAAAATTCCCATTTTCACATTTTTTGGTAAATAACTGGAATATCTCTTTTGTGTCTGAAACAAAGTTGTAGATATTGAATAAGAGAAAAAAAAAGCAGAACAAATCTACCCGAAAAAAGTGCATCCAGTGCCTTGAAAATTGCAAAAATTCCCATTTTCCTTCCATTTTTCCCCATTTTCACTTTTTTTTACTAAATAACTGGAATATCTCTTTTGTGTCTGAAACAAAGTTGTAGATATTGAATAGGAGAAAAAAAGCGGAACAAACCTACCCGAAAAAAGTTCATACAGTGCCTTAAAAATCGCAAAATGCCCATTTCCCCCAACCCCCCTCCCCCATTTTCACCTTTTTTTTGCTAAATAACTAGATTACAAATCCACAAATATGCTACTAGTATATATGTGGGGTTTCTAAATCACTTTTTCAGTACATTTGGATGCTACGATGAGCTTCCAATTGTCACCGCAAGTAGTATCATAGAGGGCGCCACCATATTCACCACGTTTAGCAAAAACTCACACCCATATTCACCTACTTGGAGTTGAAAACCTAAGTGTTAACATTATGATTTATTGAAGCCTAAAAAGACACTATAATTTTTTTTTTTTTTTTTTAAAGTTACCAATGAAGGAAAAAATGTGTATTTATTTGCTATTGACAAAACTTTTTTAGTAAACAGAACCGCCGAGTTCGCTGCCTGTTTAGAAAAATCTTTTCGTTAATTTTAAATATTCAAGCAAGACTTTTTATACTGTTTGAATCAGTTTTAATACACTTTGGCACTTATGCCTTGTTTTCACTATGTCATATAAGCTGACAACAAACAATTGCCTCAACTGACATCTCGCAATTTTCTATTCGTTACGTATTCATTACATACTATAAACGAACAAAAAATTCGGCTGTCAAACACAAAAAAATTGCCAACATGCGGCAATTTTATTTCAGATGTCAAATGTTTCCAGGGTTTGTAAATGACAAGATATTAAAACCCGTTTTCATACAATTGACAATAATTGACAACAATTGCCATTGAAAATGACATAATGAAAATCAGGCATTACTGTATACAAATTCGAAAGCTTTTTCTTCTTTAACCAATAAGTAGGTGGCAACATTATGATTTATTGAAGCCTAAAAAGAGACTATACATTTTGTTTATTTAAAATAGTTACCAGACAAGGAAAGATGTGTACTGACAACACTATTTTTTAACAAAGTCACAATCCTAAGTGCAGTTTTTCATTCAGATTTGAATCGCCCTCTGACTATTATTATTCATGTTTTGAAACCTAAATGCGGTTTTTCATGAAGTTTGACAGTTTTCATACTATTTGAATCGCTCACTAAATACTATCATTCACCTTGTATAACAAACCAAAATCTTAACTTAAAATTGTTTACTAACAAAAACTCACACCCATATTCGCTTAACTTATATTTACAATACTATTAAACTTTTTTTCGTTATTTATTAATATATTTGTTAAAGGTGGCAACATTATGATTTATCGAAGCCTAAAAAGGCACTATTCATTTTTTTTTTATTTAAAAAACGTTACCAGATAAGGAAAAATGTGTATTTATTTGTTATTGAAAGCACTTTTTTTAGTAAGGAGAACCGCCAAATTCGCTGTCTGTTTAGCAAATTGAAGCCTAAAAAGACACTATACATTTTTTTATTTAAAAAAGTTACCAAATAAGGAAAAATGTGTATTTATTTGCTATTGACAGCACTTTTTTCATTCTTTTTTTTATTAACTTTTTTATTTGAATTTACAATTTTTACATTTAGATATATTATAGTAGACATGTTAACATACAATTCTTTTTTCGTTTATATATTTCGTTTATAAATTTTTTAGTAAACAGAACCGCTGAGTTCACTGTCTGTTTAGCAAACCTCACACCTATATTCGCTTTACTTATAGTTAGCAATACTATTACTTATGATGCAATACAGTTTTTGAATTTAGAGGTGGCAGCTTTTTTTATACAGTTAAAGTTGAATATTTAAGGATGACACTGTTTTTCATACAGTTTTAATATTCTTTTCTTTTTCAAATATTAACAATTTTCAATCATTTTTTCATATTAAAGTTTTAATATATTTTATTTTTTTCTTAGAGTTTATGTCTTAATTAAAAAAAATTTTTAAAAAATTATAAAACGATACTTTTTACGTCTAAAATAAATGAATTAAATATTTAAAACGTAGTTACATTGCGTCTTTTATTAGAACATTTCAATGTAGGATAGATAGGTATCTTTCAGTTATTACTTTATTTAGAAAAGATTCTTTTTTAATAGTTTAAGTTTTTCGTTTATAGAATTATGTATATGGTTTTATTAAACCTATAAGTAATTCAATGAAAAATATTTATCATATTTAAATTTTTTCTTTCAAAATATTTTTGAAATCATATTTCACATAATCCAATTTTTTAACTATTTTTTTATTTTCAAGTATCTTTCGGTTAGTTACTATAGTTCTTTTCATTTCCAATATATTTTAGCTTCTTTATTATATAAAGATATATCCGTTAACTTTGAATTTAAATACATTTTATATATTCTATTGACAAACTCCATTTTTTTTTCGATTTATTTGAGAAAATATTCGTTTATTCAAGTTTATATGTTTCTTTCTGTTGAATTATTCCAATATATTTTTTTGTTTCTTATTAAGTGAAATTATAATCAATGTTAATACCACTTTTCAGACCTTAATATTTATTTACTAAATTTGTTATTACATCACACAAAATTTTTATTTATTCTTTTTTTTAAATATTAACGACTTTCAAACAATTTTTTATATTTGCTTTTCAATTTTTTAATTTAAGTTTTAAGTTTTCAGGTTTTCAATTTTTAATTCAAGTTTTTAGCTTTTAATTTAAGTTTTTAAATTTTTATTTTTTTGTTTAATTTTTAGTTTAATTTATTATAGATACATAGGTGTCTTTCAGTTAGTTCCTATAGTTGTTTTTTATACCCTCATTGTCATTCCGTTTGTAACGCATCGAAAAACTAATTTCCGACCCCATAAAGTATATATATTCTTGGTCCTTATCACAGCTCGAGTCGATATAGCGATGACCGTCTGTCCGTCTGTCTGTTGAAATCACGCTCATTCACAAAAAAAGCCATCTAACTATATAAGGTTACAAAAAATATCATTTGCCATAATTCCCAGCAGGTTGGTATTGAAAATGGGCTACATCGGGCATCATTGTGATTAGATACGAGCAAAAATATGTAGATATCTCTAAAAAAACATAAAACCCAGTGTGTTGTAACAGTTTAGTGGTTGAACATAATAATTGTACAACAACATAAAAAAATGCCACAAAAATAATATGCATATATATTAACAATACCAAGAACACAGAACATAGCTCATGTTAGTAGTATTGCCACATATTTTTTTTATCGTTATCACGTTATAATAAAAAAAAAAACGCCAATATGAAAGAAAAAATGAAAACGAAAAATGAAAATTTTCCAATGGAAAATGAAAAAGGAAAATGGAGAATGAAGAATAAAAATTAAAAATGGAATATGAAAAACGGAAAATGGAAAATGTAAAATAGAAAATGAAAAATAGAGAATAGAAAATGGAAAATGAAAAATGGAAAATGGAAAATGAAAAAAGAAAATTGTAAAATGAAAAATGGAAAATGAAAAATGGAAAATAGAAAATTGAGAATGGAAAATGGAAAATGAAAAACGGAAAACGGAAAATGAAAAATGTAAAATAGAATATGAAAAATGGAGAATGGAAAATGAAAAATGGAAAATTGAAAAATGGAAAATGAAAATTGAAAATTGAAAAATTAAAAATGGAAAGTGGAAAATGGAGACGAAAACTGAAATATGAAAAATGGAAAATTGAAAATGGAAAATGGAAAATGAAAATTGAAAAAGGGAAATGGAAAATGAGAAATGAGAAATGAGAAATGAGAAATGGAAAATGAAAATTGTAAAATGAAAAATGGAAAATTAAAATTGAGGAATGAAAAGTGACTAATAGAAAATGGAAATTAAAAATTGAAAAATTAAAAATGAAAAATGGAAAATGAATATGAAAAATGGAAAATGAAAATTGAAAAATGAATATTAAAAAATTAAAAATTAAAAATGGAAAACGCAAAATGGAAAATGGAAATGGAAAAATGAAAAATGGGAAATGGAAAATGAAAATTGAAAAATGGAAAATGAAAAATGGAAAATGAAAATGGAAAAATGAAAAATGGAAAATGTAAATTGAAAAATGGAAATGGCAAATGGAAATTGAAAAATTAAAAATGAAAAATGAAAAATGGAAAATGAAAATTGAAAAATTAAAAATGGAAAATGGACAATGAAAATTGAAAAATGAAAAACGGAAAATGCAAATTGAAAAATTAAAAATGAAAAATGAAAAATGAAAAATGGAAAATGAAAATTGAAAAATTAAAAATGGAAAGTGGAAAATGAAAATTGAAAAATGAAAAATGAAAATTGAAAATGAAAAATTAAAAATGGAAAATGAAAATTTAAAAATGAAAAATGGAAAATGGAAAATGAAAATTGAAAAATGAAAAATGGCAAATGCAAATTGAAAAATTAAAAATGAAAAATGGAAAATGAAAATTGAAAAATTAAAAATGGAAAGTGGAAAATGAATAACGAAAATTAAAAAATGAAAGATGAAAAATTAAAAAATTATAAATTTAAAATTGAAAATGGAAACTGAAATATGAAAAATGGAATATGGAAAGTGTAAACTAAAAATTGAAAAATGGAACATGAAAAATTAAGATTGAAAAATGAGTAATGAAAGATGAAAAATGAATAATGAATAACGAAAAATTAAAAATTAATAATTAAAGCTTAAAAATTAAATATTTAAATTAAAAATTAAAAATTAAAAATTAAAAATTAAAAATTAAAAATTAAAAATTAAAAATTAAAAATTAAAAATTAAAAATTAAAAATTAAAACTTAAAAATTAAAAATTAAAATTTAAAAATTAATAATTAAAAATTAAAAATTAAAATTAAAAATTAAAAATTAAAAATTAAAAATTAAAAATTAAAAATGAAAAATTAAAAATTAAAAATAAAAAATTAAAAATTAAAAATTAAAAATTAAAAATTAAAAATTAAAAATTAAAAATTAAAAATTAAAAATTAAAAATTAAAAATTAAAAATTAAAAATTAAAAATTAAAAATTAAAAATTAAAAATTAAAAATTAAAAATTAATAATTAAAAATTAAAAATTAAAAATTAAAAATTAAAAATTAAAAATTAAAAATTAAAAATTAAAAATTAAAAATTAAAAATTAAAAACTAAAAATTATAAATTAAAAATTAAAAATTAAAATTAAAATTAAAAATTAAAAATTAAAAATTAAAAATTAAAAATTAAAAATTAAAAATGAAAAATTAAAAATTAAAAATTAAAATTAAAAATTAAAAATTAAAAATTAAAAATTAAAAATTAAAAATTAAAAATTAAAAATTAAAAATTAAAAATTAAAAATAAAAAATAAAAAATTAAAAATTAAAAATTAAAAATTTAAAATTAAAAATTAAAAATTAAAAATTAAAAATTAAAAATTAAAAATTAAAAATTAAAAATTAAAAATTAAAAATTAAAAATTAAAAATTAAAAATTAAAAATTAAAAATTAAAAATTAAAAATTAAAAATTAAAAATTAAAAATTAAAAATTAAAAGTTAAAAGTTAAAAATTTAAAATTTAAAATTAAAAAATTAAAAATTAAAGACTCAGGTGGAGGTATCAAAAAATTCGAATTTAACACTCTTGCTTGTTCATTAATATTTTAGATATTTCATTCTTTTCATTAACTCTGAACATTCAAATATCTTTCAGTTAGTTCTTATAGTTATTTTTTCAAAATATTTTTAAATCTTTGAGTTAGTTACTATAGTTCTTGTTCATTTCCAATATATTTTAGCTTTTTTATTAACTAAAAATGTATCCGTTGACTTTGAATTTAAACACATTTTGTATATTCTATTGAGGGTTTTTAGAGCTGACAACATATTTTTCATTCACAAAACCCATTTTTTCGATTTATTTCAGATAATATTCGTGTATTCAAGTTTATATGTTTCTTTCTATTGAATTATTCCAATATATTTTTTTGTTTCTTATTAAGTTAAATTATAATCAATTTTAATACCACTTTTCAGGCGTTAATATTTATTTACTAAATTTGTTATTACATCAGACCAAATTTTTATTTTTTTTTCAAATATTAACGATCAAATCTTTATTTTTTTCAAATACTAACGATTTTAAAACAATTTTTATATGTGCTTTTAAATTTTTATTTTCAGTTTTCAGTTTATAATTCAAGTTTTTAAATTTTTATTTTTTTTAATTTTTAGTTTAATTTATTATGGATAGGTGTCTTTCAGTTAGTTCCTATAGTTGTTTTTCATTAATATTTTAGATTTTCACTCTATTTATTTATTTTAGAGTTTTATAAATGGTTGTAATAACTAGAATCGTTTAAAAATAAAATAATTTTATTAAAGGTAGAACTAATTCAAAGAAAAAATTTTAAACAGCGCACTAACATGAAGTCACGTTTTATGCTTTTTTCAATTTTCAATTTTTACTTCAGTTTTAATTTTAAAATTTTTTTTTTTAGTAATTTAGTTTTTTTAATTTTTGATTTTTCAGTTTTTAGTTTTTAATTTTTGATTTTTCATTTTTAAATTTTTAGGTTTTAGTTTCTATATTTACTTTTCAATTTTTTGATTTAAGTTTTTAGTTTTCAGGTTTTCAATTTTTAGTTTAAGTTTTTAGTTATTACTATTCTTTTTTCAATTTTCAATTTTTACTTCAGTTTTAATTTTTAAATTTTTTTTTTTTAGTAATTTAGTTTTTTTAATTTTTGATTTTTCAATTTTTAGTTTTTAGTTTTTAATTTTTGATTTTTCAATTTTAAATTTTTAGGTTTTAGTTTCTATATTTACTTTTCAATTTTTTAATTTAAGTTTTTAGTCTTTAGGTCTTCAATTTTTAGTCTAAGTTTTTAGTTGTTAATTTTCGATTTTAATTTTTAGCTTTTAATTTTTAGTTTAATTTATGAATCATCTTTAAATACTTTTAAACTTTGAGTTAATTTTGATTAAATATGCAAAATTAGAAACGTGAAACAAAAATTTTTACAATTACTCTAAACAATATTAGAGCTTAATTTGAGGAAGTTGTATATTTATTTGAATATCGTGTTTTTTCTTAATGAATACTCATATACAAAGTATACAAATAATCTTTCTTAAATGGTTTTTATATATAGTCTAATTTAAATTTTTAATCTAATTTTTTCTATCAAAATTATAAAAGTTTTCTACAAAATATCTACAAAGTTAATTAAATTTACTAAAATTTAAACATATTTCTATAATGAGTTATTGAAATATTGAAAACTTACTATATTTTGTAGATTTATATTTTTTTTTTTCATATTAACAAATTTCATATGAAGTTCTTTTGTATAGTTTTTCTTTACACATATGAAAATAAATCCTTCTAGTTGCGATTATTTCGATAATTTTTATGAAATCATTATAAATTATTTAAAAAAAATTTACATAAAGAACATTTTAAATACTTTCAAGTGACTAAAAATATCGAAATTTTTCAATAACAATCAATTTTATAATTCTTCTTACATCGAAAGCGTTGATAAACTCACCAAAATTACCTAAAATTTCTTAAAATCCATTATGAGTATTTTTATTTGACCTTTGCGTTTTAATTTAAAAAAAATTATTATTTTAAGCTCGAGGCCTGTATTTTAATATATAAAATTATATTTATTTATTTTATTTTCAATATTTCGCCAACCTCTGGTTGGCATCTTCAGGAAATAAAAAAGCGAGTAACAATAGTCAAAATACCAATGCGTATGGACGAACTAACATTTTATATTACACTTAAAATCCTGAAATAATTAGCTCATTCATAATTAATATCTAGTTATTATGAAAGGAAAGGTACATTTTTAAGAAAATTTACTAAGGAAAAGGTAAATTTTCAGGAAATGTACATTTTTAAGAGAATTTACTAAGGAAAAGGTAAATTTTCAGAATTTTTGAGAAAATTTACTAAGGAAAGGTAAATTTTTAAGAAAATTTACTAAGGAAAATGTAAATTTTCAGAATTTTTGAGAAATTTTACTAAGGAATGGTAAATTTTTAGAATTTTTAAGAAAATTTACTAAGGAAAGGTAAATTTGTAAGAAATTATACTAAGGAAAGGTAAATTTTCTTAAAAATTTTAAATTTTCTTAAAAATTTATCTTTCGTTAGTAAATTTTCTCAAAAATTCTAAAAATTTATCTTTCCTTAGTAAATTTTCTCAAAAATTCTGAAAATTTACCTTTTCCTTAGTAAATTTTCTTAAAAATTTACCTTTCCTTAGTAAATTTTCTTAAAAATTCTGAAAATTTACCTTTTCCTTAGTAAATTTTCTTAAAAATTTACCTTTCCTTAGTAAATTTTCTTAAAAATTTACCTTTCCTTAGTAAATTTTCTTAAAAATATACCTTTCCTTAGTAAATTTTCTTAAAAATTTACCCTTCCTGAGCAAGTTTTCTCAAAATTTTTGAAAATTTACCTTTTCCTTAGTAAATATTCTTAAAAATGTACCTTTCCTTTTCTTACCTTTACCTTTCTATAGTAAATTTTCTCAAAAATTCTGAAAATTTACCTTTTCCTCAGTAAATTTTCTTAAAAATTTACCTTTCCTTAGTAAATTTTCTTAAAAATTTACCCTTCCTTAGTAAATTTTCTTAAAAATTATCTTTCCTTAGTAAATTTTCTCCAAAATTTACCTTTCCTTAGTAAATTTTCTCAAAAATTCTGAAAATTTACCTTTTTTTTTAGTAAATTTTCTTACAAATTTACCTTTCCTTAGTAAATTTTCTTAAAAATTCTGCAAATTTACCTTTTCCTTAGTAAATTTTCTTAAAAATTTACCTTTCCTTAGTAAATTTTCTTAAAAATTACCTTTCCTTAATAAATTTTCTTAAAAATTTACCCTTCCTTAGTAAATTTTCTTAAAAATTACCTTTCCTTAGTAAATTTTCTTAAAAATTTACCTTTCCTTAGTAAATTTTCTTAAAGATATACCTTTCCTTAGTAAATTTTCTTAAAAATTTACCCTTCCTGAGCAAGTTTTCTCAAAATTTTTGAAAATTTACCTTTTCCTTAGTAAATATTCTTAAAAATTTACCTTTCCTTAGTAAATTTTCTTAAAAATTTACCTTTCTATAGTAAATTTTCTCAAAAATTCTGAAAATTTACCTTTTCCTCAGTAAATTTTCTTAAAAATTTACCTTTCCTTAGTAAATTTTCTTAAAAATTTACCCTTCCTTAGTAAATTTCTTAAAAATTATCTTTCCTTAGTAAATATTCTCCAAAATTTACCTTTCCTTAGTAAATTTTTTCAAAAATTCTGAAAATTTACCTTTTTCTTAGTAATTTTCTTACAAATTTACCTTTCCTTAGTAAATTTTCTTAAAAATTCTGATAATTTACCTTTTCCTTAGTAAATTTTCTTAAAAATTTACCTTTCCTTAGTAAATTTTCTTAAAAATTTACCTTTCCTTAGTAAATTTTCTTAAAAATTACCTTTCCTTAGTAAATTTTCTTAAAAATTTACCCTTCCTTAGTAAATTTTCTTAAAAATTACATTTCCTTAGTAAATTTTCTTAAAAATTTGCCTTTCCTTATTAAATTTTCAAAGTTTCGTTTTTTAAAAAAGACATGTTTTTCATAACTAGATATAAATTATAAACGAGCCAATTATTTCAAGATTTTAAGAAACTTTAACTAATTTCGGTAAGTTTTTCAACGCTTTCGATGTTAGAAGAACTATAAAATTGATTGTTATAGAAAAATTTCCATATTGTTAGTCTCTTGAAAGTATTTAAAATGTTCTTAATGTAAATTTTTTTTTTTAATAATTTATAATGCTTTCATAAAAATTAACCAAATAATCGCAACGAAAGAACTTCATACGAAATTTGTTAATATGAAAAATAAAAATATAAATCTATAAGAATATAGTAAGTTTTCAATATTTCAATAAATCATTACAGAAATATGTTTAAATTTTAGTAAATTTAATTAAGTGTGTAGATATTTTGTAGGAAACTTTTATAATTTGGATAGAAAAAATGAGATTAAAAATTTAAATTAGACTAAATATAAAATTTTTGTTGTTCTCCAGCTTGCTAAAAACTATTTAAGAAAGATTATTTGTATACTTTGTATATGAGTATGATATTGAAAGAAATATACAACTTCCTTAAATTAATCTCTAATATTGTTTGGAATAATAATTGTAAGAATTTTTGATTCACGTTTCTAATTTTGTATATTTATACAAAATTAACTCAAACTATAAAAGTATTTAAAAATGTTTCATAAATTATACTATAAATTAAAAGCTAAAAATTAAAAGCTAAAAATTAAAAGCGAAAATTAAAAACTAAAAACTTAAATTAAAAATTGAAAGCCTAAAAACTAAAAACTAAAATTTAAAATTGAAAAATCAAAAATTAAAAACTAAAAACTTAAATTAAAAATTGAAAACCTAAAAACTAAAAACTTAAATTAAAAAATTGAAAAGCAGATATAAAAACTAAAAACAAAATATTAAAACTGAAAAATCAAAAATTAAAAAACTATAAACTAAAAATTGAAAAATCAAAAATTAAAAAACTAAATGACTAAAAAAAAAATTTTTTTAAATTAAAACTAAAGTAAGAATTGAAAATTGAAAAAGCATAGAAACGATACTTTATGATAGAGCACTGTTTAAAATTTTTTCTTTGAATTAGTTCTACCTTTAATAAAATTATATTATTTATAAACGATTCTAGTTATTACAACCATTTATAAAAATTTAAAAACTTGAATTATAAACTGAAAACTGAAATTAAAAATTTAAAAGCATATACAAAAAATTGTTTTAAAATCGTTAATATTTGAAAAAATAAAGATTTGATCGTTAATATTTGAAAAACAAAATAAAAATTTGATCTGATGTAATAACAAATTTAGTAAATAAATATTAGGATCTGAAAAGTGGTAATTTAACTTAATAAGAAACAAAAAAATATATTGGAATAATTCAATAGAAAGAAACATATAAATATGAATAAACGAATATTTTCTCAAATAAATCGAAAAAAATGGGTTTTGTGAATGAAAAATTTGTTGTCAGCTCTAAAAAACCTTAATAGAATATATAAAATGTATTTAAATTCAATGTCAACGGATATATTTTTAGTTAATAAAAAAGCTAAAATATAATGGAAATGAACAAGAACTATAGTAGCTAACTGAAAGATTTAAAAATATTTTGAAAAAACAACTATAAGAACTAACTGAAAGACATTTGAATGTTCAGAGTTAATAAAAAGAACGAAATATCTAAAATATTATTGAAAAAACAACTATAGGAACTAACTGAAAGACACCTATCTATAATAAATTAAACTAAAAATTAAAAAAAAAAAAATTTAAAAACAAATTAAAAGCTAAAATCTTGAATCAATAATTGAAACCCTGAAAACTGAAAACTTAAATTAAAAAATTGAAAAGCGAATATAAAAAAATTGTTTGAAAATCGTTATTATTTGAAAAAAAAAAAAAAAAATAAATAAAAATTTGGTCTGATGTAATAACAAATTTACTAAATAAATATTAAGATCTGAAAAGTCGTATTAAAATTAGTTATAATTTAACTTAATAAGAAACAAAAAAATATATTGAAATAATTCAATAGATAGGAACATATAAACTTGAATAAACGAATATTTTCTCAAATAAATCTAAAAACTGGGTTTTGTGAATGAAAAATGTGTTGTCAGCTCTAAAAAACCTAAATAGATTATATAAAATGTATTTAAATTCAAAGTTAACGGATATATCTTTACTTAATAAAGAAGCTAAAATATGTATATTGGAAATGAAAGGAACTATAGTAACTAACTGAACGATACTTGAACATAAAAAAATATTTTAAAAATTGGATTATCTGAAATATGATTTCAAAAATATTTTGAAATAAAAAATTTAAATATGATAAATTTTTTTCATTGAATTACTTATAGGTTTAATAAAACCATATACATAATTCTATAAACGAAAAACTTAAACTATTAAAAAATAATCTTTTCTAAATAAAGTATTCTTTACAAAACAAGAAATAACTAACTGAAAGATACCTATCTAACCTACATTGAAATGTTCTAAAAAAAAATGCAATGCAACTACGTTTTAAATATTTAATTCATTTATTTTAGACGTAAAAAGTGTCGTTTTATAAAATTAAAAAAATTTTTTTAATTAAGACATAAACTCTAAGAAAAAAAATAAAATATATTAAAACTTTAATATGAAAAAATGTTTGAAAATTGTTAATATTTGAAAAAGAAAAGAAAATTAAAACTGTATGAAAAACAGTGTCATCATTAAATATTCAAATTTAACTGTATAAAAAAAGCTGCCACCTCTAAATTCAAAAACTGTATTGCATCATAACTAATACCGTGTTTCATGCGTGTAACTCAAAAAAATCGTTCAAATGAGTGAAGAAAATGGTATTGCGGTTCTGTAATACATATGTCACTTTTTATTGAGTGAAAACGTAAGAGCTGTAATTTTTGTCTCTTTGTTGGTTTCCATATTGCCAAACTGTCAGAAATGTCAAAAGCTGACGATCAGAAAATAGCATTCGGCCACAGAAATTTTTCAATAACATTATAAAGTTTTTAAAAACAAGTTAATTTTTAACCGAAAAAAATTGATAAATATGGATTCAACAACTAAAAAAAGGTAAATATTTTGATTTAAAATAGATAAATAGTGTGATTTGAAAAAATTATAATTTTTGTAAATTTTTACAAAAATTTTACGTTTTATAAAATTAAAAAAATTTTTTTAATTAAGACATAAACTCTAAGAAAAAAAATAAAATATATTAAAACTTTAATATGAAAAAATGTTTGAAAATTGTTAATATTTGAAAAAGAAAAGAAAATTAAAACTGTATGAAAAACAGTGTCATCATTAAATATTCAAATTTAATGTATAAAAAAAGCTGCCACCTCTAAATTCAAAAACTGTATTGCATCATAACTAATACCGTGTTTCATGCGTGTAACTCAAAAAAATCGTTCAAATGAGTGAAGAAAATGGTATTGCGGTTCTGTAATACATATGTCACTTTTTATTGAGTGAAAACGTAAGAGCTGTAATTTTTGTCTCTTTGTTGGTTTCCATATTGCCAAACTGTCAGAAATGTCAAAAGCTGACGATCAGAAAATAGCATTCGGCCACAGAAATTTTTCAATAACATTATAAAGTTTTTAAAAACAAGTTAATTTTTAACCGAAAAAAATTGATAAATATGGATTCAACAACTAAAAAAAGGTAAATATTTTGATTTAAAATAGATAAATAGTGTGATTTGAAAAAATTATAATTTTTGTAAATTTTTACAATTTGAAGAATTGGTACGTGCAATGGGGGAATTTCCACATCTGGCTACTGGGAGCCCCGCATTTGGAAGCAGCCGAGCTGGAAATCAGCAAAACTGGGATACTCTGGCTCAAAAACTAAATGCTCATGGGCCCCCGGAAAGAAATGGAGGTGACTGGAAAAAGGTATTATTTTCATTTTCATTAGCATTTGATTAATTAATCTTATATGTTTACTTTTAGGTCTGGCAGGACCAAAAATCCAGATTAAAGAAAAGAATAGCAGAAAATAACAAAAGTCTTCATGGAAATGGTGGAGGGCCGTGTTCAATAAATAAGTTAACACCATTAGAATGCGATATTGATAGGATATGTAATCTTTCGTCAGCAGCTGCACCAACCGGTAAAGATTTTGGAGTATCTACCGCAACAAAAAAATTACAATCTGCGACTAACAATCAAGAAGTTGTTTTTGATATAACGCCACCTTGAAACCACAACAGAGTGGCAGTTGTTACTCCGACAACTTCAAAAATGCAAACACATACCATTACTTCACAACAATAACCACTATCTGCGATATTTGTTTCAAATATATCTACACCAGGAGCATCAATACCTAAAATGTCATCACAACGACTAAAATCAATAGCACCAACTACAGTTCAATCTGCCCCAAAACAATCTCAACCAATAAAAATAAACACTGAACCAGTAAGACCATTTTTACAACACCGAAAACGAAAAATTAACGAAAGCAACTCTGAAAAGCATGAACAGCTTAAACTTCTTCGAAAACAGCTTCAGGTACAAGAAAAATCGCTTGATGCAATGAAGAGTCAAGCAGAAGCAGCCAAAACCAGCGCTGAAGCAGCGAAAGCTCAAGCGGAAGCTGCTAAGGCTAGTGCTGAAGCAGCGAAGATCCAAGCTGAGGCACTAACAGTTATCGTTGAATCTTCGAAAATTATGGCTCAGGCTTTGGTGGGTTTTTTAAAGCACTTAAGAGATGAAGACTGTTAACTATAATTAATGTTTCCAAATTATTTTTACATGAATTTAACGTTATTTTTTACTTAAAGTGTTTTTTTATTATATTAGTTTTAACTGTTTTTTTTTTAATGAAATAGATCTAATTTTTTTAGTTAAATTTTTTATTATATTATTTAAATTAAAATATTTTCTCTTTTGTTTTTTAATTATAAATAAATATTTTCTATAAAAAATAGTTTTTTTATTTCAAGACAAATTTCTAGCTGTTTCATTTCTTACAGAATAAGCTATTGCTGATTCTTCAAAAGACGCTTCACTTGTATTAAAATCCATCATCATCACCGCCATCATCGATTTCATTTTCAGAAGGCAGCCAATTATTTTTGTAAAAAATACAAATATTATGTAGGGTGCAACAAGCGTTAAAATTTTTTTTTGTTTTTCCGGGACTATAATGCAATCCTCTCGATCCAGTTATGCATCTAAAACGATTCTTTAACACCCCATTACAGCGTTCAATAATGTTTCTCACTTTACAGTGTTTTTCATTGAACTTTTTTTCACTAGCTTCTGTTGAAGTTCTGTAAGGCGTAATCATGTACGGCTGTAACTTATAGCCAGAATCACCTATTTTGAAAATGGGTTTTAAATGGGTTTGTCAAATCCAATCGGAAGAAAATTCAATACATGCCAAGCAGCCAGGTGTTACGTTTGCCTTTTAGATAGTTCGATTTAAAATAGTGCTCTGCTGCACTCTGGTCCCAAACGAAAGCATCCCGGGTGCCTAGCATCTACATACGTTATGACCATATTATGGTCACATATCTAAAATAACAATGCAAAGAATAAAACATTTATAGATATTTTTATTTTTTTTGTTGAGTCATCATATAAAATACTCACCAACATTACATTTAAGCTATAAAACCCTTTTCGATTATAATAAAAATGATTCACATCGTCCCCGGTGACTTTATTCGGACATGTGTTCCGTCCACACAACCTACGACACCAGGTATGCCAGCTTTGTTGTAAAAGTACTCTTTTACTTCGTTTTCTTCTTCTACGGTTTTTTCTGTTTTAATCCACTTTGGGCACAAGTGTTCTTCACAAATTTTTAACAGCTCGCTTATTACCTTAGACACTTGGGATTTCAATATGGAAGACACACATTCATTCCCAATTGATGCTTGATATCCACCTGTTGCAAGAAACGATAAAAAGGTAGCAAGTTTAATTGATGCTGGAATGTGTGTACTTCGATATGTCACTTTCATTCTTGGAGTTATTTCACCAAGTAACACCAAGAACACTTGATTATTTACAAGAAACTATAAACCTAATAAACAATATTTTATAAATTAAAATATTAATTGACTTGTTGATTTATAAACTTACCGCTCCTCCGTAAGATCCAGAACATTTGTTGCATCTCTCAAATTTCTGCGGCACAAACGAGTATCCTCGTTATCAGTTTCATCACCAGAATTGTCAAAAGTTATTGCAATTGAGGCAAACATTTTTAATTAATTTCTTTTTCTTATATTTTTTATTTTATAAACAAAAATCAGCTGTTTTTTGTTTATTTTATTCCTAAAGCAGGGTTACCATCGATTTAAAAAAATTTATGTTTTTATATGAAAGAAAGTAAACAAAATACCAAAATAAACTTGAAGGCAATACTGTCTTTTGACATTTCAAAACAGTTAACGTAACCTAACGTAACCAAGACGAACGTTTTAAAAAAACTCATATGATTGCGTATTCGTTCGGATGCCACACGTTCGTGTGCAATTGTACACGTCTTGTAGAAACATACCATAATAGTATTGCTAACTATAAGTAAAGCGAATATAGGTGTGAGTTTTGCTAAACAGACAGTGAACTCAGCTGTTCTGTTTATTAAAAAATTTATGAACGAAATATATAAACGAAAAAAGAATTGTATCTTAACATGTCTACTATAATATATCTATATGTAAAAATTGTAATTTCAAATAAAACAGTTAATATCAAAAGAATGAAAAAAAGTGCTGTCAATTGCAAATTAATACACATTTTTCTTTATTTGGTAACGTTTTTTAAATAAAAAAAATGTATAGTGTCTTTTTAGGCTTCAATAAATCATAATGTTACCACCACCTGAAAACTGAAAACTTAAATTAAAAAATTGATAAGCGAATATAAAAAAATTGTTTGAAAATCGTTATTATTTGAAAAAAAAAAATAAATAAAAATTTGGTCTGATGTAATAACAAATTTAGTAAATAAATATTCAGATCTGAAAAGTGATATTAAAATTAGCTATAATATAACTTAATAAGAAACAAAAAAATATATTGAAATAATTCAATAGATAGGAACATATAAACTTGAATAAACGAATATTTTCTCAAATAAATCTAAAAAATGGGTTTTGTGAATGAAAAATGTGTTGTCAGCTCTAAAAAACCTCAATAGATTATATAAAATGTATTTAAATTCAATGTTAACGGATATATTTTTACTTAATAAAGAAGCTACAATATATTGGAAATGAAAAAGAACTATAGTAACTAACTAACTAAAAGATATTTGAAAATAAAAAAAGTTAAAAAATTTGATTATGTGAAATTTGATTTCAAAAATATTTTGAAATAAAAATTTAAATATGATAATTTTTTTCATTGAATTACTTTATAGTGTCTTTTTAGGCTTCAATAAATCATAATGTTGCCACATCTACCAAATATATTAATAAATAACGAAAAAAAGTTTATTAGTATTGTAACTATACGTTAAGCGAATATGGGTGTGAGTTTTTGTTATTAAACAATTTTAAGTTAAGCTTTTGGTTTGTTATACAAGGTGAATAATAGTAGTTAGTGAGCAATTCAAATAGTATGAAAACTGTCAAACTGCATGAAAAACCGTATTTAGGTTTCAGAAAATGAATAATAATAGTCAGAGGGCGATTCAAATCTGAATGAAAAACTGCACTTAGGACTGTGACTTTGTTAAAAAATAGTGTTGTCAGTACACATTTTTCCTTATCTGGTAACTTTTTAAAATAAAAAAAAATGTATAGTGTCTTTTTAGGCTTCAATAAATCATAATGTTGCCGCCTACTTATTGGTTAAAGAAGAAAAAAGCTTTAGAATTTGTATACAGTAACTTCCAAACTGTATTAAAACTGATTCAAACAGTATCAAAAGTCTTGCTTGAATATTGAAAATTAACGAAAAGATTTGAGATTTTGCTAAACAGACAGCGAACTTGGCGATTTTGTTTACTAAAAAAGTTTTGTCAATAGCAAATAAATACACATTTTTCCTTCTTTGGTAACTTTTTTTAAATAAAAAAAATGTAAAGTGTCTTTTTAGGCTTCAATAAATCATAATGTTACCACATTAGGTTTTCAACTCTAAGTAAGGTGAATATGGGTGTGAGTTTTTACTAAACGTGGTGAATATGGTGGCACCCTCTACGATACTACTTGCGGTGACAGTTAGAAGCTCATCGTAGCATCCAAATGTACTGAAAAAGTGATTTAGAAACCCCACATATATACTACTTATGCTGTTTTTTTTTCTTTATAAACTTTATTCATGAAAACAAAAATTCCGATTCATATTACAGCAATTCGTACACAGAAAATAGGAGATTTTTATATGTTTTCTATGCATGGAAACAAAATTTACAACATTTTCAATTATTGTCAATATCCATCCTGGTTGAAGTTGGCGCTTGTGGTTCTGATGATCTAGTTTTTTTCGTAGGATGTTCATATTCAGGGTCTGAGTCTGCATCATCATCCAAGTTAGACATAATATTCAAGGGCATGTTTTCTTCAGTGTGTCCACCAATTTCAATGTCATGTTCATCTTCGGTGCTTTCATCTTCAAACTGCATAATTTTAGAACCCCACCAACAAACCTCCGCAAGCAATGCATCTAATTTTTTGCCTTTGAATCGCTTTTCCATTTGCATGGTCACCACGTGGAACCTCTCTCCTTGTTCGTCCGATTCCTGAGGTAATTGTGCCACAAAGGTATCAAGGTGGAAATGCATGAAATGTAATTTTAACGTCATGGATGCATTGATAATACAGCAACTTGTCCACTCGTGTCTGTATGTCATCTCGCTGTACACGGTTCTTTCCTAAAACTCCTTTGAAATTAGATGCATTGCTTGTGGAGGTTTGTTGGTGGAGTTCAAAAATTATGCAGTACGGTTACCGAGTTATAACCGTGTTAAAATATATAAAAAGTGATAAAAATCCACCTTGAGCAAAAAAAATCGTTTGGCCATTAAGTTATAATGGCAGCCAACTTGACAAAACTAATGATGCAGAAGTTCCAATTTTTCGGGCTACTTTCAGTTGCAATTCTCAGAATTCAGTCCCAATGAGTTGAAAAATGTTGTACTGTGTAATTAGAACTTCAATAAACATTTTAAATGAAATGCAAATAATTGATAATTGAAGACTTTAATAAACATTTCATATAAAACAAATAAGAAAATTATAGTCGGTCTAGACCGACTATACGATACCCTATACCATGGTTTAGAGACCCTATCTTTCGGTCCAACTAATTCGATATAGAAAATAAGCATAAACCAAATTTGACTGACGTTATTAATTTTTTTGGCTGCAGATATGAAAAAGTTCTTATCGGATGCTATATTTATATGGGCACTAGGTCGAAAAATGGACCTATCCTGACCATATTTGGTAAACGCACTTATATTTAGAAAACATATATACGAACCAAATTTGAAGAAAATCTGTGCAACATTTTTGTTTTTTTGATAGATTTAAGTGAAGATCGGGAAGCAGCTATATATGGGGCCTATGACTAAGAATTGTCCTATAGGGATTAGTTTTGGACTACTGAATAATGGATACAATAAACACATACAAACCTAATTTGACTGAGATCTATATGATAATTTGGATCTTATGGCAATTTATGTCGATTTCATATGGGTCATTTGTATGGGGACTAGGTCTGAACATGGATCGAATTTCACCAATTTCAATAGCGTTCATCCTGTGGCCGATAGAAGCGTATATACCAAATTTCATCAAAATATATTCATATTTGCGACCTGTAGTTTGATTACAAAGTTTACATGGACACACAGACGGACGGACGGACATCGCAAAATCTACTCAGAAAGTGATTCTAAGTCGATTGGTATTATAAAAGATGGATCTAGGTCAAATATTTTTGGTAGTTACAAAAAGCATAAAAGTCATTATGCCCAAACCACATAGTGGTTTAAGGTATAATTAAATTTTATATGTACTTCTTGTATTATTGCAAAACTAAAATTTTTTTTAATTTTATGTGAATTTCTTTTTTTATTATAAAACTAAAATTAATTTTATTCATTGTCTTCAAATTTCGCCATTTTCGTCTCTCTTTTATTTTCTTTACTCGGATATACAAAACGACATTACAGCACGACTGCTCTCAATGAAATATGAGCAAAAACAGTAAACATCGATACAGATGATGGAATCTTGAGTAAGGAAACACAAAATATCAAAATAATTTGCAATGCCGGCGCTTCTATGGAACAGTATGAACAGTTTGACGGGGCGCTAAAATTGGAGGGCGCCAAAATCTAATTAATAAAAATAAATTAAAAAAAATTTTTTTTTTTAATTTATTACCGAAATTTTGCAAAAATATTTTTTTCACTGTGTAAAAAAATATGTTAAAAAGGAAAAATATAAAATTTTTTGTCATTGCACAGAATTTGAACACTGTTCATAGTTAATATCACAGTTTATACCAGTTGTGACAGCTTGACAGCTGTCAAAAACGCAATCTCGAACCGTATGGCTTTGTTTACCTTTTTCTCCATTTTGTTTTGGTAAAGAAGTGCGAAAGAGGTTAACAAAATAGAATATACAAAATATAATTTGTGCAAGCGAATAGCTATACACCATGTTTTCAGCCAGTGACAGAAAAAAAATAATAACAATGGAAAAAAGTGAGTACAGTGATAAACATTAAAACATTAAAAATTAATAAATCGTATTTTCTTTTCAGAAATAAAAGGTATAATAGGTGCATATCAAACTTGTGATTCTGATAATACCAGTAATGTTGGTATAAATGCTGGTAAATTTGCCAGTTACATTCACCACTGCTCAACCCAGGGCCGAAAGGAAGGGATCAAAAATTACTATAGTTGAGCTAACTATTGGTCCAGTTGCTGGTGGCGAGTCACGAAACTTTTCGCAAGTTGAATTGTGGTATTAATGCTTTGGATTATGACTTGCGCGTGAGTGGTCCTAAGTCGAAATTTGTCCGGTATTATTCAATGATTTGGACACTATACCATTGGCTTTATAAATAAAACATTAATTGGCACTTTTTTTACTCCTATAAGTAGACATCTAGCTGAAAAGGAACAAAAATTAGCCGCAACTGAAGAAACAAAATCTCAAATATAACCACAGATATCTACAATTGAGAACGCTTCTAAACAACAGTTTGTTGAACAGATTTAATTTTATAAAGGCTAGTAAACCCTTAAAATGTGAGGTCCAAAAATTAACAATTACGAACAACAAATACAAAACCACCAAGAACTACAAAAATTGATTGAGTATTTGGAAATGGGATTGAAGTATAAAGAAAAACAGCTTCAGTAAAATGTAAAACAGACAAAACAACAAATGACTTACAAAAATTAGTAGATGGCCTACAAGCAGAAGTAGCTAAGAAAGCCCAACTTAAAGTTGAAAAGGTAGCAGAAAATTTCAGTGGCATAGAAAAGGATTTGTTGTAACAATTGCAAGAACCAAAAGCAGAAAAACAATGTAAGTTAATAATATATATAAACATTTTGAAATCACTGATATTCATATATGCACTGCATTTGTTTTTAAACCTTACAGTGACGATTATATAATTAAAGTTTTAAGCCAAACTCTTCCAGTTTTCTTTGCTACAATATATTTTTCTGCCTCTTCTGTGCATGATATGATAATCATTGTTTATTAAGATATTTAGTATTGATTGTTATTTATTTTTTAAATTTGTGTACTTATAACAACAGGAAAAATTGTTGAGTACAATAAGTAAAGCTGCTGTTGGAGGCAGTTTTTCGGATAAAGGAATAGATCAAAAAGACTTGCGGGATGTGCCTAAACGTTTGTGTCCAGAGGCAGTAAAAGCTTGTGCTGGCACAACCCTATCAGTACCTTTAAATCAGTGGGTAGAACCGGTCTTCAGTAGCATCGGCGCTTGAGGATACATTTCTGCGAGTGTATACTCGTTGAATCAGTGGCTATATTACTCGCAATACCAAAATATATTATTTTAAGATGGCCGTTAACCATAAAAAACTATCTGGTTTTAAATCTGAATGTGTTTTGCTGGATATAGTTTACAGCCAGATTATAGTTTACAGCATTTGATGCACAAAGTTTGTTAGGATATATAAAGGTTAATTTGTTGTGTAACTTTGTAAAGGTAGCAACTTTGTTGTAAATCGACCACCTAATTGTAAAAGTTATTAAAAAAACCATTGGATTTTAATAAAAAACACTATATTGACTTTTATAAAAGATGTTTATTATTTGTTATAAATATGTAAGAAAAATTGTATTATATTTACAATATAATTGGTAAAATAAACATTATTTATGAAAATAACATCTTCCAGCGTTTCGTGGTGTAGAAATTGATTATTTTTCGACCTTCTCTGGTCTAGATCCGTCATGTTCTGTTAGAAACAGTACCACCCCGCGAAGGATGTGGTTCTTCACCACGCATGACGGTCTTGGGTAAGGAGAAGCTAGGTGTTTAAAATGCATAGGTGCATTGTCTTACACTTTGTATCGCGCTACACTTACCCCTGGAATGCAGCGAGTGCCAATACAATTTGTTTTATAATTCAATTAAAATCAATAGTTTAATTTTTGAAAGTACATGTTTTGTTTTACAAACAAAAAAAAAAAAAAAACGTCGTGTTGTCCACTCTCTGAAATTCCTAGGTCCCAAAAAATTTATCGGTCCACCCACAATCAAAAACTAAAAATAAAAATTCATAAAAATTAAAAAATAAAAAATCAAAATTCATAAAAATTAAAATGTATCAAAATAAAAAATTCACAAAAATAAAAATTCATAAAAATTAAAAAATCATAAAAAATAAAAATTCATAAAAATTGTAAAGTATAAAAATAAAAAATTCACAAAAATTAAAAAGTATAAAAATAAAAAGTTCACAAAAATTAAAAAATAAAAATACACAATTCAAATACTCTACTAACAAAAAACGAACAAATTTTAAAATTAGTTAATGTTGAAAATTAAATAATATTGTTATATAATACATGCAAATAAAAAATATATTTACAACATTTAGTAATGAAAATATAATGTGCGTATTTTTCACATTTGTATAATTAATTGTGCTGTAGAGTGAATGTTAATTAATATAAAGTTTGTGTTAATATTTAAGTGCATTTGTTAGTATAAAATTAAAAAAATATGCTGAACTAAAGCTTAAACTCAAATAAATCAAATAAAAGGTACCGTACGAAAAACGGACTAACTGGGCAAAATGAAATTGACCGACTTAACAACATCTCAAATTCAATACAAGGGCATCCTTTGTATCAGAACGGACCGACAGTTTAAAATAAAATAACATATTACTAAAGTCATCACAAGATCACCTATGGAATCACTTTTTTGGAATAAATTTACTTGTGTGATATACACAGAATTTTGTCACTATAATTCTTAACTTTATGTTTCGCGTTGAAAGCCCGAAGTGTAAAATAAATGCGCACACGGATATACATATTTAAAATATCTTCATGCTTAACATTACTGCAGCAAAAGTAATGTTCTATCTTAGTCAATTCAGTGAAAATAATTTGACTTATTTCTTTTTGATGGCAATTTTTATTGAAAAAGACTTTCAAATCGTTCTTCTAATGAACTTATGTAGTTAACAAAGTCTTGAGGAGGTTTGACTAGGTGACATTTGTCAAATTGCTTTTCAAAGGTGAAAAGAAACTCATTTGAAATTGGTTCATCACCGAATTGTGGTAATGGAGTTTCACATTTGTGCGATCTGTACACCTTTAGGTAAAAATATCCACAGACATAATGAAATGCATACTGGTAAAGTACTTCACGCTCATTGTAGCCAAAATCTGAAATATCGTTAGAAGAAATTGAATTGGTAAGAGTTGGATTGGCATTGGATTGAAAATCATCCCATTGTTTATTTGAAATGTCAGCATCGAACGCAGCTTCTGCGATTAAGAAATCTGACATATTATCCGTTAAAGGAACCTCTTCGCAATTGCCATTAGTCACTACCTTTACGTAATGTAAGCCCCAGCGCTTCTGAAAAGAACTTGTAAAATTTTTGGGCGTTATGCGGACGTTATTACCGGACCCCCGACGGATTTCATCAAAAAAGTGTTCTAAGTGATCTTGCTGTATCCTACGAGTTTGTATGCTCTCAAAACCTTTTTGTTTAAAAAATTCAGACAGGCCAATTAAAGATGCATTATTAAGGCACCAACCTTTTATAAAACTATATGTATTGGTAACATTCACCTTATTAGCATCGAGAACACGAATTTCTTTTAATTTCCTTGAGGTTTTATCGAGGAACTCAATTTGCTCAGGAGAACCTGTAAAACTAGTGTGTTCTGCTCGGCTGTTGTGCATATCGAAAAGATCATTAATAAACAAAAAATAATCGGCAGTATTAAGAATTGTGGGAGCTTTTGAATTATCATATTTCCCAGAAGCATACAAACAGCACATATCAACAGATGTCGTTCTGCTCAGCACTTGAGCAGCTAATTTGACTTTCATTCTGTTAAGATTATTGGGATATATGTGTTCATTAGTAAGCTTAAAAGCGCATTTCATTGCATTCTCCGATTCTGTATCATAAAAATAAATTACATCTTTCCAAGATACAAGTTTACCATCAAAATAAACTTGCTTTCCAAAATTAAGAAGGCAGTTTCGGGAATTTTTTAAAAGATGTGGAGTATCATGTGAAAAAAAAATTTTTTGGTCATCCACAATAAAATATGGCCGTTCAGGACTTACTCCAAGAATTGAAGATAAATTTACGAAGTTTTTGCCTTGGTCGCAAACGAAGTGACAGGGTATTAAACCTATTTGTTGCAACATGGATATTGCCTCCGTTATATATTTCTTTAAAACAGGGCCTTTCCAAGCGCCTTGAACAAAGAAATAGGAAAGTGCTTGCGACCAGGAATCGCCAAATATTCCCCCTGCCATGATAACCACAACACTATTGGCTACAAGACAAGAACGATTTTTATCGCCGTAGTCTACCAAGCCTATTATTTTGTCTTCCTTTTTATCGTAGTCCAAAAAGGTTTTAAGAGACATTTCGTCGCAGGATATTGTCACAAATTTTTGAGCTTCAGAAAAACCGAGAGCACGTACTTTTAAAGCTTGAAAACTACCTGATAAGTTGCCTGGATTTCTAGGCCAGGACTCTATGAAGCGATATAAAGTCCTTTCAGAAGGCCAAGTTAATGGTATTTTAAGGTGTCTATAAACAATTGGAGCCAGAAAAAAACTGAAAGAGCACAGAGTTTCGTTTTATCATCATAACGACGAGCCATGGCTTCTTTGGGAAAGTTCTCTTGCGAATTTTTATGAATTACCCCCATTGTGTTTGAAATTTTGAGAGATGTGTCATTCTTTGCATATAACTCAGATTTCAAATTCTCTGACAACTCCTTATATCTTTCTAACTCCCTACATAATCTAATATTTTCTGCCTTCAATTTATTTTTTCCCTCTTTTCTTCTAAATATTTCCTCCGGTAATGGTCCAGTGTGTGTTTCAATGCAAGTTTACGCGGCGTACTGGCACTAATATAACCGTCTGTTTGTACATACCTTCCAGTCAAAATATGCCCAGAATCGTCAAAACCTGTAATGTCAATATTCGTTTCGGATTCTTCATCTAATTCCTCAACGTCCATATCTAAGTATTCCATTTCTTCGTAATCAACAAAATCTCCTCTAAAGTTTCCTTCAGTTATTCCTTCAATTTTCGCATTACCCCCCAATAAACCTACACCCTCCATATTGAAGCTTTCACTAGAAAGCGAAATTTGGTTTATATGCAAATTGTTTGAGTTTGACGGTGAAGAATGTAATATTTATAAATTTGGGTTTAAAATTGGTTCAGCATTTACACTATTTTTTGGCAAAGCATATTTAGATAATTTGTTCCCAAAAATATATTCTTGAGAGAAATGCCGACTGCATATAAAAAGTGCTTACACCGATGACTTCATACCTAAAATACGAAGCCATTCGGCACGTCTAAAAAGAAAAATCGGTAATAAAATAAAAATAAATTTCGAAAGATACAGGTTACAGGGTATCGAAACAAAAACTAGCTTTTGAAACATTAAACACTTTTTTGTCAAAACAAAATTTTTCGAAACTAGAAACACGATTACGGAGTTATTTTTATCAAACTTTATTTGCTAAAAAACTATTTTTGCATTGAAAATACGAAATTATTTCTTTCACGCCACAGAAAAATTATTTCATTATTTAATTATTATTATTATTTAAATATTTATTACCCCGCTTAAACACTAAAAATTTAAGTAAATTTGTACTCTTTCTACAAGCATGAAGCACTATCATATGTAAGGTACAAATAAGTAATTAACTTTAATTATTAACTTTAATTAACACTATTAAAAACATAAAAAATAATAACAGGCAGTCTATACAAGAAAATCATATTGTTTTTCAAGATATTCTATTACAAAATATTGATCATGTGATAATAACCTTTGACATTTCGCAAATACAATTTAGGCCAATGGAATTGTAAGGGATATCTAAATACCTTTTAAGACCGGGACCACACCATACTACAGTAAAAGCCCGATTATCCGGCATCCAATTAACACTCAGTAAGCCGGAATATTAATTTTTAGAAAGTTTTGTTGGTTTTTCTTCTTCACAAGAGAATTTTTTTTTTATTATTCGCTCATTCACAGAAAACGCAATAATTCCACTTTTAAAGTTTTTAGTTTTTTTGACTAAGTCCGTTTCTACATCTTGAAATCTATGTGCCCATTGTTATAAAACATAAAGGTCAATAATTTTACTGTAATTCAATACTAAAAATAACGATTTACACCAAAATGAAACAATTCCAATATATCCTACTGACTTTAATTAAATTTATTAATTTTTCCAAAAATTTGCTCTGGTGGAATTATTGCGGTTTGTTAAGGACCTCTTCATATATACTTTCCTTTATTTTTTTGGTTTTATGCATTGTTCTATTTGAATGGAATGTTTAAAGTATTTTCTGTTACATAATTTGAAACTAAATAAACGAGAATCCTAAAAAAATAATAAAATCAATCGAAATTCTCGTAAAAACTCGAGTTTGAATGAAACATTAATTTATCCGGAATTTGTGATTATCCGTAATGCTCTCATCATCGAGCATTCCGAATAACAGGGCTTTTACTGTATGAACAACAAATACTAAACAAGATCTGAATATCAATTTAATATAGAAAAAATAACAAATTTAGAATATACAAAAAATATATAAATATAGACATACCGGTTCGGATCCCTCGGTAACGTATGGAGTCTTGCCTCCCCAAGATCACAACCCATTAAACACACACTATATTAAAAATATATATATATATATAAATAACATTTTTTAGTTTTTTACTAATTCAAGTTCGTATCTACTTATATGCATTATAATTTTTAGGAGAAAAATGTATAAATACCCACTTAGAAGCTTATAGTTAAACAAGTATGAAAATTATAGTCGGTTTAGACCGACTATACGATACCCTATACCATGCGTTCACAGGCCCTATCTCAAAGGCCCAACTAATTGGATATAGAAAATAAGCATAAATCAAATTTTAACATAGACAGATTTTCACCAATTTAAATAGCGTTCATCCTATGGCCGATAGACGCTTATATACTAGATTGCATCAAAATATATTCATATTTGTGAGCTGTAGTTTGATTACAAGGTTTACATGGACACAGAGACGGACGGACGAACATTGCTAAATCAACTCACAAAGTGATTGAGCCAATCGGTATAATTAAAGATGGTTACAAACATCAGCACTAAGTCATTATACCCTAACCACAAAACGAATACATTAAAATTGTAGTGGGTGTCAACTGTAACTTGTCTTCGGTTACTATATTTTCTCTTGTTAAAAGAGCTTCTCCAACCGTATCGACCAATACATTCTTTAATTCAGCATTAACTTGTCTGAAATTTGAATTGGCCATGAAAATTGGTGCGCTCTTCTTTGTTTCTGTAATTCCTCTGATATGTTCTAACTCTGCAGAATCCCTACATCCCTCTATTTGTCCGCCTCAGGAGGTTCCTCTAACACTTAAGTTTTCATTGTGGACATTTGTCAGACCTAGATTTGTTGGGCAAACAACCATTGGTGCACCTGTTGCTTATCTTTTTTCTGTACACTAGTATTTACACATTTTCTTTTGAAACTATAATGTATATTATGTTACTTACTTTAATGCCATTATTATTTATTTTTTATATTTATTTAAAAAATTTTATTTGTGATAAACTGTGGTGTGGAATTTTCAAAGTTTAAAAAAAATTTCTTCCCAAATTAGAATTTTTGACAGTAATAATCACAAATAAATAACAACAATGTATACAACGTGTATAAAGGTGATAGCATATAGTTTTTATATAGCTGTTGCTTCCGATTTCCTTACAAAATATAACCCTGATTTGATAGTTAAAACAAAAATACAGTGTTGTATTTTTCGAGCTGTCGTCACTGTTTACATTGTGGTTAATATAGAAACGAAAAATATCGATAACACCCCTTCCGTTTCTTATATGAAAAAAAAACCCCTCAAGCACAGCAAATTTTTACTGTTCATAAATAATTTTTCAATATCGATGATATAAAAATATAAATTTCTCTTTATACTCTTTCTTCATACAAATTTCTCACCAAAATAAAATAACATAAGTTTCTCTTTTATGTTAAAGGAAAAATATAAAATTTTTGTCATTGCACAGAATTTCAACGCTGTATGTTGGTATTAAACACGTGCACAATTATATCTAAATACACAAGTTGGTGTATGGTAACTTTTGTGAGTGGGTATTGATGAGTACTTTAGTGTTTTTGTTATAAGTGGGTATTGTTATTTTTTCTAGTAGATATGGTGTAAATGAATAAAGAGAGAATGAGAGTAATACATTTGTTTTCCTATGGTTCGCTCAAACAAATAAAACAGACAACGAAGGTTGTACCATAAGTACTTATGGTAAATAAGTAAATATATGTACATATGTATATTATGTAAATTCAGTCATCAAATAATAAAATGATTTATTAAAATTGTATAAAGTAGAATTTCTAAAAATAAAAACAAGATTATCAATAGTTATATGTTGTTCAACATATAACAATACGTTTTATAAATTAAAGTAAAATTAAAGATTTTTCAGGTAGCAAAAACAATTCAGTCCTTTGAACTTATATTATAATATAAGAATAAATAAAAAGTTTTAATTTATTTATTTATCTATCTGTCACAATTCACATTAATAAAAATTCAGTTGATTATTTGTTTAACCAACAATAATGTCGGGTCAAGTCACCGTACCATCACTAGTGCATATGTCGTCGTCATTATTAGTTATTATTATTGTTGTTGTTTACGGTTTTTATTTTGTATTCTCTAATATTTACATGTTTATACACATTGCTTTTTCTCATTAGAGTGATAAATAGTTAACTGTTGCTCCTTTTTTTTGTCAATTTTAATTTGAGTAATTTAGTGGTCAAACGACTTTGTGCATTAAGTTAGTGTACAGTCTAGTTTGAACCAGTGAAATAAATAGATCGTCAAGAGAATATTAAAAAACTAAAAATTGTGTTTTTATTATCTTTTGAACAACAAAATATATAAGCCCGTGGCTTAACAAATAATTTGAAAATACTTATGGTACAACAATTTGAAAATACTTTTGGTACAACAGTTATTTGAGAACAAAAAACAAATAAATGTGTTACTCAATGCAAAACCAAAAAGAACTGTTACTCTATTTATGAGTAGAGTGATTGCGTAGAAACAAAACCATACCATATCAGTTACACTCATTCTCTTATTTATACCAATAGTAACAGATATGCTTGCGAGCTTTTTTTTCATATAAGAAATGAAATGAAAATCTATTTGTCTAAATTTTCGACAAAAATTTTTTTCTATCAAGAACTTTCAGTGGAGCAGCTGCAATTTATTTATGTTTTTTTTGGTAGTTAAAAAGTTGTAAAATAAATAGTTTTTGATTTAACTAAAAATATATTTGATTTGTAATTAAAAAATTATTAATTTTAAAACTTTGAACTGTTTTTGTTGTGTTTCTTGCAACAAGCCATAACCAACCAAATCAATATTTCCAATAATATTGAAAGTATCAATGTTATTGATGATAAACCACCAGAAAATAATCCAGGTTGTGATGAAAACACATCTGTGTTAGGTGTATCTGCGCAAGCTGGGGTTTCATTTTCTGAAACGATTTCAGAAACTATGCCAATTAGTTTAGATATAGATTTAGATGATCCGGCTGTCTGGCCAGCTTTAAATGATAGCCTTTTAACCCTCCTTGTAGAAAAAGGCCCCAAACAAAACAAAGAAATTTGTTATCCGGTTACGTCAGGTAGGAAATTTAATAACAAACATTTTACAAGGCTTTTGTCAAAAGGCGAAACAATTGTAAGATCGTGGTTAGTATATTCAGTTTCAAATGATTCCATTTTTTGTTTTTGCTGTAAGTTATATATGCAAAGTTCTCAAATCCCAATGAGTAGTATAGGATTTAACAATTGGAATCATGTAGGTAGACAGTTTTAAAAAGTGGAAGGAATTTTCTTCAAAATACAATGTCTAAAGAAGTTCAACATTGGAGAGATGTGTTGAAACGTCTTATTATTCTTGTAAAATTTCTTTCAGTGCAATCTTTGGCATTCAGGGGTGGGTCAGACAGGTTATATGAGAAAAATAATGGCAATTTTCTCAAATTAGTATAAGCCATTGCTGAATTTGACAGTGTTCTTTCAGAGCACCTACGGCGCATTACCTATAATGAGACGCAAAACAAATATTTGCATAAAAGCATTCAGAATGAACTAATTTCAATAGTTTCTAAACTTATTAAAAATAAAATCTCTGATATGATAAAAGGAGCAAAATATTTTTCGATAATTGTTGATTTTACTCCAGATCAGAGCCGCAATGAACAATTATCACTTATTGTTAGAATTCTTCATGGAAATCAAAACAAACATGAAATTAAGGAGTTTTCTATGGATTTTTTAAAAGCTACAGATACTACGGGTAAGGGCTTAACGAATTTAGTTTTAGACCGACTAACTTCTCTAGGATTTTCAGTTAGTGATTGCAGGGGACAAGGCTGTGATCATGGTTCAAATATGAAGGGAAAAAACATTGGAATGCAAGCTCAGATTAAACATTTAGAACCCCGAGCATTTTTTGTGCCATGTGTATCACATTCAGCTAACCTGGTCCTTCTGGATTCAGTTCAATGTTCACTTCAAGCTGTAAATTTTTTTGACACTGTCCAATGTTCATATGTATTTTTTTCTAGTTCTGTTTCAAGATGGGATATTTTGAAAAAGAATGTGAAAACATTAACTCTGAAGCCACTCTGTACGACAAGATGGGAAAGCCGTATAGAAGCTTTAAAACCCTTAATGTGTAGTTTAGGTAATATTTATGACGCTTTAGTTGAAATAGGAAATGACAAGGATAAGGACGGCATAACAAGAAATAACGCGAATAGTTTATCTCTCAAAATCATTCAATTTGAATTCATTTGTTCATTAATTATTTGGTATAATATCCTTGATAGAATTAATATATTTAGCAAATATTTACAAAGTCCTGCTATTTGTTTAACGACGGCAGTAAATATGTTAGAGGGCACAAAACAGTTTTTGACGGACTTAAGAAATGACGAAAAATTTCAGGGTTTTATCTTTCAAGCTAAAGAAATAGCTTTAAAATTAGATGTTTCACCAAATTTCCCTGATGTTCCAAGACGCCATAGTCGAAAACCTCAACTTTTTTCGTACGAAGGTAGAAACGAAATCATATCAAATCCTGAACAAAAGTTTAAAGTTGAATTTATTGTAGGGTGTTTGTATTGTTGACCTGTGTTGAAGTTTGAAATTGTTTATATTTCGGCTTAAGGTCTTTTGTTGTATGTTATTAAAATAAAACACAGAAGATTCGTAATAAAATTTCTTTATTTTCTTCCGATATTTCGGTAAAATTCTTTAACCATCTTCTTTAAATTAAGATATTTTTTTGTTTAAAATTTAAAGCTAAGCTACATCTTAACTATACAACAGCTTTTTTCATACTAATTGTTCTTTTGTGTTTGTCGTTTATATTTGTCTATCGTGTGTCTGTAGACCTGAGCGCATTTCTCAGTATCTGTTTTGTAATTGAGTCTCCGTTGTGTGGGTGTATTGATTATGTGGAGCATTTCTAATGTGAATCTCTTTTTGTAATTGTTCTCCTGTTGTAATATGCTTACTGTGTCAAAATTTGGCTTGTGGCCTGTTATTGCACAGTGGGCCGCTAATGCAGTTTTTTGCTCTATTGGTTTGCTTATCGCCTTGAGATCTGATTTGTGTGAAGAAAGTCTATTTTTTAATTTTGTTTTCATAGTACCTACATATGTTTTGTCACATATGTTGGTCCCGTCGCCGTTACAATTAATTTTGTATATCAAGTTTGATTTTTCCTCCTTTTCTAGTTTTGATTTTGTGTTACTAAATAATATATTTACCGGTTACACGTTTTGAGTGCCAACTCGTATTTTTCTTTATTATAAATGTCAGAGTTTCTTAATCTTTCCGACAATCCTGGGATATATGTGATTGATTTATATATCTTTTGTTGTTCTTCTGCGTTTTGCTCTTCTTCCGTCGTAATTCTATTTGGATTATTATAATTTTTATTCTTCACGTGTTTAATGAGATCTCTTATAGTTTTTCGTGGAAATTCATTTTTCATTAATGTTTCGGTAATTTTCTTTACGTTCTCTTTGTGAAATATTTTGTCACTAATACTTAAGACCCTTCTAATAAAATTTGTTGCTGCGAAAACAAAATCATTCAAAAAGATTACACTGAAGATGAACAAAATGTGCGATATAACCTGAGACAATTAAGCAAAAATATTTCAAAAGCTAATGATTCTGTTAAAGTCATGCTTGGAGAGTTTTGTATATTTATAAATAACAACAAATATACATGGTCCAATGGCAAAGTTTGTGCTGATTCTGTTAATGAAGCTGAGCACTTAAAAAATCTTTTATCAGAATGTAATTTCGTTATTGATGTTTGCATTAAGGATAGTATGAATACAGCAGATTGTAATGTTAAAAATGTAGATATCTCAAATTCCCAATAGCAATTTTATTTATGCCATTTAGTTTCATATAATGTAGCAAACCTTGAAAAATCATTAAAATTTAGTAAATTTATTACATATATCTATAATTTTGATGTATTTTTTCTTTTTGAAACCCATGTTACAGCTGATAGACAGCACTTGTTTTCGTCATATTTTAATAATTATTGTTTACATTGGATTGCAGCTACGAAAACGCATAGAGCTGGTCGTGCTAGTGGCGGCTGTTTATATGGTTTCAAAAAAAATCCTAAAAATACTTATGCTTTTAAATTTTTAAACACCTCCAACAATACGGTATTAAGCGCTAAATTTGAAGGTAATGTGTTTTACTTTATCCCAAGTTATTTAAACTGCACTAAGTGGAATAATGAATTCGAAAAATTTGAAGAATTTGTACAAGAACTTGATCTTTCAAATTTTTGTATTGTTGGTGATCTAAATGCGAGAATTGTAAATGAACAAGTTTTAGATGGTAACTTCAAAAGACAAAGAACTTAATGCACAAGGCAAAAAATTGATGAATCTTATTGAAAATGTCGGTGGGATTGTACTTAATGGTAGAACTGATAACGATGCTCTAGGGGAATTCAGCTTTTGTGGGGTTATGGGTAGTTCTGTTATTGATTATTGTATTAGTTCACTTAACTTTCTACAATATGTTGATGATTTCTTTATAGCATCCAAGCCGTTTTCTGACCACATGCCACTATGCTTAAAAATTAAATCATTGTGCCGTGTTGTTAATACTAATGAGAATAATACAATTCAAAGACTGCGTTGGAACAGTAAATTGTCTGATAAATACAAGGATAATCTTTCATTACTTGCTAGCAATGTTGATCTACAATCTAATGAAACGGTTGATGAATTGGTTGTAACAAAATAAAGTTGGCTAATGTTACTAAGGTAAACAAACGTTTTTTTGAACCCAAGCAGAAATGGTTTGATTGGTAATGTGCTCGTGCTAGGAAACTTATGCTAAAGAAGCTTAGGCGTTATAGGAAAAATCACAGTTCGGTACACAAATCTCGATATTTTGCATCTAGAGCTTGCTATCTTAAGTTATGTAATAAAAAGAAAATAGATTTGTATAATAAAAATATTGACAAATTAAACAAGGTGAAATGTAGCAGTGACTGGTGGAAGCTATCTAACTCTATGAAATCGCGTTCATATTCTGTTAAAGGTTCACTAAATTCCGACGATTTTCGTACTCACTTTAGTTCGTTACTGCAGGCAGATGTTGATTCCCAGACTATCAGCTGGTCAATGCCATATTTTATTGATCCGATCCTAGACTCACCCATGGAAATGTGTGAACTTTTCTTCGTTTTAAAATCACTTAAGGATAATAAATCTCCTGGTCAAGATGGTATCTGTTATGAATTTTACAAAAATGCTCCTAATTCTTTTATTAATAAAATGTTATCTGTCTTTAACAAAATTTTCCAACATGAACAAATTCCATCCAGCTTCCGTAAATCTATACTGATACCTCTTTTCAAAAAAGGTGATCCCAATTTCCCATCAAACTATCGAGGGTTATCGCTGATTAATACCTCATGCAAAATATTTAATACCATTATACTGAATCGTTTAACGGAATGGATAGATCGTAACATGATTCTGAATGAATTTCAAGCCGGATTTAGAAAGAATTATTCAACCGTTGACAACATTTTTAACCTCGTTAATATTGTGAATTTAAACAAAGCAAACAATAATAGCACATATGCTTTCTTTGTTGATTTTTCGTGCGCATTTGATACGATTCCTCGTAACAGTTTATTTTACAAGCTCTCATACCTTGGTATGTCGTCGAAAATAATAAGAATTTTACAGCACTTGTATAAAAATACGGAAAGTTGTATTTGGGATGGAAACTCTTATTCTGATCCATTTGCAGTTGAAATAGGTGTAAAGCAGGGTTGTATATTAAGCCCCCTATTATTCTCATTATATGTTAATGATTTGGCTGATGAGTTACCTGGCGGTGTAAATGTTGCGGAGGTTAATGTTAAAATACTGCTCTATGCCGACGACCTTGTTATATTATCAGATACTCCAACAGAATTGCAAAAAATGATTGATTGTTTATACTATTATTGTTCAACGTGGTCCTTGAAAGCTAATTTAGATAAATCTAAAATAGTGGTATTTCGTTCCGGTACTAGAATTTCTTCAAATTTAAACTGGGTTTTTGGTGGTGATAATATTGAGATTGTAAACAGTTATAAATATCTTGGTGTAGACATTACATATAATCTCTCCTTAAGAAAACACTTGAACAATAAATTAGCAGCCTCGAAACTGGCGATAAACTCTACTTGGTCCAAATACATAAACAATCCGCAAATCTCACAGAATAATAAGCTTAAAATATTTCAAGCGGCATCCAGATCTATTATGTTATATGCAGCGCAAGTGTGGGGATATGTGAAATATGACGAGGTTGAAAAACTATTTAGATTTTTTATTAAAAAAATGTTGTATCTACCTACCACTACACCAAATTACATTTTGTATATAGAAACAAACCTAGAGTCTCTATACGTATCTAACTTAAGACTTCACCTAGGCTATATTAATAAAGTATTAAGTATGAATCCTCACAGATTACCTCGTATTTTGGCATTAAAAATTATAGAACAAAATATTTGTTGGGCTAAAGAGTGGGAAAATCTTTGTCAACATATACAGTTTACCCTTGATAACTCAATATCTCCACTTTGCAAACAGTGGAAACCTATATTGGACCAACTCAAACTCAAGGAACGTAATAATTACATAGAAAATGCAAAAAGTTCACAATTTCATGATCTATATTCTATACTGAATTACAATGTTTCATCATTATATACTTAAAATTTTTCTCCACGCACAGTCCGTTTAATAATAAGGGCTAGAGGTGGCTTGTTAGATTTGAATGCAAGGTCTTTCAAAAATAACACTGCTGGTATTTGTACAATGTGCAATTTAGATGCTTCAGAAAATACTTTTCACTTTATTGGTGTTTGCCCATTGAACAAAGAATTTAGAATACAATATTATGGTAAAACCATACTAAATTTGAATGAAGTTATATGTATACTAAATGGCTTAAATTTTTTCTCCCTGTATAAATATATAGAAGTTTGTTTAAAATATAGAAGATTTATTTTAAATGAATTTGTTTTTTAATTCTCCATGAAAATATTAACTTATAATTTATCTTGTTATTTTTATTAAAATTATATAAAATCAATATTTTGTAAATAAAATTTACTTTCCTAGAATTGTTCCTATCTGGCTTACAACAAAATGTTATGCCATATATAGATTTAGATATTAAACATATTGTAAATGAATTAAATATGTACATACAAAAATCTTTGAATAAATAATAATAATAATAATAATAATAAGACCTTAAGCCGACATATAAACAATTTCAAACTTCAACACAGGTCAAAAATACAAACACCCTACATATAACACGGAAGGCACACCGCAACAGAAAGTCATCATGACAGTCTACAAAAACATTAAAACCAAATATAACAAGAATACCATAAACATCATTAACAATTTTTCTAAATACAACAAAACACTGGCAAGGTTAAAATCATCTACAACCTTTCTCATCAAGTGCAGGCAAGTGGGTATAACACCAAATTTCATACGTAATGCGACGAAGAATATTTACAATATTTTTAAAGTAAACAACAAAATTGCGCCAAAATTGTCGAAAGACTTAGATAAACATATTTACAAATTTTCATATGATAACACAAGGGAACAATGGTTCTGTTGATTAAGAACTGAATATTGTTTTTAAGGTTATTTGGGACGCTGAATCCAAATCTGCCCTTGGTTTTTTTCTATCAGCTCGACTTTTCGAGATATACCGTTATGTTCAAAATTAAGGCACTTCCGCTACATATATTGGAATAACTTGAAAACGGTTCACCATATTAAATTAAAAAAAAAATCCGAAACTCGCAAACAATATTCTCTTAAAGCCGTTCTTACTTTGTTTTTAAATTTTCCAAGTAGTTTTAGAGATATCGTTCAAGTTTTGAAAAAAAAATTAAAATTTTTTAAAAAAAAACATTTTTTTTGTTCTTTAAAAATTCCTAAAAAATAAAAATGGGACAAAAATCACAGTTTTGGTCTACAAACAGTTAGTTAAATATATTTCGAATAAAATGAGCTTTATTTCATTGCAATCGGTGCACAACTTTTGATTTTGTTCACGATTTACTGAATTGATATAAATCGCGATTTCCATACAAAAATAACATTTTCTAATGTGTAAGTGTTTGTATGTAATAAGTTAGTTTTTTATGATTCTAAGAATTAAAAAAATTAAGTAATAAAAAAAGATTATTTCATTTTTATGGTTGCGGTAGCAAACTCATAACGCCTATAAATTTTATTGTCCCTTTATGACACCTAGTCAGTTCACAGTCAATTAAAGAGAAAAAAGAAAAGTCCACTTGTTTTTATTGATGTGTGGTTTACCGTCGGTAACGGATGATTTTTTAAAGGAATTCCCCTGAACACATGTGTTCATTCATAAGTGACTGTCAATAAAATTGTGGATATAATTTTTTTTGGTACTTCAGTAAAAAACTACTAAGTATTTATATGGGTTCATTCAACCAATTTTTCTCATTCAACAAGTGTTTACGAAAGCGAAAAGTATAACGACAAAAAATATAAATCATTTTACATTGAACATTTAATCAGTCAACACAAAAAAGTTCAATTTTGTTCCCGTGTGTTATTTATTGAAAATTGTGTTACTTTGATATATACTTCAAAATTGTGCAATGGCTACGTCAAGAAACACCTGTAAAATCAATCCCAACTATTTTTGTAACATATGTGGCGAATACACGTTTATAAAAAATAGAAAAAGTGTGTCAGATTTTATTAAAAAAATTTATTTTGACTACTTCGGATTTACCATGGAAACCCGTGACAAGTACTGGATTCCTAATACTGTATGTAAAAACTGTGTAGAGTATTTAAGGTTATGGGCAAACAAGCAACGGACCCACTTCAAGTATAAAACACCAATGATCTGGCGGGAACCTTCGAATCATTATGATGATTGTTATTTTTGCGCTGTCAACATAACAGGCATTAATAAAACAAACCGGTCTAAATGGATTTATCCTAACGTGTTGTCTATTACCCAACCAGTCCTGTACTCTAGTGAGGATTCAGAACCACAACCATCTACATCTACACACAATTTCCACGACTTACGACAAAATGTTCCTTCACCAATTTCTGAATTTGGATCAGATGACTTGCATTTAGATATTTCTTCTGAACGCGAGCAATTTAATCAGGAGGAGCTTAGTGATTCAGTGAGAGACCTTGGACTTTCTAAAAAAGCATCTGAAATTCTTGCTTCTCGATTAAAGCAAAAAAATCTGTTAACCCAAGGAACAACAATTTCATACTACCGTAACAGAGAAAAAAACTTACTTCCATTCTTTTCCGAAGACGATGAATTTGTTTATTGTTCAGATGTTCCTGGTTTAGTAACAGCGATGGGATTAGAGGAGTATGATCCAAATGACTGGCGACTATTTATAGATTCTTCTAAACGCAGCCTAAAATGTGTACTTCTGCATAACGGTAATAAATTGGGTTCGTTGCCCATTGCACATTCAACTAAAGCTGAAGAAGAATATTCTACAATTGCCTCAGTTATAAATAAAATAAAGTACAACGAACACCGCTGGCTAATTTGTGTGGATCTAAAAATGGTGAATTTTCTTCTAGGCCAACAAGGTGGCTACACAAAATATCCGTGTTTCATTTGTTTATGGGATAGCAGAGCCAGATCTGAACACTGGAGTAAGAAAGACTGGCCTTCGAGGGAAGCTATGGTTCCAGGAAACCACAATATAGTTAATCAACCACTTGTGCCCAGGGATCGCATAATACTGCCACCTCTCCATATCAAGCTAGGACTTATGAAACAATTTTTCAAAGCTCTCCACAAGGACGGTGATTGTTTTAGATATATCAGTAAAAAGTTCAACAATTTGAGTTCGGAGAAACTGAAAGCTGGCATTTTTGATGGCCCTCAAATCAAAAAATTAATCAATGATGAAAATTTTAGTAATTCCATGACAGATATTGAAAGAAATGCTTGGAATGAATTTGTTTGGATAGTGCGCAATTTCCTGGGAAACAAAAAGGGTGAGCACTATTCGGACCACGTGGATAACATGTTGTCACATTTCAAGCAGCTTGGTTGTAATATGAGCATTAAGGTGCACTACCTACACAGTCATTTGGATTGTTTCCCTGAAAATCTTGGAGACTTCAGTGAAGAACAAGGTGAACGTTTCCATCAAGATATCCGCACTATAGAGGAGCGGTACCAGGGTCACTGGGATAAGCATATGATGGCGGACTATTGCTGGAGCATTAAAACAAATCCCTCTAAACAAGGTTATTTAAGAAAATCTTATAAAAGAAAATTTTTCGATGAGTTGTAATTACATTGTAATATTTGTGTATTAAAATTTTTTATTTTTCTTTAAAATTCTCTTTTTGTGTTAAATTAAAAAGTATAGCTGACCATAAAAATGAAATAATCTTTTTTTATTACTTAATTTTTTTAATTCTTAGAATCATAAAAAACTAACTTATTACATACAAACACTTACACATTAGAAAATGTTATTTTTGTATGGAAATCGCGATTTATATCAATTCAGTAAATCGTGAACAAAATCAAAAGTTGTGCACCGATTGCAATGAAATAAAGCTCATTTTATTCGAAATATATCTAACTAACTGTTTGTAGGCCAAAACTGTGATTTTTGTCCCATTTTTATTTTTTAGGAATTTTTAAAGAACAAAAAAAATGTTTTTTTTAAAAAAATTTTAATTTTTTTTTCAAAACTTGAACGATATCTCTAAAACTACTTGGAAAATTTAAAAACAAAGTAAGCACGGCTTTAAGAGAATATTGTTTGCGAGTTTCGGATTTTTTTTTTAATTTAATATGGTGAACCGTTTTCAAGTTATTCCAATATATGTAGCGGAAGTGCCTTAATTTTGAACATAACGGTATATCTCGAAAAGTCGAGCTGATAGAAAAAAACCAAGTGCAGATTTGAAATCAGCGACCTCAAATTAGTAAAAATTTGCTATAAATTTCAAATCAACACAAAAAAAGTTCAATTTTGTTCCCTTGTGTAATCTTACATATGCTTATACAACATAAACATAGGCATATAAACACAAATAGAGAACTATTGCTGAAAACAGAGAAGAGAATAGAGTTATTATTAGAGGAAAAAGATTTTATATTACTGATGGAGAGCGAGAACATTATTTTTAGGAAGCTTATTTACGAGAGCAAAACAACATACAAAAACCAATTTAAAAAATTAAAAGAGAGCTTAGATAATGAACTTAATATTAAAAACAACAAAGATTGGTTTGTAAACAAAACAGATAAAAACGTACCAACAAGCGTAAGCTGGTTACTTTCATTAGGGCCCAAGCATGCATTACCAAATACAAAAACAACGTTTCCATTTTTTAAATGCATAGCGGATGGGGAGGATTTAATACAAACTTTAGAAAGTAGAGAACAACAAGAGATCGGAAGGAACAAACTAACTTCGCTAATAGATAACCATTTGAATAGAATGAAACTATCTCAGAGAGACAAAGTGGTACTTAAAACAGTGGGGCAAACGAGAAAATATTTGGATGAAAACAAAGACATATTGATTTTAAGTGCTGATAAGGGAAATAAGACGGTGGCAATAAATAAAAATGATTATGAATGAAAAATGAGAGAAATTATTGGGGACATGTGTACATATAAACGTTTAAAACGAGATCCCACTTCAACTCTACAGAACAGGAATAATATTTTTGTTGAAAAACTTTTTAATTTAAATTTAATTGACAGTTACCGATGCAAATTAATTAATAGGACAGCCGTAGCGCCTACATTATATGGATTGCCCAAGATACACAAGGAGGGGTTCCACTTAGACCCATTTGTTCTTCAATAAATTCTCCGGCATATGGGCTTTGTAAATTTCTAGTAGATGTCTTGAAAAACTTGACGAAGGACTCCAAATATAATGTCAAAGATGCTATTGAGTTCAAATATAGGGTAAATAACACAAGGATTGAAAAAGACGAGGTTATCATCTCGTTCGACGTAATATCCTTATTTCCGAGTATCCCGGTTAATCTAGCACTCAATATTATAAAAAGTAAATGGGATATCCTAGAGAAATACACAAACGTTCCACAACAACCCTTTATGGATATTTTGTCCTTCTGTATAAAAGATACACGGTATTTCAGATATGGGTTAAATACTTATGAGCAATTGAAAGGAATGCCGATGGGTTCCCCAGCTTCACCGGTTATAGCGGACATAGTAATGGAAGAATTGCTTAAAGTTGCAGGTGAGAAAATGCAAACCAAACCTCGAAAACTAACCAAATATGTGGATGATCTCTTTGCCATTGTAAGAAAAGATGCAATAGAAGATACTCTAGCAAGTCTTAATTCGTTTAACCGTCAAATCCAATTTACCAAAGAAGAAAAAACAACAACGTTCTGCCATAATTAGATTCAGTGGTAAAAAGACAAGACAATTCTCTCAAAGTAGATTGGTACCAGAAACCCACTTGTTCTGGTAGATTAATAAATTTCTATTCAAAACACCCTAGACGTATTATTATCAATACAGCACCAATTTTATTAGAAGGGTCTTAAGTGTTAGTGACAAAATATTTCACAAAGAGAACGTAAAGAAAATTACCGAAACACGTGAAGAATAAAAATTATAATAATCCAAATAGAATTACGACGGAAGAAGAGGAAAACGCAGAAGAACAACAAAAGATATATAAATCAATCACATATATCCCAGGATTGTCGGAAAGATTAAGAAACTGACATTTATAATAAAGAAAAATATGAGTTGGCACTCACACGTGTAACTCGGTAAATATATTATTTAGTAACACAAAATCGAAACTAGAAAAGGAGGAAAAATCAAACTTGATATACAAAATTAATTGTAACGGCGACGGGACCAACATATGTGACAAAACATATGTAGGTACTACGAAAACAAAATTAAAAAATAGACTTTCTTCACACAAATCAGATCTCAAGGCGATAAGCAAACCAATAGAGCAAAAAACTGCATTAGCGGCCCACTGTGCAATAACAGGCCACAAGCCAAATTTTGACACAGTAAGCATATTACAACAGGAGAACAATTACAAAAAGAGATTCACATTAGAAATGTTCCACATAATCAATACACCCACACAACGGAGACTCAATTACAAACCAGATACTAAGAAATGCGCTCAGGTCTACAGAAACACGATAAACAAATATAAACGACAAACACAAAAGAACAATTAGTATGAAAAAAGCTGTTGTATAGTTAAGATGTAGCTTAGCTTTAAATTAAAAAAAAAATATCTTAATTTAAAGTAAATATACATTGTATATGTACAAAAATTAGTGTTCTTAAAATCTAATTATAAAAATTGTTAATTTTCTTGTTTAGCTCCCAGAAGATGGTTAAAGAATTTAACCGAAATATGGGAAGAAAATAAAGAAATTTTATTACGAATCTTGTGTGTTTTATTTTAATAACATACAACAAAAGACCTTAAGCCGAAATTCTGATATAGTAGGATTAGATTCATTGGATGAAATTAAAATATTCCAAAGTATAGTTTCAGGAACTTTAAGCCCTATAGAATCATCAAATTTTATATTTGAAAAGAAATTAGACTCGATATTGCCAAATCTAGTTATAGCTATTAGAATTTTACTGACAATACCAGTAACAGTAGCTTCCGGGGAACGTAGCTTTTCTAAATTAAAAATTATTAAGAATTATTTACGTAGTACAATAGGACAAGAAAGACTAGTAGATTTAGCTAGAATATCTATAGAAAGTGAATTTCTGAGCATCTTGGATTATAGTGACTTGATAGACGACTTTGCTAAAATCAAAGCTCGGAAAATTAAATTTAATTAATTATTTAATATAATTTTTAAAATTTAAAATTGCACGCCTGAATTTTAGTGCTTTTTATTTATTCAAATATTTTATAAATTTTTTGTTATTGAAATTCGTATGCTGGATTAGTACGATAGCAATATTTATTTATTTATTTTTATTTACTCTATTTTTTATATTTTTGAGGACTATACCTACGTGGGATACCTCGTTAAAAAAATACATTACATATCCTACCTCTTGGGTGATGTGGAAACGGATTATTTACAGCAAATTAATGTTTTTTTTAGGGCGGCATTTTTGAGAACTGCACCAGGTGCAAAAATCGGTAGCGCCGGCGCTGATAATTTGATATTTGAACATTGGAACATTAAGTGGAACATGACGATGTTCCTGTACATTTTCCATTTTGATATTTCTAAAACTGTAAAACCAATATAAATTGGTTTATTATACTCATTTGACACTCTACTCATTTCAATTGTAATAATTTCAGAATAAATTTTCAACAAACTATGAAAATTGGGCTTAGTTATAAGCTCCCAACTTCATACCTTTATTCTCCCATGCATACATTCATTTAACATCTTTTCTTTTATAAACATTTTTCATAGTCTTACCATATTCAGCATTATTTAATTTGAATTATTTCTTTTCTTTCAAATGTTGAGTTGAAGTAATAGGCAGAAGGATGCTGAAGATGAACAAGTTGCTTTGTTCGAAAGTAGCTACTCCATCTAGCGCTGTCTTCAATTTTTTTTTTCATATTTTCTCTTACATTGCACAAAGTGTTATCTTTTCTAGTATTAGAAAATGTTTGTAATGAACGACACAATACGATGGTTAGATGTGAACTGAACTTTATTATATTTATGATAATGTCATTGAGTTACAGTGAACGAGTATAATAAAGAGATATAAAGAGGAGAGTATACAGGGTGATATGTATCAACCTGACATCCCCCTCTTTATAAAAGATATTTATAACTAAAGATAATTCATTTAATAGGATTTAATTCAATAATTGTTTTTTTTTTTTTATTTAAATTAATAGATTATGGTTTATACCAGCGGTTACCAACCTATGGTACGCGTACCACTAGGGGGTACGCGAAACTGCCTGCGGGGGTACGCGAATTTTTAGTTATTTTTTCGGACCTTTTTTAATTTTGTTAAGTAATAATATTTTTTTTGTTATTTTTTTTTTTAATTATGAATATACATTTACTTATCAAAATATTTATTGTAACTTAAAGAAAAAATTATGTTATTTAAGTTTACTGTAATTATATTTTTTGGGATCCTAACATTATGCTACACTTTTTTTCAATATTTTTTACTAAGGGGTTAGTTACAATTAGGTCGGCAAACGATAACCGCACACTGTTGTTGTTAAACATGAATGACATGTTGTCGCTATGAATTGCTGGCCCAATTGTGTTTAATTTTTCTGCGCAACAATATTTGGCTTCGATTTTGTATATTATCCTTAAAATATGTTAACTTTTTAATATCATCTTCAAATTTAATCGTTATATTTTTAAAATAAAGGCTACTATGTTTCTTTGGAATTGTGTGTCTAAAATTTACATTTCTAACAAAAAGTATTCATTTTTGTTAGTTGATTACATTCTTTAAACAAGTGCGGTCGTTTAAATTTTTTTAATGGATAAGTGGTTAATAAAAAAAAAATACAGAATCAAATGTAGAATGCATTGATTCCAATGATCCTCAGACTAGCCATACCACAAAAAAGCAATCTAACAGATCGGAATCTCCACCAATCAGCGCTCCAAAAAAATTCAAGGCTACACGAAAATATAATGAGGACTATATAAAATATGGATTTAGTGTTTTGGCTGAAGAAGGTTGTGATGAACGCCCCCAGTGCGTTATATGTCATGAGGTTCTATCTAATCACTCCATGAAACCATCGTTATTAAAAAGACATATTACGACTAAGCATTCTAGTTTGGAAAATAACCCAGTAGCCTTTTTTGAGCAAAAAAAACGTGAAATGAGAACCAGCCAAACAACACTGTCTACATTCTGTGGAACTACCAAAAAGGCTATAGAGGCATCGTTTTTAGTGTCTTACCAAATTGCGAAGTGCGGTAAACCACATACCATAGGAGAGGAGTTAATTTTTCCAGCTACAAAAGCAATCGTAAAATGTATGTTAGGAGAAGATCAAGCCAAAAAATTGGATACGGTGTCTCTTTCAAATAAAACAGTGGGTCGCAGAATTAATGCCATGTCTTTAAATGTAAAAGAACTGTTAATAAACCAAGTTAAACAAAGTGATTTTTTTTCCCTTCAAATTGATGAAAGCACAGATATAGCTCATTGTGCACAATTACTTGTGTTTATTCGATATATTTTTGATTCGGAGTTAAAAGAAGATTTTTTATTTTGTGAAGAGCTACCAACTCGTACGACATCAGATGAAATATTTAAAAAGTTAAATGATTTTATGATGGAAAATACGCTAGACTGGAAGCGATGTGTTGGTTTATGTACAGACGGTGCTCGTGCTATGACAGGCAAATACAATGGGGTAATCACAAAAGTGAAGGCTGTTTCTCCCGATTGTAAATTTACCCACTGTGTTATACACCGGGAAGCATTAGTTTGTAAAAGAATTCCTGATGACTTGAAAGAAGTGCTTAATGATACTGTCAAGGTAGTTAATTTTATTAAATCTAGATCCCTTAACTCTCGCTTGTTTGGTCTGCTGTGTGCCGATATGGATAGTGCACACACCAGTCTACTTTTAAACACTGAAGTAAGATGGCTGTCAAGAGGAAAAATGTTAAATCGTTTGATAGAACTAAGAACAGAAGTAGAAATATTTTTAAATGAAACAAAATTTGAGTTGCACAAACGATTTTTGGATGATATTTGGTTACAACAATTATCATATCTTGCGGATATTTTTATCCGATTAAATGATTTAAACCTGAGTTTACAAGGTCCATCAAAAACACCGTTTATTGTAGAGGGAAAAATAAATGCTATGAAGAAGAAGTTGAAACTAATAGTGGATACTGTAGCTCAAAATAATTATCAGTCCTTGCCAAACTTAGAAACATTTTTAATAGAAAAACAAATTCAAGACTCATGTCAAATTAACACTTCAATTGTAAAACATTGCAATATGTTAATTAGCAGTTTCGATCAATATTTTAATGAAGAATATGGCGAATACTTATGGATTAAAAACCCATTTCTAGAACAACAACATTCTACAATGTGCCTTAAAGGCCAAGAGGCATTAATTGAGCTCTCTTGCGATCCTACGCAGAAAATGGCTTTCCAAAATACGGACCTATACTCTTTCTGGATAAAACAGAAATGTGAATATAATTCGTTATACAACGAAGCTATGAAATTATTATTACCATTTACATCCACATATTTGTGTGAAGCTGGATTTTCATCTATGGTAGCAATAAAAACAAAATTTAGAAATAAATTGAATTTAGAACCTAATATGAGACTAAAATTAAGCAAAATTGAGCCAAATATTGATATTCTTTTATCACAGGTTCAATGCCAAATATCGCACTAAAAACTAAACTCATGTAATTGTTATTAATTGTTAAGTTTTTGTTACCTCTAAGTTTTTATATTTTTATGAATTTAATGTATGAAATATAAATAAACCTTACAATGTTATTTTTTTCTTAGCTTCTTAGGGATATTAAAAAAAATCCATTTTACTATTATAAACGTTTAAGTTTTTGTTCGCTTTGAATTTTTTTATATTGTTTTTTTTATAAACTTTAAGTTTCATATACAAGTAAAAGTAATACAATTAATTAAACTTTACAATATAATTTGTTTTAATTTTCTAACCATATTTAAATATGAAGTTTTTTGACAAAAACTAAAAAACTCGTTAGGGGGTACGAGGCTGCCAAAATTCAAAAGTAGGGGTACGCGAGCCAAAAAGGTTGGAAAGCCCTGATTTAAAGCATTATGGCCACTACTAAATAGAAGGTCATTTCTAAACCCCAAAAACAAAAATCTACTCTTCAAAAGTGTTATAAGGCCGATATTAACATACGCGTGTCCTATTTGGAGTGACGCTGCCAACTGCCACCTAAAACGCTTACAAATTATACAAAACAAATGTCTTAAAATGATAAATAAAAAGCCATGGAGGTATACTACAAATCTTCTTCATGAAGAAACAGGTTATGAAAAAATTATCGATTTCATAACAAGGATTAATAACAATTACTTTGCCAAAATTGAAAATTCCTCTTACCCACTGATAAGAGAATGTAGAGAAATAACGTAAAATTAAAAAGAAATCACCAAATTGAAAATTATATGCTGATAGAGGTCTATTATTTCAAATAAACCTCCTATAAGCACATAAATATTTTCAGATAGTATTTGAATTTATTAAATCATATAAAGGTTTTTTTCCTCCCATTTTCCTTTAAAAATCATTAAAAATAATATAAAAACAAGTAAGAAAATTATAGTCGGTCTAGACCGACTATGCGATACCCTATACCATGCGTTTAGAAACCCTATCTCTTAGGCCCAACTAACTGGACATAGAAAATAAGCAAAAACCAAATTTGAGTGGGATTTTTATTAATTTTTTTGACTGCAGATATAAAAAAGTTCATATCGGATGCTATATCTATAAAGGGGCTAGGTCCAAAAATGGACCGATCCTGATCATATTTGGTAAAGTCTCTTGTATTTTGCAAAAATATGTACAAACAAAATTTGAGAAGAATCAGTGCAATATTTTTTTTTTTTTTAATAGATTTAACTGAAGATCGGGAAGCAGCTCTATATGGGGTCAAAGGTATCATTTTTGAACTACTCATTAGTGGATTTAATGAACGCATACAAACCCAATTTGAGTAAGATCTATATGACAATTTGGATCTTATGGCAATTTATGTCGATTTCATATGGGTAATTTGTATGGGGGCTAGGTCTGAACATGGACCGATTCTCACCAATTTCAATAGCGTTCATCCCATGGCCGATAAAAGCTTATATACCAAATTTCATCAAAATATATTCATATTTGCGACCTGCAGTTTGATTACAAGCTTTACATGGACACACAGACGGACGGACGGACGGACGGACGGACGGACGGACATTGTTAAATCAACTCAGAAAGTGATTCTGATTCGATCGGTATAATTAAAGATGGGTCTAGGTCAAATATTTTTGGTTGTTACAAACAGCAGCACAAAGTCATTATACCCAAACCACATAGTGGTATAGGGTATAATTATTTAATATCTTTAGATCCTATGTATTATTTGTTGCAATATCTATATGTAAAGATAAGATCTCATATGTAAATATCAAAATTTGTTAAAATGTGTAAATAAAGGAAGAATATTTAATTGAAAAAAAAAAAAAAATTTAAAGTTGCTACTAACACATACATAAAATTATACATATGCTGTGTGTGTGTTTATTAAATTTGTTAATGTGTTTGCTAATGAGTTTGTTTTCTTCATTCACAATAATAATAAACCAAAAAAGTGAGTAATGAAAGATGAAAAATGAATAATGAATAACGAAAAATTAAAAATTAATAATTAAAGCTAAAAAATTAAATATTTAAATTAAAAATTAAAAATTAAAAATTAAAACTTAAAAATTAAAAATTAAAATTTAAAAATTAATAATTAAAAATTAAAAATTAAAATTAAAAATTAAAAATTAAAAATTAAAAATTAAAAATTAAAAATGAAAAATTAAAAATTAAAAATTAAAAATTAAAAATAAAAAATTAAAAATTAAAAATTAAAAATTAAAAATTAAAAATTAAAAATTAGAAATTAAAAATTAAAAATTAAAAATTAAAAATTAAAAATTAAAAATTAAAAATTAAAAATTAAAAATTAAAAATTAAAAATTAAAAATTAAAAATTAAAAATTAAAAATTAAAAATTAAAAATTAAAAATTAAAAATTAAAAATTAAAAATTAAAAATTAAAAATTAAAAATTAAAAATTAATAATTAAAAATTAAAAATTAAAAATTAAAAATTAAAAATTAAAAATTAAAAATTAAAAATTAAAAACTAAAAATTATAAATTAAAAATTAAAAATTAAAAATTAAAATTAAAAATTAAAAATTAAAAATTAAAAATGAAAAATTAAAAATTAAAATTAAAAATTAAAAATTAAAAATTAAAAATGAAAAATTAAAAATTAAAAATTAAAAATTAAAAATAAAAAATTAAAAATTAAAAATTAAAAATTTAAAATTTAAAATTAAAAATTAAAAATTAAAAATTAAAAATTAAAAATTAAAAATTAAAAATTAAAAATTAAAAATTAAAAATTAAAAATTAAAAATTAAAAATTAAAAATTAAAAATTAAAAATTAAAAATTAAAAATTAAAAATTAAAAATTAAAAATTAAAAATTAAAAATTAAAAATTAAAAATTAAAAATTAAAAGTTAAAAGTTAAAAATTTAAAATTTAAAATTAAAAAATTAAAAATTAAAGACTCAGGTGGAGGTATCAAAAAATTCGAATTTAACACTCTTGCTTGTTCATTAATATTTTAGATATTTCATTCTTTTCATTAACTCTGAACATTCAAATATCTTTCAGTTAGTTCTTATAGTTATTTTTTCAAAATATTTTTAAATCTTTGAGTTAGTTACTATAGTTCTTGTTCATTTCCAATATATTTTAGCTTTTTTATTAACTAAAAATGTATCCGTTGACTTTGAATTTAAACACATTTTGTATATTCTATTGAGGGTTTTTAGAGCTGACAACATATTTTTCATTCACAAAACCCATTTTTTCGATTTATTTCAGATAATATTCGTGTATTCAAGTTTATATGTTTCTTTCTATTGAATTATTCCAATATATTTTTTTGTTTCTTATTAAGTTAAATTATAATCAATTTTAATACCACTTTTCAGGCGTTAATATTTATTTACTAAATTTGTTATTACATCAGACCAAATTTTTATTTTTTTTTCAAATATTAACGATCAAATCTTTATTTTTTTCAAATACTAACGATTTTAAAACAATTTTTATATATGCTTTTAAATTTTTATTTTCAGTTTTCAGTTTATAATTCAAGTTTTTAAATTTTTATTTTTTTTAATTTTTAGTTTAATTTATTATGGATAGGTGTCTTTCAGTTAGTTCCTATAGTTGTTTTTCATTAATATTTTAGATTTTCACTCTATTTATTTATTTTAGAGTTTTATAAATGGTTGTAATAACTAGAATCGTTTAAAAATAAAATAATTTTATTAAAGGTAGAACTAATTCAAAGAAAAAATTTTAAACAGCGCACTAACATGAAGTCACGTTTTATGCTTTTTTCAATTTTCAATTTTTACTTCAGTTTTAATTTTAAAATTTTTTTTTTAGTAATTTAGTTTTTTTAATTTTTGATTTTTCAGTTTTTAGTTTTTAATTTTTGATTTTTCATTTTTAAATTTTTAGGTTTTAGTTTCTATATTTACTTTTCAATTTTTTGATTTAAGTTTTTAGTTTTCAGGTTTTCAATTTTTAGTTTAAGTTTTTAGTTATTACTATTCTTTTTTCAATTTTCAATTTTTACTTCAGTTTTAATTTTTAAATTTTTTTTTTTAGTAATTTAGTTTTTTTAATTTTTGATTTTTCAATTTTTAGTTTTTAGTTTTTAATTTTTGATTTTTCAATTTTAAATTTTTAGGTTTTAGTTTCTATATTTACTTTTCAATTTTTTAATTTAAGTTTTTAGTCTTTAGGTTTTCAATTTTTAGTCTAAGTTTTTAGTTGTTAATTTTCGATTTTAATTTTTAGCTTTTAATTTTTAGTTTAATTTATGAATCATCTTTAAATACTTTTAAACTTTGAGTTAATTTTGATTAAATATGCAAAATTAGAAACGTGAAACAAAAATTTTTACAATTACTCTAAACAATATTAGAGCTTAATTTGAGGAAGTTGTATATTTATTTGAATATCGTGTTTTTTCTTAATGAATACTCATATACAAAGTATACAAATAATCTTGCTTAAATGGTTTTTATATATAGTCTAATTTAAATTTTTAATCTAATTTTTTCTATCAAAATTATAAAAGTTTTCTACAAAATATCTACAAAGTTAATTAAATTTACTAAAATTTAAACATATTTCTATAATGAGTTATTGAAATATTGAAAACTTACTATATTTTGTAGATTTATATTTTTTTATGAAAATAAATCCTTCTAGTTGCGATTATTTCGATAATTTTTATGAAATCATTATAAATTATTTAAAAAAAATTTACATAAAGAACATTTTAAATACTTTCAAGTGACTAAAAATATCGAAATTTTTCAATAACAATCAATTTTATAATTCTTCTTACATCGAAAGCGTTGATAAACTCACCAAAATTACCTAAAATTTCTTAAAATCCATTATGAGTATTTTTATTTGACCTTTGCGTTTTAATTTAAAAAAAATTATTATTTTAAGCTCGAGGCCTGTATTTTAATATATAAAATTATATTTATTTATTTTATTTTCAATATTTCGCCAACCTCTGGTTGGCATCTTCAGGAAATAAAAAAGCGAGTAACAATAGTCAAAATACCAATGCGTATGGACGAACTAACATTTTATATTACACTTAAAATCCTGAAATAATTAGCTCATTCATAATTAATATCTAGTTATTATGAAAGGAAAGGTACATTTTTAAGAAAATTTACTAAGGAAAAGGTAAATTTTCAGGAAATGTACATTTTTAAGAGAATTTACTAAGGAAAAGGTAAATTTTCAGAATTTTTGAGAAAATTTACTAAGGAAAGGTAAATTTTTAAGAAAATTTACTAAGGAAAATGTAAATTTTCAGAATTTTTGAGAAATTTTACTAAGGAATGGTAAATTTTTAGAATTTTTAAGAAAATTTACTAAGGAAAGGTAAATTTGTAAGAAATTATACTAAGGAAAGGTAAATTTTCTTAAAAATTTTAAATTTTCTTAAAAATTTATCTTTCGTTAGTAAATTTTCTCAAAAATTCTAAAAATTTATCTTTCCTTAGTAAATTTTCTCAAAAATTCTGAAAATTTACCTTTTCCTTAGTTAATTTTCTTAAAAATTTACCTTTCCTTAGTAAATTTTCTTAAAAATTCTGAAAATTTACCTTTTCCTTAGTAAATTTTCTTAAAAATTTACCTTTCCTTAGTAAATTTTCTTAAAAATTTACCTTTCCTTAGTAAATTTTCTTAAAAATATACCTTTCCTTAGTAAATTTTCTTAAAAATTTACCCTTCCTGAGCAAGTTTTCTCAAAATTTTTGAAAATTTACCTTTTCCTTAGTAAATATTCTTAAAAATTTACCTTTCCTTTTCTTACCTTTACCTTTCTATAGTAAATTTTCTCAAAAATTCTGAAAATTTACCTTTTCCTCAGTAAATTTTCTTAAAAATTTACCTTTCCTTAGTAAATTTTCTTAAAAATTTACCCCTCCTTAGTAAATTTTCTTAAAAATTATCTTTCCTTAGTAAATTTTCTCCAAAATTTACCTTTCCTTAGTAAATTTTCTCAAAAATTCTGAAAATTTACCTTTTTTTTTAGTAAATTTTCTTACAAATTTACCTTTCCTTAGTAAATTTTCTTAAAAATTCTGCAAATTTACCTTTTCCTTAGTAAATTTTCTTAAAAATTTACCTTTCCTTAGTAAATTTTCTTAAAAATTACCTTTCCTTAATAAATTTTCTTAAAAATTTACCCTTCCTTAGTAAATTTTCTTAAAAATTACCTTTCCTTAGTAAATTTTCTTAAAAATTTACCTTTCCTTAGTAAATTTTCTTAAAGATATACCTTTCCTTAGTAAATTTTCTTAAAAATTTACCCTTCCTGAGCAAGTTTTCTCAAAATTTTTGAAAATTTACCTTTTCCTTAGTAAATATTCTTAAAAATTTACCTTTCCTTAGTAAATTTTCTTAAAAATTTACCTTTCTATAGTAAATTTTCTCAAAAATTCTGAAAATTTACCTTTTCCTCAGTAAATTTTCTTAAAAATTTACCTTTCCTTAGTAAATTTTCTTAAAAATTTACCCTTCCTTAGTAAATTTCTTAAAAATTATCTTTCCTTAGTAAATATTCTCCAAAATTTACCTTTCCTTAGTAAATTTTTTCAAAAATTCTGAAAATTTACCTTTTTCTTAGTAAATTTTCTTACAAATTTACCTTTCCTTAGTAAATTTTCTTAAAAATTCTGATAATTTACCTTTTCCTTAGTAAATTTTCTTAAAAATTTACCTTTCCTTAGTAAATTTTCTTAAAAATTTACCTTTCCTTAGTAAATTTTCTTAAAAATTACCTTTCCTTAGTAAATTTTCTTAAAAATTTACCCTTCCTTAGTAAATTTTCTTAAAAATTACCTTTCCTTAGTAAATTTTCTTAAAAATTTGCCTTTCCTTAGTAAATTTTCAAAGTTTCGTTTTTTAAAAAAGACACGTTTTTCATAACTAGATATAAATTATAAATGAGCCAATTATTTCAAGATTTTAAGAAACTTTAACTAATTTCGGTAAGTTTTTCAACGCTTTCGATGTTAGAAGAACTATAAAATTGATGGTTATAGAAAAATTTCCATATTGTTAGTCTCTTGAAAGTATTTAAAATGTTCTTAATGTAAATTTTTTTTTTTAATAATTTATAATGCTTTCATAAAAATTAACCAAATAATCGCAACGAAAGAACTTCATACGAAATTTGTTAATATGAAAAATAAAAATATAAATCTATAAGAATATAGTAAGTTTTCAATATTTCAATAAATCATTACAGAAATATGTTTAAATTTTAGTAAATTTAATTAAGTGTGTAGATATTTTGTAGGAAACTTTTATAATTTGGATAGAAAAAATGAGATTAGAAATTTAAATTAGACTAAATATAAAATTTTTGTTGTTCTCCAGCTTGCTAAAAACTATTTAAGAAAGATTATTTGTATACTTTGTATATGAGTATGATATTGAAAGAAATATACAACTTCCTTAAATTAATCTCTAATATTGTTTGGAATAATAATTGTAAGAATTTTTGATTCACGTTTCTAATTTTGTATATTTATACAAAATTAACTAAAACTATAAAAGTATTTAAAAATGTTTCATAAATTATACTATAAATTAAAAGCTAAAAATTAAAAGCGAAAATTAAAAACTAAAAACTTAAATTAAAAATTGAAAGCCTAAAAACTAAAAACTAAAAACTAAAATTTAAAATTGAAAAATCAAAAATTAAAAACTAAAAACTTAAATTAAAAATTGAAAACCTAAAAACTAAAAACTTAAATTAAAAAATTGAAAAGCAGATATAAAAACTAAAAACAAAATATTAAAACTGAAAAATCAAAAATTAAAAAACTATAAACTAAAAATTGAAAAATCAAAAATTAAAAAACTAAATGACTAAAAAAAAAATTTTTGTAAATTAAAACTAAAGTAAGAATTGAAAATTGAAAAAGCATAGAAACGATACTTTATGATAGAGCACTGTTTAAAATTTTTTCTTTGAATTAGTTCTACCTTTAATAAAATTATATTATTTATAAACGATTCTAGTTATTACAACCATTTATAAAAATTTAAAAACTTGAATTATAAACTGAAAACTGAAATTAAAAATTTAAAAGCATATACAAAAAATTGTTTTAAAATCGTTAATATTTGAAAAAATAAAGATTTGATCGTTAATATTTGAAAAACAAAATAAAAATTTGATCTGATGTAATAACAAATTTAGTAAATAAATATTAGGATCTGAAAAGTGGTAATTTAACTTAATAAGAAACAAAAAAATATATTGGAATAATTCAATAGAAAGAAACATATAAATATGAATAAACGAATATTTTCTCAAATAAATCGAAAAAAATGGGTTTTGTGAATGAAAAATTTGTTGTCAGCTCTAAAAAACCTTAATAGAATATATAAAATGTATTTAAATTCAATGTCAACGGATATATTTTTAGTTAATAAAAAAGCTAAAATATAATGGAAATGAACAAGAACTATAGTAGCTAACTGAAAGATTTAAAAATATTTTGAAAAAACAACTATAAGAACTAACTGAAAGACATTTGAATGTTCAGAGTTAATAAAAAGAACGAAATATCTAAAATATTATTGAAAAAACAACTATAGGAACTAACTGAAAGACACCTATCTATAATAAATTAAACTAAAAATTAAAAAAAAAAAATTTTAAAACAAATTAAAAGCTAAAATCTTGAATCAATAATTGAAACCCTGAAAACTGAAAACTTAAATTAAAAAATTGAAAAGCGAATATAAAAAAATTGTTTGAAAATCGTTATTATTTGAAAAAAAAAAAAAAAAATAAATAAAAATTTGGTCTGATGTAATAACAAATTTACTAAATAAATATTAAGATCTGAAAAGTCGTATTAAAATTAGTTATAATTTAACTTAATAAGAAACAAAAAAATATATTGAAATAATTCAATAGATAGGAACATATAAACTTGAATAAACGAATATTTTCTCAAATAAATCTAAAAACTGCGTTTTGTGAATGAAAAATGTGTTGTCAGCTCTAAAAAACCTAAATAGATTATATAAAATGTATTTAAATTCAAAGTTAACGGATATATCTTTACTTAATAAAGAAGCTAAAATATGTATATTGGAAATGAAAGGAACTATAGTAACTAACTGAACGATACTTGAACATAAAAAAATATTTTAAAAATTGGATTATCTGAAATATGATTTCAAAAATATTTTGAAATAAAAAATTTAAATATGATAAATTTTTTTCATTGAATTACTTATAGGTTTAATAAAACCATATACATAATTCTATAAACGAAAAACTTAAACTATTAAAAAATAATCTTTTCTAAATAAAGTATTCTTTACAAAACAAGAAATAACTAACTGAAAGATACCTATCTAACCTACATTGAAATGTTCTAAAAAAAAATGCAATGCAACTACGTTTTAAATATTTAATTCATTTATTTTAGACGTAAAAAGTGTCGTTTTATAAAATTAAAAAAATTTTTTTAATTAAGACATAAACTCTAAGAAAAAAAATAAAATATATTAAAACTTTAATATGAAAAAATGTTTGAAAATTGTTAATATTTGAAAAAGAAAAGAAAATTAAAACTGTATGAAAAACAGTGTCATCATTAAATATTCAAATTTAACTGTATAAAAAAAGCTGCCACCTCTAAATTCAAAAACTGTATTGCATCATAACTAATACCGTGTTTCATGCGTGTAACTCAAAAAAATCGTTCAAATGAGTGAAGAAAATGGTATTGCGGTTCTGTAATACATATGTCACTTTTTATTGAGTGAAATGTCAAAAGCTGACGATCAGAAAATAGCATTCGGCCACAGAAATTTTTCAATAACATTATAAAGTTTTTAAAAACAAGTTAATTTTTAACCGAAAAAAATTGATAAATATGGATTCAACAACTAAAAAAAGGTAAATATTTTGATTTAAAATAGATAAATAGTGTGATTTGAAAAAATTATAATTTTTGTAAATTTTTACAATTTGAAGAATTGGTACGTGCAATGGGGGAATTTCCACATCTGGCTACTGGGAGCCCCGCATTTGGAAGCAGCCGAGCTGGAAATCAGCAAAACTGGGATACTCTGGCTCAAAAACTAAATGCTCATGGGCCCCCGGAAAGAAATGGAGGTGACTGGAAAAAGGTATTATTTTCATTTTCATTAGCATTTGATTAATTAATCTTATATGTTTACTTTTAGGTCTGGCAGGACCAAAAATCCAGATTAAAGAAAAGAATAGCAGAAAATAACAAAAGTCTTCATGGAAATGGTGGAGGGCCGTGTTCAATAAATAAGTTAACACCATTAGAATGCGATATTGATAGGATATGTAATCTTTCGTCAGCAGCTGCACCAACCGGTAAAGATTTTGGAGTATCTACCGCAACAAAAAAATTACAATCTGCGACTAACAATCAAGAAGTTGTTTTTGATATAACGCCACCTTGAAACCACAACAGAGTGGCAGTTGTTACTCCGACAACTTCAAAAATGCAAACACATACCATTACTTCACAACAATAACCACTATCTGCGATATTTGTTTCAAATATATCTACACCAGGAGCATCAATACCTAAAATGTCATCACAACGACTAAAATCAATAGCACCAACTACAGTTCAATCTGCCCCAAAACAATCTCAACCAATAAAAATAAACACTGAACCAGTAAGACCATTTTTACAACACCGAAAACGAAAAATTAACGAAAGCAACTCTGAAAAGCATGAACAGCTTAAACTTCTTCGAAAACAGCTTCAGGTACAAGAAAAATCGCTTGATGCAATGAAGAGTCAAGCAGAAGCAGCCAAAACCAGCGCTGAAGCAGCGAAAGCTCAAGCGGAAGCTGCTAAGGCTAGTGCTGAAGCAGCGAAGATCCAAGCTGAGGCACTAACAGTTATCGTTGAATCTTCGAAAATTATGGCTCAGGCTTTGGTGGGTTTTTTAAAGCACTTAAGAGATGAAGACTGTTAACTATAATTAATGTTTCCAAATTGTTTTTACATGAATTTAACGTTATTTTTTACTTAAAGTGTTTTTTTATTATATTAGTTTTAACTGTTTTTTTTTTTAATGAAATAGATCTAATTTTTTTAGTTAAATTTTTTATTATATTATTTAAATTAAAATATTTTCTCTTTTGTTTTTTAATTATAAATAAATATTTTCTATAAAAAAATAGTTTTTTTATTTCAAGACAAATTTCTAGCTGTTTCATTTCTTACAGAATAAGCTATTGCTGATTCTTCAAAAGACGCTTCACTTGTATTAAAATCCATCATCATCACCGCCATCATCGATTTCATTTTCAGAAGGCAGCCAATTATTTTTGTAAAAAATACAAATATTATGTAGGGTGCAACAAGCGTTAAAATTTTTTTTTGTTTTTCCGGGACTATAATGCAATCCTCTCGATCCAGTTATGCATCTAAAACGATTCTTTAACACCCCATTACAGCGTTCAATAATGTTTCTCACTTTACAGTGTTTTTCATTGAACTTTTTTTCACTAGCTTCTGTTGAAGTTCTGTAAGGCGTAATCATGTACGGCTGTAACTTATAGCCAGAATCACCTATTTTGAAAATGGTTTTTAAATGGGTTTGTCAAATCCAATCGGAAGAAAATTCAATACATGCCAAGCAGCCAGGTGTTACGTTTGCCTTTTAGATAGTTCGATTTAAAATAGTGCTCTGCTGCACTCTGGTCCCAAACGAAAGCATCCCGGGTGCCTAGCATCTACATACGTTATGACCATATTATGGTCACATATCTAAAATAACAATGCAAAGAATAAAACATTTATAGATATTTTTATTTTTTTTTGTTGAGTCATCATATAAAATACTCACCAACATTACATTTAAGCTATAAAACCCTTTTCGATTATAATAAAAATGATTCACATCGTCCCCGGCGACTTTATTCGGACATGTGTTCCGTCCACACAACCTACGACACCAGGTATGCCAGCTTTGTTGTAAAAGTACTCTTTTACTTCGTTTTCTTCTTCTACGGTTTTTTCTGTTTTAATCCACTTTGGGCACAAGTGTTCTTCACAAATATTTAACAGCTCGCTTATTACCTTAGACACTTGGGATTTCAATATGGAAGACACACATTCATTCCCAATTGATGCTTGATATCCACCTGTTGCAAGAAACGATAAAAAGGTAGCAAGTTTAATTGATGCTGGAATGTGTGTACTTCGATATGTCACTTTCATTCTTGGAGTTATTTCACCAAGTAACACCAATAACACTTGATTATTTACAAGAAACGATAAACCTAATAAACAATATTTTATAAATTAAAATATTAATTGACTTGTTGATTTATAAACTTACCGCTCCTCCGTAAGATCCAGAACATTTGTTGCATCTCTCAAATTTCTGCGGCACAAACGAGTATCCTCGTTATCAGTTTCATCACCAGAATTGTCAAAAGTTATTGCAATTGAGGCAAACATTTTTAATCAATTTCTTTTTCTTATATTTTTTATTTTATAAACAAAAATCAGCTGTTTTTTGTTTATTTTATTCCTAAAGCAGGGTTACCATCGATTTAAAAAAATTTATGTTTTTATATGAAAGAAAGTAAACAAAATACCAAAATAAACTTGAAGGCAATACTGTCTTTTGACATTTCAAAACAGTTAACGTAACCTAACGTAACCAAGACGAACGTTTTAAAAAAACTCATATGATTGCGTATTCGTTCGGATGCCACACGTTCGTGTGCAATTGTACACGTCTTGTAGAAACATACCATAATAGTATTGCTAACTATAAGTAAAGCGAATATAGGTGTGAGTTTTGCTAAACAGACAGTGAACTCAGCTGTTCTGTTTATTAAAAAATTTATGAACGAAATATATAAACGAAAAAAGAATTGTATCTTAACATGTCTACTATAATATATCTATATGTAAAAATTGTAATTTCAAATAAAACAGTTAATATCAAAAGAATGAAAAAAAGTGCTGTCAATTGCAAATTAATACACATTTTTCTTTATTTGGTAACGTTTTTTAAATAAAAAAAATGTATAGTGTCTTTTTAGGCTTCAATAAATCATAATGTTACCACCACCTGAAAACTGAAAACTTAAATTAAAAAATTGATAAGCGAATATAAAAAAATTGTTTGAAAATCGTTATTATTTGAAAAAAAAAAATAAATAAAAATTTGGTCTGATGTAATAACAAATTTAGTAAATAAATATTCAGATCTGAAAAGTGATATTAAAATTAGCTATAATATAACTTAATAAGAAACAAAAAAATATATTGAAATAATTCAATAGATAGGAACATATAAACTTGAATAAACGAATATTTTCTCAAATAAATCTTTTGTGAATGAAAAATGTGTTGTCAGCTCTAAAAAACCTCAATAGATTATATAAAATGTATTTAAATTCAATGTTAACGGATATAATTTTACTTAATAAAGAAGCTACAATATATTGGAAATGAAAAAGAACTATAGTAACTAACTAACTAAAAGATATTTGAAAATAAAAAATAGTTAAAAAATTTGATTATGTGAAATTTGATTTCAAAAATATTTTGAAATAAAAATTTAAATATGATAATTTTTTTCATTGAATTACTTTATAGTGTCTTTTTAGGCTTCAATAAATCATAATGTTGCCACATCTACCAAATATATTAATAAATAACGAAAAAAGTTTATTAGTATTGTAACTATACGTTAAGCGAATATGGGTGTGAGTTTTTGTTATTAAACAATTTTAAGTTAAGCTTTTGGTTTGTTATACAAGGTGAATAATAGTAGTTAGTGAGCAATTCAAATAGTATGAAAACTGTCAAACTGCATGAAAAACCGTATTTAGGTTTCAGAAAATGAATAATAATAGTCAGAGGGCGATTCAAATCTGAATGAAAAACTGCACTTAGGACTGTGACTTTGTTAAAAAATAGTGTTGTCAGTACACATTTTTCCTTATCTGGTAACTTTTTAAAATAAAAAAAAATGTATAGTGTCTTTTTAGGCTTCAATAAATCATAATGTTGCCGCCTACTTATTGGTTAAAGAAGAAAAAAGCTTTAGAATTTGTATACAGTAACTTCCAAACTGTATTAAAACTGATTCAAACAGTATCAAAAGTCTTGCTTGAATATTGAAAATTAACGAAAAGATTTGAGATTTTGCTAAACAGACAGCGAACTTGGCGATTTTGTTTACTAAAAAAGTTTTGTCAATAGCAAATAAATACACATTTTTCCTTCTTTGGTAACTTTTTTTAAATAAAAAAAATGTAAAGTGTCTTTTTAGGCTTCAATAAATCATAATGTTACCACATTAGGTTTTCAACTCTAAGTAAGGTGAATATGGGTGTGAGTTTTTACTAAACGTGGTGAATATGGTGGCACCCTCTACGATACTACTTGCGGTGACAGTTAGAAGCTCATCGTAGCATCCAAATGTACTGAAAAAGTGATTTAGAAACCCCACATATATACTACTTATGCTGTTTTTTTTTCTTTATAAACTTTATTCATGAAAACAAAAATTCCGATTCATATTACAGCAATTCGTACACAGAAAATAGGAGATTTTTATATGTTTTCTATGCATGGAAACAAAATTTACAACATTTTCAATTATTGTCAATATCCATCCTGGTTGAAGTTGGCGCTTGTGGTTCTGATGATCTAGTTTTTTTCGTAGGATGTTCATATTCAGGGTCTGAGTCTGCATCATCATCCAAGTTAGACATAATATTCAAGGGCATGTTTTCTTCAGTGTGTCCACCAATTTCAATGTCATGTTCATCTTCGGTGCTTTCATCTTCAAACTGCATAATTTTAGAACCCCACCAACAAACCTCCGCAAGCAATGCATCTAATTTTTTGCCTTTGAATCGCTTTTCCATTTGCATGGTCACCACGTGGAACCTCTCTCCTTGTTCGTCCGATTCCTGAGGTAATTGTGCCACAAAGGTATCAAGGTGGAAATGCATGAAATGTAATTTTAACGTCATGGATGCATTGATAATACAGCAACTTGTCCACTCGTGTCTGTATGTCATCTCGCTGTACACGGTTCTTTCCTAAAACTCCTTTGAAATTAGATGCATTGCTTGTGGAGGTTTGTTGGTGGAGTTCAAAAATTATGCAGTACGGTTACCGAGTTATAACCGTGTTAAAATATATAAAAAGTGATAAAAATCCACCTTGAGCAAAAAAAATCGTTTGGCCATTAAGTTATAATGGCAGCCAACTTGACAAAACTAATGATGCAGAAGTTCCAATTTTTCGGGCTACTTTCAGTTGCAATTCTCAGAATTCAGTCCCAATGAGTTGAAAAATGTTGTACTGTGTAATTAGAACTTCAATAAACATTTTAAATGAAATGCAAATAATTGATAATTGAAGACTTTAATAAACATTTCATATAAAACAAGTAAGAAAATTATAGTCGGTCTAGACCGACTATACGATACCCTATACCATGGTTTAGAGACCCTATCTTTCGGTCCAACTAATTCGATATAGAAAATAAGCATAAACCAAATTTGACTGACGTTATTAATTTTTTTGGCTGCAGATATGAAAAAGTTCTTATCGGATGCTATATTTATATGGGCACTAGGTCGAAAAATGGACCTATCCTGACCATATTTGGTAAACGCACTTATATTTAGAAAACATATATACGAACCAAATTTGAAGAAAATCTGTGCAATATTTTTGTTTTTTTGATAGATTTAAGTGAAGATCGGGAAGCAGCTATATATGGGGCCTATGACTAAGAATTGTCCTATAGGGATTAGTTTTGGACTACTGAATAATGGATACAATAAACACATACAAACCTAATTTGACTGAGATCTATATGATAATTTGGATCTTATGGCAATTTATGTCGATTTCATATGGGTCATTTGTATGGGGACTAGGTCTGAACATGGATCGAATTTCACCAATTTCAATAGCGTTCATCCTGTGGCCGATAGAAGCGTATATACCAAATTTCATCAAAATATATTCATATTTGCGACCTGTAGTTTGATTACAAAGTTTACATGGACACACAGACGGACGGACGGACATCGCAAAATCTACTCAGAAAGTGATTCTAAGTCGATTGGTATTATAAAAGATGGATCTAGGTCAAATATTTTTGGTAGTTACAAAAAGCATAAAAGTCATTATGCCCAAACCACATAGTGGTTTAAGGTATAATTAAATTTTATATGTACTTCTTGTATTATTGCAAAACTAAAATTTTTTTTAATTTTATGTGAATTTCTTTTTTTATTATAAAACTAAAATTAATTTTATTCATTGTCTTCAAATTTCGCCATTTTCGTCTCTCTTTTATTTTCTTTACTCGGATATACAAAACGACATTACAGCACGACTGCTCTCAATGAAATATGAGCAAAAACAGTAAACATCGATACAGATGATGGAATCTTGAGTAAGGAAACACAAAATATCAAAATAATTTGCAATGCCGGCGCTTCTATGGAACAGTATGAACAGTTTGACGGGGCGCTAAAATTGGAGGGCGCCAAAATCTAATTAATAAAAATAAATTTAAAAAATTTTTTTTTTTTTAATTTATTACCGAAATTTTGCAAAAATATTTTTTTCACTGTGTAAAAAAATATGTTAAAAAGGAAAAATATAAAATTTTTTGTCATTGCACAGAATTTGAACACTGTTCATAGTTAATATCACAGTTTATACCAGTTGTGACAGCTTGACAGCTGTCAAAAACGCAATCTCGAACCGTATGGCTTTGTTTACCTTTTTCTCCATTTTGTTTTGGTAAAGAAGTGCGAAAGAGATTAACAAAATAGAATATACAAAATATAATTTGTGCAAGCGAATAGCTATACACCATGTTTTCAGCCAGTGACAGAAAAAAATAATAACAATGGAAAAAAGTGAGTACAGTGATAAACATTAAAACATTAAAAATTAATAAATCGTATTTTCTTTTCAGAAATAAAAGGTATAATAGGTGCATATCAAACTTGTGATTCTGATAATACCAGTAATGTTGGTATAAATGCTGGTAAATTTGCCAGTTACATTCACCACTGCTCAACCCAGGGCCGAAAGGAAGGGATCAAAAATTACTATAGTTGAGCTAACTATTGGTCCAGTTGCTGGTGGCGAGTCACGAAACTTTTCGCAAGTTGAATTGTGGTATTAATGCTTTGGATTATGACTTGCGCGTGAGTGGTCCTAAGTCGAAATTTGTCCGGTATTATTCAATGATTTGGACACTATACCATTGGCTTTATAAATAAAACATTAATTGGCACTTTTTTTACTCCTATAAGTAGACATCTAGCTGAAAAGGAACAAAAATTAGCCGCAACTGAAGAAACAAAATCTCAAATATAACCACAGATATCTACAATTGAGAACGCTTCTAAACAACAGTTTGTTGAACAGATTTAATTTTATAAAGGCTAGTTAACCCTTAAAATGTGAGGTCCAAAAATTAACAATTACGAACAACAAATACAAAACCACCAAGAACTACAAAAATTGATTGAGTATTTGGAAATGGGATTGAAGTATAAAGAAAAACAGCTTCAGTAAAATGTAAAACAGACAAAACAACAAATGACTTACAAAAATTAGTAGATGGCCTACAAGCAGAAGTAGCTAAGAAAGCCCAACTTAAAGTTGAAAAGCTAGCAGAAAATTTCAGTGGCATAGAAAAGGATTTGTTGTAACAATTGCAAGAACCAAAAGCAGAAAAACAATGTAAGTTAATAATATATATAAACATTTTGAAATCACTGATATTCATATATGCACTGCATTTGTTTTTAAACCTTACAGTGACGATTATATAATTAAAGTTTTAAGCCAAACTCTTCCAGTTTTCTTTGCTACAATATATTTTTCTGCCTCTTCTGTGCATGATATGATAATCATTGTTTATTAAGATATTTAGTATTGATTGTTATTTATTTTTTAAATTTGTGTACTTATAACAACAGGAAAAATTGTTGAGTACAATAAGTAAAGCTGCTGTTGGAGGCAGTTTTTCGGATAAAGGAATAGATCAAAAAGACTTGCGGGATGTGCCTAAACGTTTGTGTCCAGAGGCAGTAAAAGCTTGTGCTGGCACAACCCTATCAGTACCTTTAAATCAGTGGGTAGAACCGGTCTTCAGTAGCATCGGCGCTTGAGGATACATTTCTGCGAGTGTATACTCGTTGAATCAGTGGCTATATTACTCGCAATACCAAAATATATTATTTTAAGATGGCCGTTAACCATAAAAAACTATCTGGTTTTAAATCTGAATGTGTTTTGCTGGATATAGTTTACAGCCAGATTATAGTTTACAGCATTTGATGCACAAAGTTTGTTAGGATATATAAAGGTTAATTTGTTGTGTAACTTTGTAAAGGTAGCAACTTTGTTGTAAATCGACCACCTAATTGTAAAAGTTATTAAAAAAAACCATTGGATTTTAATAAAAAACACTATATTGACTTTTATAAAAGATGTTTATTATTTGTTATAAATATGTAAGAAAAATTGTATTATATTTACAATATAATTGGTAAAATAAACATTATTTATGAAAATAACATCTTCCAGCGTTTCGTGGTGTAGAAATTGATTATTTTTCGACCTTCTCTGGTCTAGATCCGTCATGTTCTGTTAGAAACAGTACCACCCCGCGAAGGATGTGGTTCTTCACCACGCATGACGGTCTTGGGTAAGGAGAAGCTAGGTGTTTAAAATGCATAGGTGCATTGTCTTACACTTTGTATCGCGCTACACTTACCCCTGGAATGCAGCGAGTGCCAATACAATTTGTTTTATAATTCAATTAAAATCAATAGTTTAATTTTTGAAAGTACATGTTTTGTTTTACAAACAAAAAAAAAAAAAAAACGTCGTGTTGTCCACTCTCTGAAATTCCTAGGTCCCAAAAAATTTATCGGTCCACCCACAATCAAAAACTAAAAATAAAAATTCATAAAAATTAAAAAATAAAAAATCAAAATTCATAAAAATTAAAATGTATCAAAATAAAAAATTCACAAAAATAAAAATTCATAAAAATTAAAAAATCATAAAAAATAAAAATTCATAAAAATTGTAAAGTATAAAAATAAAAAATTCACAAAAATTAAAAAGTATAAAAATAAAAAGTTCACAAAAATTAAAAAATAAAAATACACAATTCAAATACTCTACTAACAAAAAACGAACAAATTTTAAAATTAGTTAATGTTGAAAATTAAATAATATTGTTATATAATACATGCAAATAAAAAATATATTTACAACATTTAGTAATGAAAATATAATGTGCGTATTTTTCACATTTGTATAATTAATTGTGCTGTAGAGTGAATGTTAATTAATATAAAGTTTGTGTTAATATTTAAGTGCATTTGTTAGTATAAAATTAAAAAAATATGCTGAACTAAAGCTTAAACTCAAATAAATCAAATAAAAGGTACCGTACGAAAAACGGACTAACTGGGCAAAATGAAATTGACCGACTTAACAACATCTCAAATTCAATACAAGGGCATCCTTTGTATCAGAACGGACCGACAGTTTAAAATAAAATAACATATTACTAAAGTCATCACAAGATCACCTATGGAATCACTTTTTTGGAATAAATTTACTTGTGTGATATACACAGAATTTTGTCACTATAATTCTTAACTTTATGTTTCGCGTTGAAAGCCCGAAGTGTAAAATAAATGCGCACACGGATATACATATTTAAAATATCTTCATGCTTAACATTACTGCAGCAAAAGTAATGTTCTATCTTAGTCAATTCAGTGAAAATAATTTGACTTATTTCTTTTTGATGGCAATTTTTATTGAAAAAGACTTTCAAATCGTTCTTCTAATGAACTTATGTAGTTAACAAAGTCTTGAGGAGGTTTGACTAGGTGACATTTGTCAAATTGCTTTTCAAAGGTGAAAAGAAACTCATTTGAAATTGGTTCATCACCGAATTGTGGTAATGGAGCTTCACATTTGTGCGATCTGTACACCTTTAGGTAAAAATATCCACAGACATAATGAAATGCATACTGGTAAAGTACTTCACGCTCATTGTAGCCAAAGTCTGAAATATCGTTAGAAGAAATTGAATTGGTAAGAGTTGGATTGGCATTGGATTGAAAATCATCCCATTGTTTATTTGAAATGTCAGCATCGAACGCAGCTTCTGCGATTAAGAAATCTGACATATTATCCGTTAAAGGAACCTCTTCGCAATTGCCATTAGTCACTACCTTTACGTAATGTAAGCCCCAGCGCTTCTGAAAAGAACTTGTAAAATTTTTGGGCGTTATGCGGACGTTATTACCGGACCCCCGACGGATTTCATCAAAAAAGTGTTCTAAGTGATCTTGCTGTATCCTACGAGTTTGTATGCTCTCAAAACCTTTTTGTTTAAAAAATTCAGACAGGCCAATTAAAGATGCATTATTAAGGCACCAACCTTTTATAAAACTATATGTATTGGTAACATTCACCTTATTAGCATCGAGAACACGAATTTCTTTTAATTTCCTTGAGGTTTTATCGAGGAACTCAATTTGCTCAGGAGAACCTGTAAAACTAGTGTGTTCTGCTCGGCTGTTGTGCATATCGAAAAGATCATTAATAAACAAAAAATAATCGGCAGTATTAAGAATTGTGGGAGCTTTTAAATTATCATATTTCCCAGAAGCATACAAACAGCACATATCAACAGATGTCGTTCTGCTCAGCACTTGAGCAGCTAATTTGACTTTCATTCTGTTAAGATTATTGGGATATATGTGTTCATTAGTAAGCTTAAAAGCGCATTTCATTGCATTCTCCGATTCTGTCTCATAAAAATAAATTACATCTTTCCAAGATACAAGTTTACCATCAAAATAAACTTGCTTTCCAAAATTAAGAAGGCAGTTTCGGGAATTTTTTAAAAGATGTGGAGTATCATGTGAAAAAAAAATTTTTTGGTCATCCACAATAAAATATGGCCGTTCAGGACTTACTCCAAGAATTGAAGATAAATTTACGAAGTTTTTGCCTTGGTCGCAAACGAAGTGACAGGGTATTAAACCTATTTGTTGCAACATGGATATTGCCTCCGTTATATATTTCTTTAAAACAGGGCCTTTCCAAGCGCCTTGAACAAAGAAATAGGAAAGTGCTTGCGACCAGGAATCGCCAAATATTCCCCCTGCCATGATAACCACAACACTATTGGCTACAAGACAAGAACGATTTTTATCGCCGTAGTCTACCAAGCCTATTATTTTGTCTTCCTTTTTATCGTAGTCCAAAAAGGTTTTAAGAGACATTTCGTCGCAGGATATTGTCATAAATTTTTGAGCTTCAGAAAAACCGAGAGCACGTACTTTTAAAGCTTGAAAACTACCTGATAAGTTGCCTGGATTTCTAGGCCAGGACTCTATGAAGCGATATAAAGTCCTTTCAGAAGGCCAAGTTAATGGTATTTTAAGGTGTCTATAAACAATTGGAGCCAGAAAAAAACTGAAAGAGCACAGAGTTTCGTTTTATCATCATAACGACGAGCCATGGCTTCTTTGGGAAAGTTCTCTTGCGAATTTTTATGAATTACCCCCATTGTGTTTGAAATTTTGAGAGATGTGTCATTCTTTGCATATAACTCAGATTTCAAATTCTCTGACAACTCCTTATATCTTTCTAACTCCCTACATAATCTAATATTTTCTGCCTTCAATTTATTTTTTCCCTCTTTTCTTCTAAATATTTCCTCCGGTAATGGTCCAGTGTGTGTTTCAATGCAAGTTTACGCGGCGTACTGGCACTAATATAACCGTCTGTTTGTACATACCTTCCAGTCAAAATATGCCCAGAATCGTCAAAACCTGTAATGTCAATATTCGTTTCGGATTCTTCATCTAATTCCTCAACGTCCATATCTAAGTATTCCATTTCTTCGTAATCAACAAAATCTCCTCTAAAGTTTCCTTCAGTTATTCCTTCAATTTTCGCATTACCCCCCAATAAACCTACACCCTCCATATTGAAGCTTTCACTAGAAAGCGAAATTTGGTTTATATGCAAATTGTTTGAGTTTGACGGTGAAGAATGTAATATTTATAAATTTGGGTTTAAAATTGGTTCAGCATTTACACTATTTTTTGGCAAAGCATATTTAGATAATTTGTTCCCAAAAATATATTCTTGAGAGAAATGCCGACTGCATATAAAAAGTGCTTTCACCGATGACTTCATACCTAAAATACGAAGCCATTCGGCACGTCTAAAAAGAAAAATCGGTAATAAAATAAAAATAAATTTCGAAAGATACAGGTTACAGGGTATCGAAACAAAAACTAGCTTTTGAAACATTAAACACTTTTTTGTCAAAACAAAATTTTTCGAAACTAGAAACACGATTACGGAGTTATTTTTATCAAACTTTATTTGCTAAAAAACTATTTTTGCATTGAAAATACGAAATTATTTCTTTCACGCCACAGAAAAATTATTTCATTATTTAATTATTATTATTATTTAAATATTTATTACCCCGCTTAAACACTAAAAATTTAAGTAAATTTGTACTCTTTCTACAAGCATGAAGCACTATCATATGTAAGGTACAAATAAGTAATTAACTTTAATTATTAACTTTAATTAACACTATTAAAAACATAAAAAATAATAACAGGCAGTCTATACAAGAAAATCATATTGTTTTTCAAGATATTCTATTACAAAATATTGATCATGTGATAATAACCTTTGACATTTCGCAAATACAATTTAGGCCAATGGAATTGTAAGGGATATCTAAATACCTTTTAAGACCGGGACCACACCATACTACAGTAAAAGCCCGATTATCCGGCATCCAATTAACACTCAGTAAGCCGGAATATTAATTTTTAGAAAGTTTTGTTGGTTTTTCTTCTTCACAAGAGAATTTTTTTTTTATTATTCGCTCATTCACAGAAAACGCAATAATTCCACTTTTAAAGTTTTTAGTTTTTTTGACTAAGTCCGTTTCTACATCTTGAAATCTATGTGCCCATTGTTATAAAACATAAAGGTCAATAATTTTACTGTAATTCAATACTAAAAATAACGATTTACACCAAAATGAAACAATTCCAATATATCCTACTGACTTTAATTAAATTTATTAATTTTTCCAAAAATTTGCTCTGGTGGAATTATTGCGGTTTGTTAAGGACCTCTTCATATATACTTTCCTTTATCTTGTTGTGATATTAAGCTTCCTATGGTCGTCCTAAGCAGGAATAATTAAAACAAATATGCTGTAATTTTGTTTTCTGTCTGCGACGTTTCGACACTATGGTTGGTGTCCTCATCAGGCGTCTAATTTTATTTAATAATAATTAAGAATATACATTTATTATCACTTAACAAATTTATGTGAATTTTTTTTATAAAATAATTGTTACCTTAATAGTATTATTACACACTTAATCTAAATTTTACATTTTAATTTTATTTATTAAGTACTAAATTGTACGTGTTACTAATGTGATCACTGTCTTCTTTAATGTTTACTGTTTTGTCAATATGTTTCTTAATATGCAAACTTTCAAGTGTTATTCTTTTATTTGTTTTTGTCTCTCTTTCCAAGACTTTGATGTTGTCAAAATCAAAGTTGTGTTTATTGTCAAATGCATGTTGAGAGAGAGCTGTTGTTGTTATTCCTTTCTCAACTGTTCGTTTATGTTCTTTCAACCTAATCTCTAATTGTCTTTTCGTTTGTCCAATATATATTCTGTTACATTGTTGGTGGACATTACCATTGCATTTTATTTGGTATACTACATTGTGTTGTTTGTGTAAGTCTGTTTTCGTTTTTTGGGTGTTAAAAAGCTTATTCAATGTTTGATTTGGCTTCGAAGCTATTTTAATAGTTTCAGTGTTGATCAGATTTGTTATGTTTTTCCTATTCGTTATTGTTGGTAAATATGGTATAGTGGCAAAGGTCGTTTTTTGTCCGTTAACTGAGTTAGATATTGCGTTGTTATTTTGTGTGTTATTATTTTGGGTTTCATTTATTACTGTGGAAATTAATTTGTTAATATATTTAATAGGATAATTATTTTTAGTCAAAATTGTTCTTAGTTTCTTTATGTTATCTTTTAGGAAAATGTTATCACTAATGTTTATTGCTGTTTTTATAAGATTTTTTGCTGTGTTTTTCTTCTGTATAGGGTCGTGGTTTGAAAAATAATTGATAATTCTACCAGATGAAATTTCTTTAGTAAACCAGTTTGTTATGAGTTTGTTATTAGTTTTATGTATGGTAATGTCTAAAAAGTTGAGGCTATGGTTTGTTTCCTCTTCTATCGTGAACTTTAATTTGTTATGGTAATAGTTAAATTCTTGTAATATTATTTGTTTATCTTTCTGTTTTATAATGGCAAAAAAGTCATCTACATATTTGGTAATATATTTTATTTCGATGTTTTTGGATTTTAGATTGTCTAGTGTGTAGTCTAATAGGTCATCTAAGACTATTTCCGCTATTATTGGAGAAAGTGGGTTCCCCATAGGCATACCATAATTTTGTATGTAAATATTGTTGTCAAACATAAAATAATTATTGTCTCTTAAACAAAAGTCAAGTATTTTGATAAATGTATTTTTTGGGATGCTGGTGTGAGCTTTTATTGTTTCCCATTTTTTAATAATTATTTTAATGGCTAAATGTATCGGGATATTTGTAAATAGTGATACGACGTCGAGAGATATCATCAAATCATTTTGTTCTATGTCTATTTCTTGTATATCTTTCTTAAGTTGTGTTGAGTTTTTAATGTTATATTTGGTGTTAGTTAAATTCTTTAGTATTGTACCTATGTATTTTGATAGTTGATAGGCTGGGAGTTCATATGACGCTGCTATTGGTCGCATTGGCATGTCCTGTTTGTGAATTTTCGGTTGTCCATATAATTGTGGTGCGTTAGCTGCATTGCATCTTAGTTTAAATTTAGTAAATGTTTCTATGTGGTTATTTTTATGTAGTTCAGTAATGATAGAATTGTTTTTATTAGTTAATTTTTCCGTTGGATCTGTTCGGCTTATTTTGTATGTGGTTTTATCTTCTAGGAGTTTGTTCATCTGCTTCATATAATGTTCTTTGTACATAAGTACTGTTTTATTTCCTTTATCTGATTTAGTAATTATTATATCGCTTTTGTGTCGTTTTAATAAGTTCAATGTGTCTTGATATGTTTTTAATATAAATCTGTCAATATGATTTATGTTGTGGTTTCTAAGATTGTATTGTAGTTGATGTGTTAAAAAGGTTCTTGCTTTTTCTTTATCTTTTTCAGTTTTAGCAAAGGAGAAACAGTATTCAAAATCAGCAATTAAGTTTATGATGTTTATGTTATGTTTTTGTGTTGGGAGTGCAAATTTTTTCCCCATGGAAAGAATCCATTGACATTCTTCTGGGATATTTATGTTTGTTAGATTAATGAACCATTCTTTATTATATTTAATTCCGATTTTTTGTTTCAATATAGTCAATAGTTGTTCTGTTTTTTTATTGTGTGTATTTTCTCGTATACTTTTAACTTTATGTTGTGTTTCGACCTGTATATCCATGAATTCTGCAAAATCCTCTTCTGTTAATATATTTTTTATTTTCGATCTAAGTAAGTTAATATGTTTTAGTTCTGTGTTAATAGTTCTATTGCTGTCAGAGATTTCTAGTTTTAAGATTTTGTAGTGAAAATTGTTGGTTATATTCGTTAATTCTTTTGTTGTTGTGTTGTTTTTGTTGTTAAAGTTGTAACCAAGTTTCTTTGTAATGTTGGTGATGTGTTTCGGGTAAATGCCATAATCTTTACAAGAAAGCAAAAATTTAATTTCTGCTCGTTTTATTGTAATTATTCTTTCGGTGTTAATGTATTGTTTAAGTAAAGATGTGGTGTGTGTGTTGTATTTGTAGCTTATGTGTTGAAAAAATCCACTCATTTTGTTGGTGTAATTGATGCTATTCTTAATTATTTGGAGTCAGGCTTACCAATTAAATATTTTGATATGTTCCTAATGACCAGTGATTGTAATTACTTGTTGTGATATTAAGCTTCCTATGGTCGTCCTAAGCAGGAATAATTAAAACAAATATGCTGTAATTTTGTTTTCTGTCTGCGACGTTTCGACACTATGGTTGGTGTCCTCATCAGGCGTCTAATTTTATTTAATAATAATTAAGAATATACATTTATTATCACTTAACAAATTTATGTGAATTTTTTTTATAAAATAATTGTTACCTTAATAGTATTATTACACACTTAATCTAAATTTTACATTTTAATTTTATTTATTAAGTACTAAATTGTACGTGTTACTAATGTGATCACTGTCTTCTTTAATGTTTACTGTTTTGTCAATATGTTTCTTAATATGCAAAGTTTCAAGTGTTATTCTTTTATTTGTTTTTGTCTCTCTTTCCAAGACTTTGATGTTGTCAAAATCAAAGTTGTGTTTATTGTCAAATGCATGTTGAGAGAGAGCTGTTGTTGTTATTCCTTTCTCAACTGTTCGTTTATGTTCTTTCAACCTAATCTCTAATTGTCTTTTCGTTTGTCCAATATATATTCTGTTACATTGTTGGTGGACATTACCATTGCATTTTATTTGGTATACTACATTGTGTTGTTTGTGTAAGTCTGTTTTCGTTTTTTGGGTGTTAAAAAGCTTATTCAATGTTTGATTTGGCTTTGAAGCTATTTTAATAGTTTCAGTGTTGATCAGATTTGTTATGTTTTTCCTATTCGTTATTGTTGGTAAATATGGTATAGTGGCAAAGGTCGTTTTTTGTCCGTTAACTGAGTTAGATATTGCGTTGTTATTTTGTGTGTTATTATTTTGGGTTTCATTTATTACTGTGGAAATTAATTTGTTAATATATTTAATAGGATAATTATTTTTAGTCAAAATTGTTCTTAGTTTCTTTATGTTATCTTTTAGGAAAATGTTATCACTAATGTTTATTGCTGTTTTTATAAGATTTTTTGCTGTGTTTTTCTTCTGTATAGGGTCGTGGTTTGAAAAATAATTGATAATTCTACCAGATGAAATTTCTTTAGTAAACCAGTTTGTTATGAGTTTGTTATTAGTTTTATGTATGGTAATGTCTAAAAAGTTGAGGCTATGGTTTGTTTCCTCTTCTATCGTGAACTTTAATTTGTTATGGTAATAGTTAAATTCTTGTAATATTATTTGTTTATCTTTCTGTTTTATAATGGCAAAAAAGTCATCTACATATTTGGTAATATATTTTATTTCGATGTTTTTGGATTTTAGATTGTCTAGTGTGTAGTCTAATAGGTCATCTAAGACTATTTCCGCTATTATTGGAGAAAGTGGGTTCCCCATAGGCATACCATAATTTTGTATGTAAACAGAACAGATCCAACGGAAAAATTAACTAATAAAAACAATTCTATCATTACTGAACTACATAAAAATAACCACATAGAAACATTTACTAAATTTAAACTAAGATGCAATGCAGCTAACGCACCACAATTATATGGACAACCGAAAATTCACAAACAGGACATGCCAATGCGACCAATAGCAGCGTCATATGAACTCCCAGCCTATCAACTATCAAAATACATAGGTACAATACTAAAGAATTTAACTAACACCAAATATAACATTAAAAACTCAACACAACTTAAGAAAGATATACAAGAAATAGACATAGAACAAAATGATTTGATGATATCTCTCGACGTCGTATCACTATTTACAAATATCCCGATACATTTAGACATTAAAATAATTATTAAAAAATGGGAATCAATAAAAGCTCACACCAGCATCCCAAAAAATACATTTATCAAAATACTTGACTTTTGTTTAAGAGACAATAATTATTTTATGTTTGACAACAATATTTACATACAAAATTATGGTATGCCTATGGGGAACCCACTTTCTCCAATAATAGCGGAAATAGTCTTAGATGACCTATTAGACTACACACTAGACAATCTAAAATCCAAAAACATCGAAATAAAATATATTACCAAATATGTAGATGACTTTTTTGCCATTATAAAACAGAAAGATAAACAAATAATATTACAAGAATTTAACTATTACCATAACAAATTAAAGTTCACGATAGAAGAGGAAACAAACCATAGCCTCAACTTTTTAGACATTACCATACATAAAACTAATAACAAACTCATAACAAACTGGTTTACTAAAGAAATTTCATCTGGTAGAATTATCAATTATTTTTCAAACCACGACCCTATACAGAAGAAAAACACAGCAAAAAATCTTATAAAAACAGCAATAAACATTAGTGATAACATTTTCCTAAAAGATAACATAAAGAAACTAAGAACAATTTTGACTAAAAATAATTATCCTATTAAATATATTAACAAATTAATTTCCACAGTAATAAATGAAACCCAAAATAATAACACACAAAATAACAACGCAATATCTAACTCAGTTAACGGACAAAAAACGACCTTTGCCACTATACCATATTTACCAACAATAACGAATAGGAAAAACATAACAAATCTGATCAACACTGAAACTATTAAAATAGCTTCGAAGCCAAATCAAACATTGAATAAGCTTTTTAACACCCAAAAAACGAAAACAGACTTACACAAACAACACAATGTAGTATACCAAATAAAATGCAATGGTAATGTCCACCAACAATGTAACAGAATATATATTGGACAAACGAAAAGACAATTAGAGATTAGGTTGAAAGAACATAAACGAACAGTTGAGAAAGGAATAACAACAACAGCTCTCTCTCAACATGCATTTGACAATAAACACAACTTTGATTTTGACAACATCAAAGTCTTGGAAAGAGAGACAAAAACAAATAAAAGAATAACACTTGAAAGTTTGCATATTAAGAAACATATTGACAAAACAGTAAACATTAAAGAAGACAGTGATCACATTAGTAACACGTACAATTTAGTACTTAATAAATAAAATTAAAATGTAAAATTTAGATTAAGTGTGTAATAATACTATTAAGGTAACAATTATTTTATAAAAAAAATTCACATAAATTTGTTAAGTGATAATAAATGTATATTCTTAATTATTATTAAATAAAATTAGACGCCTGATGAGGACACCAACCATAGTGTCGAAACGTCGCAGACAGAAAACAAAATTACAGCATATTTGTTTTAATTATTCCTGCTTAGGACGACCATAGGAAGCTTAATATCACAACAAGTAATTACAATCACTGGTCATTAGGAACATATCAAAATATTTAATTGGTAAGCCTGACTCCAAATAATTAAGAATAGCATCAATTACACCAACAAAATGAGTGGATTTTTTCAACACATAAGCTACAAATACAACACACACACCACATCTTTACTTAAACAATACATTAACACCGAAAGAATAATTACAATAAAACGAGCAGAAATTAAATTTTTGCTTTCTTGTAAAGATTATGGCATTTACCCGAAACACATCACCAACATTACAAAGAAACTTGGTTACAACTTTAACAACAAAAACAACACAACAACAAAAGAATTAACGAATATAACCAACAATTTTCACTACAAAATCTTAAAACTAGAAATCTCTGACAGCAATAGAACTATTAACACAGAACTAAAACATATTAACTTACTTAGATCGAAAATAAAAAATATATTAACAGAAGAGGATTTTGCAGAATTCATGGATATACAGGTCGAAACACAACATAAAGTTAAAAGTATACGAGAAAATACACACAATAAAAAAATAGAACAACTATTGACTATATTGAAACAAAAAATCGGAATTAAATATAATAAAGAATGGTTCATTAATCTAACAAACATAAATATCCCAGAAGAATGTCAATGGATTCTTTCCATGGGGAAAAAATTTGCACTCCCAACACAAAAACATAACATAAACATCATAAACTTAATTGCTGATTTTGAATACTGTTTCTCCTTTGCTAAAACTGAAAAAGATAAAGAAAAAGCAAGAACCTTTTTAACACATCAACTACAATACAATCTTAGAAACCACAACATAAATCATATTGACAGATTTATATTAAAAACATATCAAGACACATTGAACTTATTAAAATGACACAAAAGCGATATAATAATTACTAAATCAGATAAAGGAAATAAAACAGTACTTATGTACAAAGAACATTATATGAAGCAGATGAACAAACTCCTAGAAGATAAAACCACATACAAAATAAGCCGAACAGATCCAACGGAAAAATTAACTAATAAAAACAATTCTATCATTACTGAACTACATAAAAATAACCACATAGAAACATTTACTAAATTTAAACTAAGATGCAATGCAGCTAACGCACCACAATTATATGGACAACCGAAAATTCACAAACAGGACATGCCAATGCGAACAATAGCAGCGTCATATGAACTCCCAGCCTATCAACTATCAAAATACATAGGTACAATACTAAAGAATTTAACTAACACCAAATATAACATTAAAAACTCAACACAACTTAAGAAAGATATACAAGAAATAGACATAGAACAAAATGATTTGATGATATCTCTCGACGTCGTATCACTATTTACAAATATCCCGATACATTTAGCCATTAAAATAATTATTAAAAAATGGGAAACAATAAAAGCTCACACCAGCATCCCAAAAAATACATTTATCAAAATACTTGACTTTTGTTTAAGAGACAATAATTATTTTATGTTTGACAACAATATTTACATACAAAATTATGGTATGCCTATGGGGAACCCACTTTCTCCAATAATAGCGGAAATAGTCTTAGATGACCTATTAGACTACACACTAGACAATCTAAAATCCAAAAACATCGAAATAAAATATATTACCAAATATGTAGATGACTTTTTTGCCATTATAAAACAGAAAGATAAACAAATAATATTACAAGAATTTAACTATTACCATAACAAATTAAAGTTCACGATAGAAGAGGAAACAAACCATAGCCTCAACTTTTTAGACATTACCATACATAAAACTAATAACAAACTCATAACAAACTGGTTTACTAAAGAAATTTCATCTGGTAGAATTATCAATTATTTTTCAAACCACGACCCTATACAGAAGAAAAACACAGCAAAAAATCTTATAAAAACAGCAATAAACATTAGTGATAACATTTTCCTAAAAGATAACATAAAGAAACTAAGAACAATTTTGACTAAAAATAATTATCCTATTAAATATATTAACAAATTAATTTCCACAGTAATAAATGAAACCCAAAATAATAACACACAAAATAACAACGCAATATCTAACTCAGTTAACGGACAAAAAACGACCTTTGCCACTATACCATATTTACCAACAATAACGAATAGGAAAAACATAACAAATCTGATCAACACTGAAACTATTAAAATAGCTTCGAAGCCAAATCAAACATTGAATAAGCTTTTTAACACCCAAAAAACGAAAACAGACTTACACAAACAACACAATGTAGTATACCAAATAAAATGCAATGGTAATGTCCACCAACAATGTAACAGAATATATATTGGACAAACGAAAAGACAATTAGAGATTAGGTTGAAAGAACATAAACGAACAGTTGAGAAAGGAATAACAACAACAGCTCTCTCTCAACATGCATTTGACAATAAACACAACTTTGATTTTGACAACATCAAAGTCTTGGAAAGAGAGACAAAAACAAATAAAAGAATAACACTTGAAAGTTTGCATATTAAGAAACATATTGACAAAACAGTAAACATTAAAGAAGACAGTGATCACATTAGTAACACGTACAATTTAGTACTTAATAAATAAAATTAAAATGTAAAATTTAGATTAAGTGTGTAATAATACTATTAAGGTAACAATTATTTTATAAAAAAAATTCACATAAATTTGTTAAGTGATAATAAATGTATATTCTTAATTATTATTAAATAAAATTAGACGCCTGATGAGGACACCAACCATAGTGTCGAAACGTCGCAGACAGAAAACAAAATTACAGCATATTTGTTTTAATTATTCCTGCTTAGGACGACCATAGGAAGCTTAATATCACAACAAGTAATTACAATCACTGGTCATTAGGAACATATCAAAATACTTTCCTTTATTTTTTTGGTTTTATGCATTGTTCTATTTGAATGGAATGTTTAAAGTATTTTCTGTTACATAATTTGAAACTAAATAAACGAGAATCCTAAAAAAATAATAAAATCAAGCGAAATTCTCGTAAAAACTCGAGTTTGAATGAAACATTAATTTATCCGGAATTTGTGATTATCCGTAATGCTCTCATCATCGAGCATTCCGAATAACAGGGCTTTTACTGTATGAACAACAAATACTAAACAAGATCTGAATATCAATTTAATATAGAAAAAATAACAAATTTAGAATATACAAAAAATATATAAATATAGACATACCGGTTCGGATCCCTCGGTAACGTATGGAGTCTTGCCTCCCCAAGATCACAACCCATTAAACACACACTATATTAAAAATATATATATATATAAATAACATTGTTTAATTTTTTACTAATTCAAGTTCGTATCTACTTATATGCATTATAATTTTTAGGAGAAAAATGTATAAATACCCACTTAGAAGCTTATAGTTAAACAAGTATGAAAATTATAGTCGGTTTAGACCGACTATACGATACCCTATACCATGCGTTCACAGGCCCTATCTCTAAGGCCCAACTAATTGGATATAGAAAATAAGCATAAATCAAATTTTAACATAGACAGATTTTCACCAATTTAAATAGCGTTCATCCTATGGCCGATAGACGCTTATATACTAGATTGCATCAAAATATATTCATATTTGTGAGCTGTAGTTTGATTACAAGGTTTACATGGACACAGAGACGGACGGACGAACATTGCTAAATCAACTCACAAAGTGATTGAGCCAATCGGTATAATTAAAGATGGTTACAAACATCAGCACTAAGTCATTATACCCTAACCACAAAACGAATACATTAAAATTGTAGTGGGTGTCAACTGTAACTTGTCTTCGGTTACTATATTTTCTCTTGTTAAAAGAGCTTCTCCAACCGTATCGACCAATACATTCTTTAATTCAGCATTAACTTGTCTGAAATTTGAATTGGCCATGAAAATTGGTGCGCTCTTCTTTGTTTCTGTAATTCCTCTGATATGTTCTAACTCTGCAGAATCCCTACATCCCTCTATTTGTCCGCCTCAGGAGGTTCCTCTAACACTTAAGTTTTCATTGTGGACATTTGTCACACCTAGATTTGTTGGGCAAACAACCATTGGTGCACCTGTTGCTTATCTTTTTTCTGTACACTAGTATTTACACATTTTCTTTTGAAACTATAATGTATATTATGTTACTTTAATGCCATTATTATTTATTTTTTATATTTATTTAAAAAATTTTATTTGTGATAAACTGTGGTGTGGAATTTTCAAAGTTTAAAAAAAATTTCTTCCCAAATTAGAATTTTTGACAGTAATAATCACAAATAAATAACAACAATTAATACAACGTGTATAAAGGTGATAGCATATAGTTTTTATATAGCTGTTGCTTCCGATTTCCTTACAAAATATAACCCTGATTTGATAGTTAAAACAAAAATACAGTGTTGTATTTTTCGAGCTGTCGTCACTGTTTACATTGTGGTTAATATAGAAACGAAAAATATCGATAACACCCCTTCCGTTTCTTATATGAAAAAAAAAACCCCTCAAGCACAGCAAATTTTTACTGTTCATAAATAATTTTTCAATATCGATGATATAAAAATATAAATTTCTCTTTATACTCTTTCTTCATACAAATTTCTCACCAAAATAAAATAACATAAGTTTCTCTTTTATGTTAAAGGAAAAATATAAAATTTTTGTCATTGCACAGAATTTCAACGCTGTATGTTGGTATTAAACACGTGCACAGTTATATCTAAATACACAAGTTGGTGTATGGTAACTTTTGTGAGTGGGTATTGATGAGTACTTTAGTGTTTTTGTTATAAGTGGGTATTGTTATTTTTTCTAGTGGATATGGTGTAAATGAATAAAGAGAGAATGAGAGTAATACATTTGTTTTCCTATGGTTCGCTCAAACAAATAAAACAGACAACGAAGGTTGTACCATAAGTACTTATGGTAAATAAGTAAATATATGTACATATGTATATTATGTAAATTCAGTCATCAAATAATAAAATGATTTATTAAAATTGTATAAAGTAGAATTTCTAAAAATAAAAACAAGATTATCAATAGTTATATGTTGTTCAACATATAACAATACGTTTTATAAATTAAAGTAAAATTAAAGATTTTTCAGGTAGCAAAAACAATTCAGTCCTTTGAACTTATATTATAATATAAGAATAAATAAAAAGTTTTAATTTATTTATTTATCTATCTGTCACAATTCACATTAATAAAAATTCAGTTGATTATTTGTTTAACCAACAATAATGTCGGGTCAAGTCACCGTACCATCACTAGTGCATATGTCGTCATCATTATTAGTTATTATTATTGTTGTTGTTTACGGTTTTTATTTTGTATTCTCTAATATTTACATGTTTATACACATTGCTTTTTCTCATTAGAGTGATAAATAGTTAACTGTTGCTCCTTTTTTTTGTCAATTTTAATTTGAGTAATTTAGTGGTCAAACCACTTTGTGCATTAAGTTAGTGTACAGTCTAGTTTGAACCAGTGAAATAAATAGATCGTCAAGAGAATATTAAAAAACTAAAAATTGTGTTTTTATTATCTTTTGAACAACAAAATATATAAGCCCGTGGCTTAACAAATAATTTGAAAATACTTATGGTACAACAATTTGAAAATACTTTTGGTACAACAGTTATTTGAGAACAAAAAACAAATAAATGTGTTACTCAATGCAAAACCAAAAAGAACTGTTACTCTATTTATGAGTAGAGTGATTGCGTAGAAACAAAACCATACCATATCAGTTACACTCATTCTCTTATTTATACCAATAGTAACAGATATGCTTGCGAGCTTTTTTTTCATATAAGAAATGAAATGAAAATCTATTTGTCTAAATTTTCGACAAAAATTTTTTTCTATCAAGAACTTTCAGTGGAGCAGCTGCAATTTATTTGTTTTTTTTGGTAGTTAAAAAGTTGTAAAATAAATAGTTTTTGATTTAACTAAAAATATATTTGATTTGTAATTAAAAAATTATTAATTTTAAAACTTTGAACTGTTTTTGTTGTGTTTCTTGCAACAAGCCATAACCAACCAAATCAATATTTCCAATAATATTGAAAGTATCAATGTTATTGATGATAAACCACCAGAAAATAATCCAGGTTGTGATGAAAACACATCTGTGTTAGGTGTATCTGCGCAAGCTGGGGTTTCATTTTCTGAAACGATTTCAGAAACTATGCCAATTAGTTTAGATATAGATTTAGATGATCCGGCTGTCTGGCCAGCTTTAAATGATAGCCTTTTAACCCTCCTTGTAGAAGAAGGCCCCAAACAAAACAAAGAAATTTGTTATCCGGTTACGTCAGGTAGGAAATTTAATAACAAACATTTTACAAGGCTTTTGTCAAAAGGCGAAACAATTGTAAGATCGTGGTTAGTATATTCAGTTTCAAATGATTCCATTTTTTGTTTTTGCTGTAAGTTATATATGCAAAGTTCTCAAATCCCAATGAGTAGTATAGGATTTAACAATTGGAATCATGTAGGTAGACAGTTTTAAAAAGTGGAAGGAATTTGAATTAAGACTTTCCAAAAATTCCACAATTGATTGCATTCTTCAAAATACAATGTCTAAAGAAGTTCAACATTGGAGAGATGTGTTGAAACGTCTTATTATTCTTGTAAAATTTCTTTCAGTGCAATCTTTGGCATTCAGGGGTGGGTCAGACAGGTTATATGAGAAAAATAATGGCAATTTTCTCAAATTAGTAGAAGCCATTGCTGAATTTGACAGTGTTCTTTCAGAGCACCTACGGCGCATTACCTATAATGAGACGCAAAACAAATATTTGCATAAAAGCATTCAGAATGAACTAATTTCAATAGTTTCTAAACTTATTCAAAATAAAATCTCTGATATGATAAAAGGAGCAAAATATTTTTCGATAATTGTTGATTTTACTCCAGATCAGAGCCGCAATGAACAATTATCACTTATTGTTAGAATTCTTCATGGAAATCAAAACAAACATGAAATTAAGGAGTTTTCTATGGGTTTTTTAAAAGCTACAGATACTACGGGTAAGGGCTTAACGAATTTAGTTTTAGACCGACTAACTTCTCTAGGATTTTCAGTTAGTGATTGCAGGGGACAAGGCTGTGATCATGGTTCAAATATGAAGGGAAAAAACATTGGAATGCAAGCTCAGATTAAACATTTAGAACCCCGAGCATTTTTTGTGCCATGTGTATCACATTCAGCTAACCTGGTCCTTCTGGATTCAGTTCAATGTTCACTTCAAGCTGTAAATTTTTTTGACACTGTCCAATGTTCATATGTATTTTTTTCTAGTTCTGTTTCAAGATGGGATATTTTGAAAAAGAATCTGAAAACATTAACTCTGAAGCCACTCTGTACGACAAGATGGGAAAGCCGTATAGAAGCTTTAAAACCCTTAATGTGTAGTTTAGGTAATATTTATGACGCTTTAGTTGAAATAGGAAATGACAAGGATAAGGACGGCATAACAAGAAATAACGCGAATAGTTTATCTCTCAAAATCATTCAATTTGAATTCATTTGTTCATTAATTATTTGGTATAATATCCTTGATAGAATTAATATATTTAGCAAATATTTACAAAGTCCTGCTATTTGTTTAACGACGCACAGTGGCTGAAAATCATTTTTCATTGGCCAAAATTCTGTAACTTTTGAACCGATCAAAATATTTTAGTACCGTTTTTTTTAATAGATAGATAGATAGTTGATCTTGACTCAGTGTGAATTTCATTTAAATTGATTGAGTACTTTTTAAGGAATTCTAGGTCAAAGTTTAACTTTTGATTTTTTTTAACTTTTAGCGTGATATATGTTTTTTTTTTATTTATTTTTATTTATTAGAAAGTGTCATTTTTGGAGTTAAATAATTATTATAAACATTTTTTGTAATAATGAAATTTTTTTAATGCTTACACTCAAAAAAATTTTTACACTCAAAAAAATTTTTACACGCAACAAAATAGTAAAATTCACTAGAAATTTAACTAGTATTACTAAAAAATTAAAAATGTTTGCTATCAAATTTGCAATTTGCTTACACTCAAGGAATATTATTATTACTACAGAAAAATTTATTAGTGTTTGCTGCCTAATTTGTTACACTAGCTAAATAAATCTGCTAAACATTAGCGCAATGATTCTAATTTTTTTTTTAATTTTGATATGAAAATATGGGTTCTTATTTTTTGAATCTTTCTTATCTATTAAAACATTGCATTCATATGTGGGAAACCTTTTAAGAATAAAAACTGCAATAGATTTAAATAGCATTTGTAACAATGGTAGGTTCTGTTTATTATTATTTTTTACTAATACTATGTTTTTCGTACTTAAATAACAATGAAAGGCAATTATAATTATTATTCATTAGACTCAAATATTGATTGCAAATATTCCATATTTTGTTCTGTGCTATTTCTGTTCTTTAGTAGTTTTTTGGCTTCTTCATCTAAATCCCGATGTTCCACTTTCCATTGATTTCGAATACTGGAGATGAACGGATCTGACGTTGCCAATAATATATTAAATAGATCTTCATTTGTGGAATTTCGTGACATTTTTCTAGTATTGTGCTGTCTTTAAAATCTGTAAATCTTGTTCCTTTTTTCCTGAGCCTCCTCTGATAGATCTCCAAGTGGCACCAAATGATATTTAATGACATCTTCTCCATGATAAAGGATTTTGTGGACTGTTGCAGACATATTTCTCCATGGGTAGTTGGTTGTATATATTTTTGCAGTTTCCTTAGCATAATCTCCAAATTTTCTAGAGTCAATTTCTTCATTGCACGCAAGTACTTCTAGGATTATTTTAAATCTGAAAATAAGGTTTAAATCCACTCCTGTTATTTCAGATGCTGTTTCTGGATCTGAAAAGAATCTTCTTGCGGTATTGCCATCATTTGTATTGCCTGACCCTTGTTTTGGCTGATCTATAATCAATCCAAATTTGCGATATTCATCTTGAAGATGTTTCTTTTTTGAACTTCTTAACTCTTTGTTGGTTTCGTTGTTTCTTATTGATCCTGAAGGCCCGAAATCCAAATCATAACTGATTTTTAGTATGTGTTCCATAAGTCGTATTCTTGCATGTAGTGGTGATAATCCAAATTCGAAGGCATCGGTATTATCGAATGATTTTGTCGGGACTTGGTTTAATTGGCTTGATGTTGCTTGGCATATAATGCAGCTGGATGCAGCCTTCGTGTTAGTCAAAGCCTGACCTACTTTTCCATCTATCATTGTCAGCACTAATTGGTAGCTTACTTCAATTTGCTGCCCATCTAACTGTAATTGTAATGGCTGTAGTGTTGCTATTTGGGCCTTGATATCACTAACTTCTTTGTTAATGGCATCATGACTTTCTTTTTTGAATTCAAATTTGATTGGCCTGCAGTATTTCGTAGAAGATGGTGTCTCATTTTTCCAAATATCCATTGTTTGCGTTGTACTACTCGAAGGCTCCGAATCTTCCAAAATCTTTTTCAATCGCAATGGTACAAATGATACCATGAACATATCTGAGTCCGAAATATTTTCACATACAACTTGTTTGTATTGTTTTTGTCCCGAAGAACCATCACATCCCCATTTACAAAATAGAATTAACTTTGTGTTTCCATATTTCTTTAACTCAGTTCCTGTTATTGATTGTAGCAAGCGTTTGGCTGTGTGATCAAGTAAAGATTGTAGTTGTACTTCTGCCGAAATTGGTGTGATTGTAATAGTGTCCTTTGATGGCAAACAGTCTATTTTAGCAGCTGTTATGTGATGATATGCTGGATACATATTTGAGCCTTTTTCAATCGCACGCAATCTGAGCTGAATATATTGGTGTTTTGTTAATTTCAAATCCAGAAATAATGCTAATGCCTCCTCATTTGTGAACTGTTTTGCATCGCTCGGAGTTGGTATACTTTTAAGAATTCGCTTTGTTCTCACTGGACTAGCATTACAAGTTTTTTCAATGACATCCACTTTTGTTAATTGGTTTTGTGCTCGTAATTGATGTAGAAAAGATTCTTTTATATTTGTAGAACCAATTTCCTCGTTAAAATTTTTAAGTTTCCGCCTCTTAGATCTATCGCTGCAGTTGTCCAATGATTTGCGTGGTCTTCCAGCCTTATCTAGCTTTGCTGTTTCTCCACCAACATTAAGTTGGCCTTCTAACCAGTTTGCACTTTTATTATAAAACTTTTGTTTACAGTAGTTAACTTCTTTCAATCGTTTTTTTAGTACTTTGACGAAATTAGATAATTGCTCTTGTATTTCGGTACTAGACGAATTTAAGTTTAATTTTATTTTAACGTAACTAAGAACATCTTCCTGGTTTTTGTTTCGAAAATACTCTTCGGCCAGTTCTTTATAACTAAAGTTCTCCATATTTTTCTCAATATTTTTATTTGCGTCTGTTATCACTTTTTTATCACTTTTTATCACTTGCGAATATACGTCCGTACACTTGAAGTATTAACTTATTATTGAGTAATCCCTTATAGAATCCGTCATTTTATACATTTTTAGGTACATGTTATTCACACATTGATCTTTAATTTCATAGCAGGTAGTACTTAAATTGAACAAAACTGCACTTGTTATCCAGACTTCAATATCAGGTAAAACTAATTAGTTTCTCGCCAAAATGGGGTGGTTTTTTATCTTTAGTGGTTTAGTGCCGCGATTATTGACAAACTTATAAAATTGTTTATGACTTTGGTTGACCCTTAAATTTGACAACAGGTAAATTAAGAAAGAGATCATTTGTTTACTGTAGAACCTATTGTGATCATTTTATGACTTATTTTTTTGCTGATCAAAACAAAGCCAATAAACCCTTTCGCAGGTATTTTATTTAATTATTTTACTTTTACGTAGTCTAAAGTAAAAAAACAAAATTTTTTTTAGAGTAATTTTTTTAGAGTAATTTCATTAAAATGAAAAAAGTGTTCTACCGGGGGCTCGTGGGGGGTGCAAAAGTATATATAGGGTTAAACAGGATACATTCGCCTTTCTCCGGGTGGTATACGTTTCTTGTTCCCTTACTTCCTTTAGAAGTTCTATTCCACTAAAGTTTAAATTTGAGAAAAATATAGTGGTTTCATAAATATTTCATAACGCCCCTAATATCAAACGTTAGAACTGTGACTACTTACAAAAACTAAAGACTATAATCCTACTAACATTATAAAAAAGACCGCAGACCAATATCGATGATAGCTTGCGAGTAATAACCATTTATTTTTGATAAAAAACAAAAAAAAAACACCTTTTGCTGAATTAAAAAAAACAGTTGAGTTTGACAGCATGCCACGCCCACAATTATCAATAGTTTAACCTAATTTTTTGGCTACCTTAATCTGGATATATAAGCTACAAAAAGGAGTAAAAATTTTAAAAATCGATGACAAAAAAAAATTTGACGTTTGGCCAATGAAATCAAAATTTGAGCCACAGTGCGACGGCAGTAAATATGTTAGAGGGCACAAAACAGTTTTTGACGGACTTAAGAAATGACGAAAAATTTCAGGGTTTTATCTTTCAAGCTAAAGAAATAGCTTTAAAATTAGATGTTTCACCAAATTTCCCTGATGTTCCAAGACGCCATAGTCGAAAACCTCAACTTTTTTCGTACGAAGGTAGAAACGAAATCATATCAAATCCTGAACAAAAGTTTAAAGTTGAATTTATTGTAGGGTGTTTGTATTGTTGACCTGTGTTGAAGTTTGAAATTGTTTATATTTCGGCTTAAGGTCTTTTGTTGTATGTTATTAAAATAAAACACAGAAGATTCGTAATAAAATTTCTTTATTTTCTTCCGATATTTCGGTAAAATTCTTTAACCATCTTCTTTAAATTAAGATATTTTTTTGTTTAAAATTTAAAGCTAAGCTACATCTTAACTATACAACAGCTTTTTTCATACTAATTGTTCTTTTGTGTTTGTCGTTTATATTTGTCTATCGTGTGTCTGTAGACCAGTGGTCTTCACAAAGAGAAACACACTTAAAATAAGAGTATTACACTGAAAGAAGTTATGAGTTATATTAGACTAAACTGCAGTTTAGTGGGTTTCGAAAAAAAAATATAAAAAATATGACCCCTGGTTAGAAAAGAAAAAACCGAAATTAATTTTAGGAGGGGCTCGGACCCAGGAGGCCCGTGGGGGCAAAAAGGAGGGGACATAGCAAAATGTGACTGTGGGTACTCAAATTAAAGCAAATTGTCCCACGATTCCAGAAAAGTTATTTTTTAATAAAGACTCAAAGTTATGAGATTTTGTTGTATGGTAAAATGATACTCAAATGTTGGAAAATGTTCCCCGGTTTTTTTGCCTGCGGCACTATTATGAACTTCCATTTTTAATAATAATAATAATAATAATTTTTAATAGTGACTTATATTTAATTTATTGTTATCGATTGTTGAATTGTGCTAACAAATTAAACACAATTATTGTAAATGTCAAGAAGTACAAACAAAAATTTATTTCGATACAATATTTTACAAAATGGCAGATTTGTGGCGGCTTACAAATGATAGTTTTTTCAGTAAAGTGTTCCACGGCACGCAGCATAACTCAAACAGGTTTCGATGAATCTTTTTGGGATTTATACGGCGGTTAGGTTACAAAATTAGGCACTGGAGTACGTAGGATATTTAAGGTATATTGAGTTTTGACAAAATGGTAAAAACTTTATGAAAACAGCTGTAACTCAAAAATTTTTAAACTTATCTCAAAATTTTATGAGCTTTTATGAAGGTACAGAAGAAGAAATTAAATCGGTTTCCTTGTGTTTGATAAAATCTACCAATTTATCAATATCAATTTCCTTTTGATAGCACTTGATCTTTAACAATGTCTCCATGTGGTTGTCTGTTAGCTTATTTCTAAATTTGTTCTTTATCTGTGACATTGATGAAAATGAAGACTCGCAGATATACGTGGTGCCAAACATTGAAAAAAGATTTAATATTAAATCTCTTACAATGGGGTATTTTTTAGGGCAAACATTTTTCCAAAAGTTGATACCCATTTCGGTTGAAATAAATAAGTCTTGGCGCATCAGTGTCAATTCCTCTTCTATATTATGTGGTAGACTTTCTAACGAACACGTAAGAGGATTATTGAATATGGTTATAATCCATTGCAAGCTCAAGAAGTCTTTAAATCTACTTTGGAAATTCTCCAAAAGTAAATTTATTTCTTCTTTTATAACTTGAAGTTTTTCTACATTTGGAAGTTGTGTAAAAATTTCTTGAATTTTGGGAAAGTTAGATAGGTTTTGGCATTCAATTTGATTTTTCAAAATGATAAGTTTTCTTGAAAACTCATTAATTGCATGCAAAAGTTCAGTTACATTTTTATCTTTACCTTGTAATACAAGGTTCAAACTATTGATGTGTTGGGTCATGTCAGCGAGAAAGGCTAAGTCGTACAGAAAATTAGGGCATTTAAAAGCATTTAAAATGTCTGAATCTTTGGAACAATCCTGTGATTGAAAGAACAGTTCTAACTCCGCTCTAAGATTAAAAAGACGCTCTAAACATTTTCCTCGACTAAGCCATCGCACCTCCGTATACATTAACACGTCAACATAATCTGCGTCTATTTCTTTCAGAAACGCTATTAGCTTTCTATGAGTAAGTGCGTTGTGGCCTCCCCTTAGGCGGTTAATTATTTTAACGGCTGTTTTCATTGATTCTTTAAGACCTATACTTTTTGAAAACAGCGCTTGCTGGTGTATGATGCAATGAAATGTGCGTACATGTATTCCTGCTTTTAACAAATGGCCCACGAAACCCTGTTTTCGCCCAACCATTACTGCTGCACCATCAGTGCAAATAGCAGATAGCTTTTCTTTTTCTATCAGAGATAAAACATGTTTGTTAAAAGCATTATAAATAGCTTCACCGGTAACATTTCCATAAAAGGACTCGACTTTTAATATCTCCTCAAATGAGTTAAAGAAATTATCAACCATTCTTACGCAAATAATCATTTGGCTAGTATCGGATATGTCAACACTTTCATCACAACATACGGACAAGTATCTGGCATTTTTAATCCGTTCTTTTGTCTCCCATTCAATAAATCGACCTATATCTTCCGTCCGGCGTGTTATTGTTGCAGGAGATAACGGCATTTCATTTATAATTTTCCCCATGTCTTGCCCTGCTTCTCCAAATAAATGCATAATTGATAAACATAAATCTTTGAAAAAAGTTCCATCTTCAAAAGGCCGACCTTTTTTTGCTAAAGCTAAACTGATAATATATGTAGCCTTTATTTGACTATCAGTAGTGCAATTAATAGAACTACATTGAACATAAAGATTTTTTTTTCGAAAATCCTCTTTTAGTTTTTTTATCAATTCATTTCTTTCATTTCCAGAAACAGAATGCAATTCAGGATGCATTCTATCATAATGTCGCTTAAGATGAGATGCAAACATATTCTTTAGTACCTGGTTACATACAAGGCACTCAGCTTCCTTAAATGTGTTCATAGAAAATAAAAAAAGTTTTTCCCACTCAACATCCCACATATTCCTTAAATATTTTATTTCAAATGCTGTAAAGAAATACATATACGAAACATAAACATGCATAAATTTATGTAGTTTGTTATCAAACTTTTCAGTGTACCAACAAAATTTTTAGCACTCTCTAAAAATTTAAAAAAATAAAATCATCCGGTATGCTCCTACTCTGATGGAAGTTAACAAACTACTGGTAGTTTTTTAATGAAAATTTTCTCACACACACAAGTTAATTGTTGTAATTATGGTTGCCATTCAGCACAAAAAAAACAAAGCGTTCGGATTTTTTTAAAAAAGATTTGGTTGCTTTGTTAATTTACTACAATTACTTAAGTTTTTGGTAGGAAAATAAAACATAAATAGCTCTCCAGGAATTATAAAAGCAATATCAGTAAATACAGTACGATATTTCAATTAAAAGATAATTTAATAAAAAGTACCAATACAGGTAGTTTTGGTACATTTCAAGAATCTGTTTTATTGAATTTTTTTGTACTTTAAGCAACCCTGGTTGTAAAAGTCACGAAGAGAATAAATAAATACCCGAAGAACTTCGTTAGCTGGGTAATATGGATGAAGACCACTGCTGTAGACCTGAGCGCATTTCTCAGTATCTGTTTTGTAATTGAGTCTCCGTTGTGTGGGTGTATTGATTATGTGGAGCATTTCTAATGTGAATCTCTTTTTGTAATTGTTCTCCTGTTGTAATATGCTTACTGTGTCAAAATTTGGCTTGTGGCCTGTTATTGCACAGTGGGCCGCTAATGCAGTTTTTTGCTCTATTGGTTTGCTTATCGCCTTGAGATCTGATTTGTGTGAAGAAAGTCTATTTTTTAATTTTGTTTTCATAGTACCTACATATGTTTTGTCACATATGTTGGTCCCGTCGCCGTTACAATTAATTTTGTATATCAAGTTTGATTTTTCCTCCTTTTCTAGTTTTGATTTTGTGTTACTAAATAATATATTTATCGGTTACACGTTTTGAGTGCCAACTCGTATTTTTCTTTATTATAAATGTCAGAGTTTCTTAATCTTTCCGACAATCCTGGGATATATGTGATTGATTTATATATCTTTTGTTGTTCTTCTGCGTTTTCCTCTTCTTCCGTCGTAATTCTATTTGGATTATTATAATTTTTATTCTTCACGTGTTTAATGAGATCTCTAATAGTTTTTCGTGGAAATTCATTTTTCATTAATGTTTCGGTAATTTTCTTTACGTTCTCTTTGTGAAATATTTTGTCACTAATACTTAAGACCCTTCTAATAAAATTTGTTGCTGCGAAAACAAAATCATTCAAAAAGATTACACTGAAGATGAACAAAATGTGCGATATAACCTGAGACAATTAAGCAAAAATATTTCAAAAGCTAATGATTCTGTTAAAGTCATGCTTGGAGAGTTTTGTATATTTATAAATAACAACAAATATACATGGTCCAATGGCAAAGTTTGTGCTGATTCTGTTAATGAAGCTGAGCACTTAAAAAATCTTTTATCAGAATGTAATTTCGTTATTGATGTTTGCATTAAGGATAGTATGAATACAGCAGATTGTAATGTTAAAAATGTAGATATCTCAAATTCCCAATAGCAATTTTATTTATGCCATTTAGTTTCATATAATGTAGCAAACCTTGAAAAATCATTAAAATTTAGTAAATTTATTACATATATCTATAATTTTGATGTATTTTTTCTTTTTGAAACCCATGTTACAGCTGATAGACAGCACTTGTTTTCGTCATATTTTAATAATTATTGTTTACATTGGATTGCAGCTACGAAAACGCATAGAGCTGGTCGTGCTAGTGGCGGCTGTTTATATGGTTTCAAAAAAAATCCTAAAAATACTTATGCTTTTAAATTTTAAAACATCTCCAACAATACGGTATTAAGCGCTAAATTTGAAGGTAATGTGTTTTACTTTATCCCAAGTTATTTAAACTGCACTAAGTGGAATAATGAATTCGAAAAATTTGAAGAATTTGTACAGGAACTTGATCTTTCAAATTTTTGTATTGTTGGTGATCTAAATGCGAGAATTGTAAATGAACAAGTTTTAGATGGTAACTTCAAAAGACAAAGAACTTAATGCACAAGGCAAAAAATTGATGAATCCTATTGAAAATGTCGGTGGGATTGTACTTAATGGTAGAACTGATAACGATGCTCTAGGGGAATTCAGCTTTTGTGGGGTTATGGGTAGTTCTGTTATTGATTATTGTATTAGTTCACTTAACTTTCTACAATATGTTGATGATTTCTTTATAGCATCCAAGCCGTTTTCTGACCACATGCCACTATGCTTAAAAATTAAATCATTGTGCCGTGTTGTTAATACTAATGAGAATAATACAATTCAAAGACTGCGTTGGAACAGTAAATTGTCTGATAAATACAAGGATAATCTTTCATTACTTGCTAGCAATGTTGATCTACAATCTAATGAAACGGTTGATGAATTGGTTGTAACAAAATAAAGTTGGCTAATGTTACTAAGGTAAACAAACGTTTTTTTGAACCCAAGCAGAAATGGTTTGATTGGTAATGTGCTCGTGCTAGGAAACTTATGCTAAAGAAGCTTAGGCGTTATAGGAAAAATCACAGTTCGGTACACAAATCTCGATATTTTGCATCTAGAGCTTGCTATCTTAAGTTATGTAATAAAAAGAAAATAGATTTGTATAATAAAAATATTGACAAATTAAACAAGGTGAAATGTAGCAGTGACTGGTGGAAGCTATCTAACTCTATGAAATCGCGTTCATATTCTGTTAAAGGTTCACTAAATTCCGACGATTTTCGTACTCACTTTAGTTCGTTACTGCAGGCAGATGTTGATTCCCAGACTATCAGCTGGTCAATGCCATATTTTATTGATCCGATCCTAGACTCACCCATGGAAATGTGTGAACTTTTCTTCGTTTTAAAATCACTTAAGGATAATAAATCTCCTGGTCAAGATGGTATCTGTTATGAATTTTACAAAAATGCTCCTAATTCTTTTATTAATAAAATGTTATCTGTCTTTAACAAAATTTTCCAACATGAACAAATTCCATCCAGCTTCCGTAAATCTATACTGATACCTCTTTTCAAAAAAGGTGATCCCAATTTCCCATCAAACTATCGAGGGTTATCGCTGATTAATACCTCATGCAAAATATTTAATACCATTATACTGAATCGTTTAACGGAATGGATAGATCATAACATGATTCTGAATGAATTTCAAGCCGGATTTAGAAAGAATTATTCAACCGTTGACAACATTTTTAACCTCGTTAATATTGTGAATTTAAACAAAGCAAACAATAATAGCACATATGCTTTCTTTGTTGATTTTTCGTGCGCATTTGATACGATTCCTCGTAATAGTTTATTTTACAAGCTCTCATACCTTGGTATGTCGTCGAAAATAATAAGAATTTTACAGCACTTGTATAAAAATACGGAAAGTTGTATTTGGGATGGAAACTCTTATTCTGATCCATTTGCAGTTGAAATAGGTGTAAAGCAGGGTTGTATATTAAGCCCCCTATTATTCTCATTATATGTTAATGATTTGGCTGATGAGTTACCTGGCGGTGTAAATGTTGCGGAGGTTAATGTTAAAATACTGCTCTATGCCGACGACCTTGTTATATTATCAGATACTCCAACAGAATTGCAAAAAATGATTGATTGTTTATACTATTATTGTTCAACGTGGTCCTTGAAAGCTAATTTAGATAAATCTAAAATAGTGGTATTTCGTTCCGGTACTAGAATTTCTTCAAATTTAAACTGGGTTTTTGGTGATAATATTGAGATTGTAAACAGTTATAAATATCTTGGTGTAGACATTACATATAATCTCTCCTTAAGAAAACACTTGAACAATAAATTAGCAGCCTCGAAACTGGCGATAAACTCTACTTGGTCCAAATACATAAACAATCCGCAAATCTCACAGAATAATAAGCTTAAAATATTTCAAGCGGCATCCAGATCTATTATGTTATATGCAGCGCAAGTGTGGGGATATGTGAAATATGACGAGGTTGAAAAACTATTTAGATTTTTTATTAAAAAAATGTTGTATCTACCTACCACTACACCAAATTACATTTTGTATATAGAAACAAACCTAGAGTCTCTATACGTATCTAACTTAAGACTTCACCTAGGCTATATTAATAAAGTATTAAGTATGAATCCTCACAGATTACCTCGTATTTTGGCATTAAAAATTATAGAACAAAATATTTGTTGGGCTAAAGAGTGGGAAAATCTTTGTCAACATATACAGTTTACCCCTGATAACTCAATATCTCCACTTTGCAAACAGTGGAAACCTATATTGGACCAACTCAAACTCAAGGAACGTAATAATTACATAGAAAATGCAAAAAGTTCACAATTTCATGATCTATATTCTATACTGAATTACAATGTTTCATCATTATATACTTAAAATTTTTCTCCACGCACAGTCCGTTTAATAATAAGGGCTAGAGGTGGCTTGTTAGATTTGAATGCAAGGTCTTCCAAAAATAACACTGCTGGTATTTGTACAATGTGCAATTTAGATGCTTCAGAAAATACTTTTCACTTTATTGGTGTTTGCCCATTGTACAAAGAATTTAGAATACAATATTATGGTAAAACCATACTAAATTTGAATGAAGTTATATGTATACTAAATGGCTTAAATTTTTTCTCCCTGTATAAATATATAGAAGTTTGTTTAAAATATAGAAGATTTATTTTAAATGAATTTGTTTTTTAATTCTCCATGAAAATATTAACTTATAATTTATCTTGTTATTTTTATTAAAATTATATAAAATCAATATTTTGTAAATAAAATTTACTTTCCTAGAATTGTTCCTATCTGGCTTACAACAAAATGTTATGCCATATATAGATTTAGATATTAAACATATTGTAAATGAATTAAATATGTACATACAAAAATCTTTGAATAAATAATAATAATAATAATAATAATAAGACCTTAAGCCGACATATAAACAATTTCAAACTTCAACACAGGTCAAAAATACAAACACCCTACATATAACACGGAAGGCACACCGCAACAGAAAGTCATCATGACAGTCTACAAAAACATTAAAACCAAATATAACAAGAATACCATAAACATCATTAACAATTTTTCTAAATACAACAAAACACTGGCAAGGTTAAAATCATCTACAACCTTTCTCATCAAGTGCAGGCAAGTGGGTATAACACCAAATTTCATACGTAATGCGACGAAGAATATTTACAATATTTTTAAAGTAAACAACAAAATTGCGCCAAAATTGTCGAAAGACTTAGATAAACATATTTACAAATTTTCATATGATAACACAAGGGAACAATGGTTCTGTTGATTAAGAACTGAATATTGTTTTTAAGGTTATTTGGGACGCTGAATCCAAATCTGCCCTTGGTTTTTTTCTATCAGCTCGACTTTTCGAGATATACCGTTATGTTCAAAATTAAGGCACTTCCGCTACATATATTGGAATAACTTGAAAACGGTTCACCATATTAAATTAAAAAAAAAATCCGAAACTCGCAAACAATATTCTCTTAAAGCCGTTCTTACTTTGTTTTTAAATTTTCCAAGTAGTTTTAGAGATATCGTTCAAGTTTTGAAAAAAAATTAAAATTTTTTTAAAAAAAACATTTTTTTTGTTCTTTAAAAATTCCTAAAAAATAAAAATGGGACAAAAATCACAGTTTTGGTCTACAAACAGTTAGTTAAATATATTTCGAATAAAATGAGCTTTATTTCATTGCAATCGGTGCACAACTTTTGATTTTGTTCACGATTTACTGAATTGATATAAATCGCGATTTCCATACAAAAATAACATTTTCTAATGTGTAAGTGTTTGTATGTAATAAGTTAGTTTTTTATGATTCTAAGAATTAAAAAAATTAAGTAATAAAAAAAGATTATTTCATTTTTATGGTTGCGGTAGCAAACTCATAACGCCTATAAATTTTATTGTCCCTTTATGACACCTAGTCAGTTCACAGTCAATTAAAGAGAAAAAAGAAAAGTCCACTTGTTTTTATTGATGTGTGGTTTACCGTCGGTAACGGATGATTTTTTAAAGGAATTCCCCTGAACACATGTGTTCATTCATAAGAGACTGTCAATAAAATTGTGGATATAATTTTTTTTGGTACTTCAGTAAAAAACTACTAAGTATTTATATGGGTTCATTCAACCAATTTTTCTCATTCAACAAGTGTTTACGAAAGCGAAAAGTATAACGACAAAAAATATAAATCATTTTACATTGAACATTTAATCAGTCAACACAAAAAAGTTCAATTTTGTTCCCGTGTGTTATTTATTGAAAATTGTGTTACTTTGATATATACTTCAAAATTGTGCAATGGCTACGTCAAGAAACACCTGTAAAATCAATCCCAACTATTTTTGTAACATATGTGGCGAATACACGTTTATAAAAAATAGAAAAAGTGTGTCAGATTTTATTAAAAAAATTTATTTTGACTACTTCGGATTTACCATGGAAACCCGTGACAAGTACTGGATTCCTAATACTGTATGTAAAAACTGTGTAGAGTATTTAAGGTTATGGGCAAACAAGCAACGGACCCACTTCAAGTATAAAACACCAATGATCTGGCGGGAACCTTCGAATCATTATGATGATTGTTATTTTTGCGCTGTCAACATAACAGGCATTAATAAAACAAACCGGTCTAAATGGATTTATCCTAACGTGTTGTCTATTACCCAACCAGTCCTGTACTCTAGTGAGGATTCAGAACCACAACCATCTACATCTACACACAATTTCCACGACTTACGACAAAATGTTCCTTCACCAATTTCTGAATTTGGATCAGATGACTTGCATTTAGATAATTCTTCTGAACGCGAGCAATTTAATCAGGAGGAGCTTAGTGATTTAGTGAGAGACCTTGGACTTTCTAAAAAAGCATCTGAAATTCTTGCTTCTCTGTTAACCCAAGGAACAACAATTTCATACTACCGTAACAGAGAAAAAAACTTACTTCCATTCTTTTCCGAAGACGATGAATTTGTTTATTGTTCAGATGTTCCTGGTTTAGTAACAGCGATGGGATTAGAGGAGTATGATCCAAATGACTGGCGACTATTTATAGATTCTTCTAAACGCAGCCTAAAATGTGTACTTCTGCATAACGGTAATAAATTGGGTTCGTTGCCCATTGCACATTCAACTAAAGCTGAAGAAGAATATTCTACAATTGCTTCAGTTATAAATAAAATAAAGTACAACGAACACCGCTGGCTAATTTGTGTGGATCTAAAAATGGTGAATTTTCTTCTAGGCCAACAAGGTGGCTACACAAAATATCCGTGTTTCATTTGTTTATGGGATAGCAGAGCCAGATCTGAACACTGGAGTAAGAAAGACTGGCCTTCGAGGGAAGCTATGGTTCCAGGAAACCACAATATAGTTAATCAACCACTTGTGCCCAGGGATCGCATAATACTGCCACCTCTCCATATCAAGCTAGGACTTATGAAACAATTTTTCAAAGCTCTCAACAAGGACGGTGATTGTTTTAGATATATCAGTAAAAAGTTCAACAATTTGAGTTCGGAGAAACTGAAAGCTGGCATTTTTGATGGCCCTCAAATCAAAAAATTAATCAATGATGAAAATTTTAGTAATTCCATGACAGATATTGAAAGAAATGCTTGGAATGAATTTGTTTGGATAGTGCGCAATTTCCTGGGAAACAAAAAGGGTGAGCACTATTCGGACCACGTGGATAACATGTTGTCACATTTCAAGCAGCTTGGTTGTAATATGAGCATTAAGGTGCACTACCTACACAGTCATTTGGATTGTTTCCCTGAAAATCTTGGAGACTTCAGTGAAGAACAAGGTGAACGTTTCCATCAAGATATCCGCACTATAGAGGAGCGGTACCAGGGTCACTGGGATAAGCATATGATGGCGGACTATTGCTGGAGCATTAAAACAAATCCCTCTAAACAAGGTTATTTAAGAAAATCTTATAAAAGAAAATTTTTCGATGAGTTGTAATTACATTGTAATATTTGTGTATTAAAATTTTTTATTTTTCTTTAAAATTCTCTTTTTGTGTTAAATTAAAAAGTATAGCTGACCATAAAAATGAAATAATCTTTTTTTATTACTTAATTTTTTTAATTCTTAGAATCATAAAAAACTAACTTATTACATACAAACACTTACACATTAGAAAATGTTATTTTTGTATGGAAATCGCGATTTATATCAATTCAGTAAATCGTGAACAAAATCAAAAGTTGTGCACCGATTGCAATGAAATAAAGCTCATTTTATTCAAAATATATTTAACTAACTGTTTGTAGGCCAAAACTGTGATTTTTGTCCCATTTTTATTTTTTAGGAATTTTTAAAGAACAAAAAAAATGTTTTTTTTTTAAAAATTTTAATTTTTTTTTCAAAACTTGAACGATATCTCTAAAACTACTTGGAAAATTTAAAAACAAAGTAAGCACGGCTTTAAGAGAATATTGTTTGCGAGTTTCGGATTTTTTTTTTAATTTAATATGGTGAACCGTTTTCAAGTTATTCCAATATATGTAGCGGAAGTGCCTTAATTTTGAACATAACGGTATATCTCGAAAAGTCGAGCTGATAGAAAAAAACCAAGTGCAGATTTGAAATCAGCGACCTCAAATTAGTAAAAATTTGCTATAAATTTCAAATCAACACAAAAAAAGTTCAATTTTGTTCCCTTGTGTAATCTTACATATGCTTATACAACATAAACATAGGCATATAAACACAAATAGAGAACTATTGCTGAAAACAGAGAAGAGAATAGAGTTATTATTAGAGGAAAAAGATTTTATATTACTGATGGAGAGCGAGAACATTATTTTTAGGAAGCTTATTTACGAGAGCAAAACAACATACAAAAACCAATTTAAAAAATTAAAAGAGAGCTTAGATAATGAACTTAATATTAAAAACAACAAAGATTGGTTTGTAAACAAAACAGATAAAAACGTACCAACAAGCGTAAGCTGGTTACTTTCATTAGGGCCCAAGCATGCATTACCAAATACAAAAACAACGTTTCCATTTTTTAAATGCATAGCGGATGGGGAGGATTTAATACAAACTTTAGAAAGTAGAGAACAACAAGAGATCGGAAGGAACAAACTAACTTCGCTAATAGATAACCATTTGAATAGAATGAAACTATCTCAGAGAGACAAAGTGGTACTTAAAACAGTGGGGCAAACGAGAAAATATTTGGATGAAAACAAAGACATATTGATTTTGAGTGCTGATAAGGGAAATAAGACGGTGGCAATAAATAAAAATGATTATGAATGAAAAATGAGAGAAATTATTGGGGACATGTGTACATATAAACGTTTAAAACGAGATCCCACTTCAACTCTACAGAACAGGAATAATATTTTTGTTGAAAAACTTTTTAATTTAAATTTAATTGACAGTTACCGATGCAAATTAATTAATAGGACAGCCGTAGCGCCTACATTATATGGATTGCCCAAGATACACAAGGAGGGGTTCCACTTAGACCCATTTGTTCTTCAATAAATTCTCCGGCATATGGGCTTTGTAAATTTCTAGTAGATGTCTTGAAAAACTTGACGAAGGACTCCAAATATAATGTCAAAGATGCTATTGAGTTCAAATATAGGGTAAATAACACAAGGATTGAAAAAGACGAGGTTATCATCTCGTTCGACGTAATATCCTTATTTCCGAGTATCCCGGTTAATCTAGCACTCAATATTATAAAAAGTAAATGGGATATCCTAGAGAAATACACAAACGTTCCACAACAACCCTTTATGGATATTTTGTCCTTCTGTATAAAAGATACACGGTATTTCAGATATGGGTTAAATACTTATGAGCAATTGAAAGGAATGCCGATGGGTTCCCCAGCTTCACCGGTTATAGCGGACATCGTAATGGAAGAATTGCTTAAAGTTGCAGGTGAGAAAATGCAAACCAAACCTCGAAAACTAACCAAATATGTGGATGATCTCTTTGCCATTGTAAGAAAAGATGCAATAGAAGATACTCTAGCAAGTCTTAATTCGTTTAACCGTCAAATCCAATTTACCAAAGAAGAAGAAAACAACAACGTTCTGCCATAATTAGATTCAGTGGTAAAAAGACAAGACAATTCTCTCAAAGTAGATTGGTACCAGAAACCCACTTGTTCTGGTAGATTAATAAATTTCTATTCAAAACACCCTAGACGTATTATTATCAATACAGCACCAATTTTATTAGAAGGGTCTTAAGTGTTAGTGACAAAATATTTCACAAAGAGAACGTAAAGAAAATTACCGAAACACGTGAAGAATAAAAATTATAATAATCCAAATAGAATTACGACGGAAGAAGAGGAAAACGCAGAAGAACAACAAAAGATATATAAATCAATCACATATATCCCAGGATTGTCGGAAAGATTAAGAAACTGACATTTATAATAAAGAAAAATATGAGTTGGCACTCACACGTGTAACTCGGTAAATATATTATTTAGTAACACAAAATCGAAACTAGAAAAGGAGGAAAAATCAAACTTGATATACAAAATTAATTGTAACGGCGACGGGACCAACATATGTGACAAAACATATGTAGGTACTACGAAAACAAAATTAAAAAATAGACTTTCTTCACACAAATCAGATCTCAAGGCGATAAGCAAACCAATAGAGCAAAAAACTGCATTAGCGGCCCACTGTGCAATAACAGGCCACAAGCCAAATTTTGACACAGTAAGCATATTACAACAGGAGAACAATTACAAAAAGAGATTCACATTAGAAATGTTCCACATAATCAATACACCCACACAACGGAGACTCAATTACAAAACAGATACTGAGAAATGCGCTCAGGTCTACAGAAACACGATAGACAAATATAAACGACAAACACAAAAGAACAATTAGTATGAAAAAAGCTGTTGTATAGTTAAGATGTAGCTTAGCTTTAAATTAAAAAAAAAAAATATCTTAATTTAAAGTAAATATACATTGTATATGTACAAAAATTAGTGTTCTTAAAATCTAATTATAAAAATTGTTAATTTTCTTGTTTAGCTCCCAGAAGATGGTTAAAGAATTTAACCGAAATATGGGAAGAAAATAAAGAAATTTTATTACGAATCTTGTGTGTTTTATTTTAATAACATACAACAAAAGACCTTAAGCCGAAATTCTGATATAGTAGGATTAGATTCATTGGATGAAATTAAAATATTCCAAAGTATAGTTTCAGGAACTTTAAGCCCTATAGAATCATCAAATTTTATATTTGAAAAGAAATTAGACTCGATATTGCCAAATCTAGTTATAGCTATTAGAATTTTACTGACAATACCAGTAACAGTAGCTTCCGGGGAACGTAGCTTTTCTAAATTAAAAATTATTAAGAATTATTTACGTAGTACAATAGGACAAGAAAGACTAGTAGATTTAGCTAGAATATCTATAGAAAGTGAATTTCTGAGCATCTTGGATTATAGTGACTTGATAGACGACTTTGCTAAAATCAAAGCTCGGAAAATTAAATTTAATTAATTATTTAATATAATTTTTAAAATTTAAAATTGCACGCCTGAATTTTAGTGCTTTTTATTTATTCAAATATTTTATAAATTTTTTGTTATTGAAATTCGTATGCTGGATTAGTACGATAGCAATATTTATTTATTTATTTTTATTTACTCTATTTTTTATATTTTTGAGGACTATACCTACGTGGGATACCTCGTTAAAAAAATACATTACATATCCTACCTCTTGGGTGATGTGGAAACGGATTATTTACGGCAAATTAATGTTTTTTTTAGGGCGGCATTTTTGAGAACTGCACCAGGTGCAAAAATCGGTAGCGCCGGCGCTGATAATTTGATATTTGAACATTGGAACATTAAGTGGAACATGACGATGTTCCTGTACATTTTCCATTTTGATATTTCTAAAACTGTAAAACCAATATAAATTGGTTTATTATACTCATTTCACACTCTACTCATTTCAATTGTAATAATTTCAGAATAAATTTTCAACAAACTATGAAAATTGGGCTTAGTTATAAGCTCCCAACTTCATACCTTTATTCTCCCATGCATACATTCATTTAACATCTTTTCTTTTATAAACATTTTTCATAGTCTTACCATATTCAGCATTATTTAATTTGAATTATTTCTTTTCTTTCAAATGTTGAGTTGAAGTAATAGGCAGAAGGATGCTGAAGATGAACAAGTTGCTTTGTTCGAAAGTAGCTACTCCATCTAGCGCTGTCTTCAATTTTTTTTTCATATTTTCTCTTACATTGCACAAAGTGTTATCTTTTCTAGTATTAGAAAATGTTTGTAATGAACGACACAATACGATGGTTAGATGTGAACTGAACTTTATTATATTTATGATAATGTCATTGAGTTACAGTGAACGAGTATAATAAAGAGATATAAAGAGGAGAGTATACAGGGTGATATGTATCAACCTGACATCCCCCTCTTTATAAAAGATATTTATAACTAAAGATAATTCATTTAATAGGATTTAATTCAATAATTGTTTTTTTTTTTTTATTTAAATTAATAGATTATGGTTTATACCAGCGGTTACCAACCTATGGTACGCGTACCACTAGGGGGTACGCGAAACTGCCTGCGGGGGTACGCGAATTTTTAGTTATTTTTTCGGACCTTTTTTAATTTTGTTAAGTAATAATATTTTTTTTGTTATTTTTTTTTTAATTATGAATATACATTTACTTATCAAAATATTTATTGTAACTTAAAGAAAAAATTATGTTATTTAAGTTTACTGTAATTATATTTTTTGGGATCCTAACATTATGCTACACTTTTTTTCAATATTTTTTACTAAGGGGTTAGTTACAATTAGGTCGGCAAACGATAACCGCACACTGTTGTTGTTAAACATGAATGACATGTTGTCGCTATGAATTGCTGGCCCAATTGTGTTTAATTTCTTCTGCGCAACAATATTTGGCTTCGATTTTGTATATTATCCTTAAAATATGTTAACTTTTTAATATCATCTTCAAATTTAATCGTTATATTTTTAAAATAAAGGCTACTATGTTTCTTTGGAATTGTGTGTCTAAAATTTACATTTCTAACAAAAAGTATTCATTTTTGTTAGTTGATTACATTCTTTAAACAAGTGCGGTCGTTTAAATTTTTTTAATGGATAAGTGGTTAATAAAAAAAAATACAGAATCAAATGTAGAATGCATTGATTCCAATGATCCTCAGACTAGCCATACCACAAAAAAGCAATCTAACAGATCGGAATCTCCACCAATCAGCGCTCCAAAAAAATTCAAGGCTACACGAAAATATAATGAGGACTATATAAAATATGGATTTAGTGTTTTGGCTGAAGAAGGTTGTGATGAACGCCCCCAGTGCGTTATATGTCATGAGGTTCTATCTAATCACTCCATGAAACCATCGTTATTAAAAAGACATATTACGACTAAGCATTCTAGTTTGGAAAATAACCCAGTAGCCTTTTTTGAGCAAAAAAAACGTGAAATGAGAACCAGCCAAACAACACTGTCTACATTCTGTGGAACTACCAAAAAGGCTATAGAGGCATCGTTTTTAGTGTCTTACCAAATTGCGAAGTGCGGTAAACCACATACCATAGGAGAGGAGTTAATTTTTCCAGCTACAAAAGCAATCGTAAAATGTATGTTAGGAGAAGATCAAGCCAAAAAATTGGATACGGTGTCTCTTTCAAATAAAACAGTGGGTCGCAGAATTAATGCCATGTCTTTAAATGTAAAAGAACTGTTAATAAACCAAGTTAAACAAAGTGATTTTTTTTCCCTTCAAATTGATGAAAGCACAGATATAGCTCATTGTGCACAATTACTTGTGTTTATCTATACTAATATAATAAAGAGGTAATGTGTGTTTGTTTGTTTGTTTGTTTGTTTGTTTGTTTGTTTGTTTGTTTGTAGGGGGTAATCTCCGTAACTAGCCATCTGATCTTCCTGAAATTTTCACAGAGTCTTACTGCGGATATGGGAAGTGCTATAGGCTATAATTTTTTTTAATATTTTTAGTGGGCGTGGCACCTCCCACACAAAGTAAATTTTTAATATCATATACATATATTGAGTACCATGACAGGGAGAGCTTTGCAAATTTGTGTGAGGTCACCTATTGTTAATATTAGTAGCCGCGCCGGAAATGGGCCGGATCGGAGAAGTGGGCGTGGTACCTCCCATACAAGTAATAATTCAATGTTATATATCTCGAGTACTATGATAGAGAGAGCTTTTAAAATTTGTCTGATGGCACCTATTATTAATGTGAGCAGTCGGACAAAAAATGGGCACTATTGGACCAATAGGCGTGGCACCTGCCATACAAATAAAATATAAAATGCCATATATCTGGAGTACTGTTATAGTGAGAGTCTTGGGACTTTGTGTGAACCCATAAGTTATTCATATGATTAGTTAGACAAAAAATGGGCGTGATCGGAGCAGTGGGCGTGGCACCGCCAGTACAAAGTAAATATATGATATCATATAACTGGTGTACTAAAAGAGGGAAGCTTTGGCACTTTGCACGACACCATCAGATCTTAGTATGAGTAGTCAGACAAAAAATTGGCGGGTTCACACCAATGGGCGTGGAGCTCCCCATGCAAAGTAACTATTAAATGTCAAATATTTGGAGTACTGTAAAAGAGAGAGCTTTGTGGCTTTGCGTGACCCCATAGGTTCTTTGTGTGATTAGTCGAACAAAAAAATGGGCGTGATAGAAGCAGTGGGCGTAGCACCGCCCATGCAAAGTAGATATCTAATATCATATAACTGGGAAAGGCTCGACATTTTGCACGAGTCCCTCAGATATTAATATGAGTAGTCCAATAAAAATTGGGCGGGATGGGATAAGTGGGCGTGGCACCTCCTATATCAAAAATATGATGTACTACGAAAGCTACAGTCTTTTGACAAGTACATTAGTTATCAATGTGATTTGTCGTGGAAAATATATTGTCAAAATCAAAAATCGCGAAAACAAAAAACATATTCAAAAAAAAAAAGAATTAAAGAGGTAATGTGTTTGTTTGTTTGTAGGAGGTAATCTCCGTAACGACTTATCTGATCTTCCTGAAATTTTCACTGATTCTTACTGCGGATATCGGAAGTGCTACAGGCTGTATTTTTTTAATATTTTTAGTGGGCGTGGCACCTCCCATTCAAAGTAAATTTTTAATATCATATATATAAAGTACTATGATAGAGAGAGCTTTGAAAATTTATCTTAGGTCATCTATTATTAACGTGAGTAGTCAGACAAAAAAATGGGCGGGATTGGACAAATGCGCATGGTACCCCTATACAAACTTAATATTAAATGTGATATATCTGAATTACTGTGTTAGTGAGAGCCTTGGGACTTGCGTGAGCCTTTTCGTAACAATTCGGAGGGGGGGGAGGGGGAGGGTGTAGCGAAGCGCACCGGGTTACCTCTAGTTCGATATATTTTTGATTCGGAGTTAAAAGAAGATTTTTTATTTTGTGAAGAGCTACCAACTCGTACGACATCAGATGAAATATTTAAAAAGTTAAATGATTTTATGATGAAAAATACGCTAGACTGGAAGCGATGTGTTGGTTTATGTACAGACGGTGCTCGTGCTATGACAGGCAAATACAATGGGGTAATCACAAAAGTGAAGGCTGTTTCTCCCGATTGTAAATTTACCCACTGTGTTATACACCGGGAAGCATTAGTTTGTAAAAGAATTCCTGATGACTTGAAAGAAGTGCTTAATGATGCTGTCAAGGTAGTTAATTTTATTAAATCTAGATCCCTTAACTCTCGCTTGTTTGGTCTGCTGTGTGCCGATATGGATAGTGCACACACCAGTCTACTTTTAAACACTGAAGTAAGATGGCTGTCAAGAGGAAAAATGTTAAATCGTTTGATAGAACTAAGAACAGAAGTAGAAATATTTTTAAATGAAACAAAATTTGAGTTGCACAAACGATTTTTGGATGATATTTGGTTACAACAATTATCATATCTTGCGGATATTTTTATCCGATTAAATGATTTAAACCTGAGTTTACAAGGTCCATCAAAAACACCGTTTATTGTAGAGGGAAAAATAAATGCTATGAAGAAGAAGTTGAAACTAATAGTGGATACTGTAGCTCAAAATAATTATCAGTCCTTGCCAAACTTAGAAACATTTTTAATAGAAAAACAAATTCAAGACTCATGTCAAATTAACACTTCAATTGTAAAACATTGCAATATGTTAATTAGCAGTTTCGATCAATATTTTAATGAAGAATATGGCGAATACTTATGGATTAAAAACCCATTTCTAGAACAACAACATTCTACAATGTGCCTTAAAGGCCAAGAGGCATTAATTGAGCTCTCTTGCGATCCTACGCAGAAAATGGCTTTCCAAAATACGGACCTATACTCTTTCTGGATAAAACAGAAATGTGAATATAATTCGTTATACAACGAAGCTATGCAATTATTATTACCATTTACATCCACATATTTGTGTGAAGCTGGATTTTCATCTATGGTAGCAATAAAAACAAAATTTAGAAATAAATTGAATTTAGAACCTAATATGAGACTAAAATTAAGCAAAATTGAGCCAAATATTGATATTCTTTTATCACAGGTTCAATGCCAAATATCGCACTAAAAACTAAACTCATGTAATTGTTATTAATTGTTAAGTTTTTGTTACCTCTAAGTTTTTATATTTTTATGAATTTAATGTATGAAATATAAATAAACCTTACAATGTTATTTTTTTCTTAGCTTCTTAGGGATATTAAAAAAAATCCATTTTACTATTATAAACGTTTAAGTTTTTGTTCGCTTTGAATTTTTTTATATTGTTTTTTTTATAAACTTTAAGTTTCATATACAAGTAAAAGTAATACAATTAATTAAACTTTACAATATAATTTGTTTTAATTTTCTAACCATATTTAAATATGAAGTTTTTTGACAAAAACTAAAAAACTCGTTAGGGGGTACGAGGCTGCCAAAATTCAAAAGTAGGGGTACGCGAGCCAAAAAGGTTGGAAAGCCCTGGTTTATACCATTCTGGTTGCTTTATGGTGCGACCATATCGTGAAACCTTGATTTCAGGTAAATGTGTGGGAGCCGTTGTTGTAGGTTCCAATGCTGGTGTTATTAAGTCCGAAGAAGGTTCTGATGAAGCAGGTATATTTACTGCAATTGTTTGTGGTATCGGTATGTTAGCTTTTGTCTTTTGTACGTGGATCGAGTTCCTTCGTATGAGCTTACCATCTGTACGAATTAAAAATGAGCGAGGCAAGTTTTCGGGCTTCTCTTCAATGGTTCCAGTTACCCAATTACGATGTCCTCTTTGTATTCTCACTCTCTCACCTAGTAGTGGGCTTTGAAAGTTTTTTGTGTTTTTGTCGTAATTTTGTTTGTCTTTATTTCTTATTTTATTTATGTTCGATGCTACGTTTGTTATTACTTTAGGTTTTAAGACTTCGTCCGATGCTGGTATTGTGCTTCGTGTTAATCTGCTCATTAACCTTTGGTTTGGTGATTGCAAATCTTCAGATCTTGGTGTATTTCTGTGGTTTAACAGTGCCAGTTGTATGTCGCTAAAGTCTTTCGAACATTTTTTTAACATTGCCTTAGCTGTTTGTACATACCTTTCTGCTAATCCATTTGATCTGGGGTAGTAGGGGCTCGACTTTTGGTGATTTATATCCCAAGCTTTTGTAAACTCCATAAATTCCTTGGACAAAAATTGTGGGCCATTATCGGATTCGAGAACCAATGGGATCCCGTGCGTAGCAAACCACGTTTTTAATTGTTTTATAACTTCGTATGATGTTGATTGCTCCAGGAGCACAAAATCCATGAAACCAGAATAGCTGTCAACGAATAGCAAATAATTATTGTTTCTAAAATGAAATAAGTCCGTTGCTACTATTTCCCATGATAACGTAGGCACAGTCTTTAAAATCAATGGTTCCTTTGATTTTGATGGTTGGTATGATTGACAGATTGAACATTTTTCAACGAAATTTTTAATGTCATTGTGCATACCGATCCAAAATACGACTGATCGGGCTCTACTTACATTTCTTTGAATACCTTGATGTCCGGTATGAATTTTTGCGATTATTTCTTTTTGCAGTATTTTCGGTATGATTGTTTTTGTGGATTTGTATATAATACCACCATTGTATGTAAGTTCATCACGAAAATTCGAAAATTCTCGAATTTCTTTTGGTAATTCAGTTATTGTGGATGGCCATCCATTAAGTATAAAATTTCTTAGTGTTTGTAGAGTTGCATCTAGTGTTGTTTCATTTAACATTTTTTCTCTCGTACTTGTTGTAATCTTGGAAACTGCATGCACTTCAATATGTTCGTCATCATAAAATGTTTGTTTATTTTCGCAATCTCTGCTTAATGTATCAGCCAATTTGATCTCTGTACCTTTTCTATATATAACTCGTGGAGAATAAGGCATGACGTGTAATAAAATAGTTTGTAACCTTTGGGGGGCTGAGTAGAGAGGTTTTTTGAAAATTGTTTTAAGAGGTTTGTGGTCGGTTTCAATAACGAGCTTTTTCCCGTAAATATACTCATGGAACTTTTCGCAACCAAAACGAATCGCTGTTGCTTCTTTTTCAATTTGTGCGTAGTTTTGTTGAGATTTTGATAATGCTTTTGAAGCGTATGCTACAGGTTGTTCATTTTGTAGTAGAGCTACGCCTACACTCGATCTACTAGCATCTACTTGTAATTTTACATCCATATTGGGGTCGTAATATCGTAACAATGGAGTTGAAGAAAAAGCACTTTTTAATTTTTCAAATGACAGGTCGTGTTGAGGGAGCCATGTCCAATGAACATCTTTTTTAAGAAGTTGGCGTAGGGGAGAGGTTATTTCCGAAAAGTTGGATATAAACTTACAGAGATATGTAGCCATACCTAGAATTCTCTGAAGTTGAATGCGGTTTATTGGTTTTTTAAGCTGATTGATTGCTTCAATTTTGTCTGGATCAGCAGCTACTCCCTGTGATGTTAATATATGACCTAAGAATTTGACTTTATTTACGTTAAATACACATTTGTCTTTGTTAAGTTTCAAACCTGCATTACCTAAAATTTTCATAACTCGTTCCGTTTGTTTTTCTAGTTGTGACCTAGTTTCTGCATGAATCAATATATCATCCATCGATACCTCAGTTTTAGTCTGGTTTTCCAATAACTGTGACATTAATTGTTGATACACCTCTGGAGCTGATGCCAGCCCAAATGGTAAACGTTGGTATGAATAACGACCCCATGGAGTAGCCATTGTTAAATATTTTTGAGTACGTTCGGTGACCTCAATTTGCCAAAATCCTTTTGTGCAATCTAATAACGTAAACCATTTAGAATTTTCAATATTAGCTGTTATTTCGTCAATTGTTTTAAGTGGGTGGTACCGCCTGTGTATATTTTTGTTTATGTCAGTAGGGTCAATACAAACGCGAATCTTACCTTTCTGTTTTATGACAACCATCAGTGATACTGCCGGAGTTATTTCATCGGTTTTTTTCAACACTCCAAGTTTTACCATGTTATCGATCTCCTTTTTAACAGACTCTTTTATAGCATGCGGTATTCGTCGTGGTGCATAATGCTCAAAAGTTGGATTTTCTATTAGATCGATGTCATATAAAAAATTTTTTACTTTTCCTAATCCATGGAAAATTTTGGAGTCGAATTTCACCTCGTTTACTCTTACGATTAGTGTAAATCGTTCACAATCCTTTTTACCTAGCAGTGGCTCTAAATTTGGAAAATCTTTTACAACCAAAAATTTCGTCTTATAAATTTTATTTCGAACATTGCATGTTAACATAACTTCACCACAAATATCTATTTTAGCGCCACCAAAAGCAATCAATTTGTTTTTCATTGTCCGCATATTTTCCAAATTTTTTTTTTTTTACAAGACTTAGAGGAATAATATACCTTCCGCAGCTGAATCAAACTTGAACTTTATTGTTTTATCATCAACCTTTATTTCTTCATACCAATTTTTGTCGTCGTCTTTGTTTGTTTCTGATATTTTGACTGTCAGAACGAATAAGTCGCTGTCGGTATCAGAGTCGACGTTTTCGTTCTGCTGCAGAGAATTCACTTGTTTTATATTACGTCGTTTACCCTTGAAGCAGAATTTAGCAAAGTGTCCCTTTTGTTGACAGTTTTTGTTGACAGTTATATCTGCCTGTTGGTTTAAAACTTTTAGGCTTTGTATATTTTTGTATTGCTTCTACACTAACATCTTTTTTATGAAATTCTTGTAGTTGTTGAGTTGCCATTTCGCTTGCTCTACAAATTTTTATTGTTTTTTCTAAATCAATGTCATCTTCTGAGAGTAGTTTCTCTCTAACTGTATCACTTCCAATACCAACTACAATCTTGTCACGTAAAAGAGAGTCTTCAATGCTGCCAAAATCACATTTTTTTGCTTGGTTTTTTATTTTTGTAAAGAATTCCTCAAATGTTTCTCCTTCGTTTTGATAAAGGGTGTTAAATGTATATCTTTCAAATGTGACGCTAATTTTTGGTGCGAAGTATTCAGAAAACTTTTCCTGTATCAGCCCAACATTTTTTTGTTCAATGGGTGTTAATGAAAAAGAATTGAAAATATTTGCAGCGTCTGCCCCAATCGATGACATAAATGTTGCAACCTGTATTTCTGGTGTTTTTTTTTATCCATTTGTACGGCCGTTGAAAACCATTTGTATTGTTGAATCCAACCCTTCCATGCTGTTGATACATTGTTACCCGTAATTTGTAATGGTTTTGGAGGCTTAACATATGATGATGATGCTGGTAGTTCACTGTCGCCTCCCATACTTAAAAAAATCAATTATTCTGACACAATGTAATGAACGACACAATACGATGGTTAGATGTGAACTGAACTTTATTATATTTATGATAATGTCATTGAGTTACAGTGAACGAGTATAATAAAGAGATATAAAGAGGAGAGTATACAGGGTGATATGTATCAACCTGACAGTTTACATGATCATGAACCGAACAATAAGTAACTAATTATAATTATTATTACAACACAAGATCGACAATACATAAAAAACTAAAATACAAAACATACTGTCCAATACAGTTGTGATTAATCTGTTAAGATTTCACATGGAACGGTTGGCAAAAACAAAAAAGCTTTTCTCACATTACGAAATTTGTAATTGATTAAAGCGATGTTAATGTAGAGAAAGCTAAAAATTAGAAAAAAAATTCTGCTTGTTCGTTCTAACTCTCGTATAAAAAAAATAACAAACATTTCCCATATTCTTTTCTTTCAAATGTTGAGTTAAATAGTTGATTTAGCATGAGTTGAAGTAATAGGCAGAAGGATGCTGAAGATGAACAAGTCGCTTTGTTCGAAAGTAGCTACTCCATCTAGCGCTGTCTTATTTTTTTTTCCATATTTTCTCTTACATTGCATAAAGTATTATCTTTTCTAGTATTAGAAAATGTATACATGATCGCGAACCGAACAGTAAGTAACTAATTATTATTAAAAATTGAAAATCAAAAATTAAAAAACTGAAAACTGAAAATTAAAAAATAAAAATCGATAATTAAAAAATTAAAAACTAAAATTAAAAATTGAAAATAAAAAAAACTAATATATAAAATTAAAAAATAAAAACTAAAAATAAAAAAAATAAAAATTGAAAATTAAAGAAACTAAAATTAAAAATTGAAAATCAAAAATTAAAAAACTAAAAATAAAAGTTAAGAAAATAAAAGATGTAAAAAAATGTTTAATCAATAGACTTACGATTTTAGACTTTAGAAAATGTTTGTTTGAACAAAAAAAAAAACATTTCTTTATGATTCAATGTATGTATTTAGATCTAAGGTTCATCATGGTTGTTATTGTTTTTCATTGACGTTTTCAAACAAATAGTAACAATGTCAATTTAAAAATTAAACAATATTTTGTTAATATTGTAAAAATTGCATTTGGCCGTCCGCAGAATAATAGTCAAATAAATTAAATATACTAATATTAAAGATATATGTATGAGTGTTTTGTTATTTTGTTCTTAAAACTAGTAAGAAAATTATAGTTGATCATAGCCGTAAAAATGTGAACAAAATTTTTTCTATGTTAAGATGAAATATAAATAAATTAGTTAAAGATGAAATATAAATATAATATATAGAGATAAAATGTAAAATAATACAAAGTGTTGGTATGATGTAATAACAAATTTAGTAAATAAACATTAAAGTCTTCAAAGTGATATATAAATTACATACTAAACCTTAAAATTGATTTGAATTGTCCAGAATTATTTTGTTAAAATGTTTGTTATTGTTTTTCATTGATGTTTTCAAACAAGTATTTCCAATGTAAATCCAAAAATAAAGCAATATTTTGTTAATATTATAAAAATTGCATTTTTCCGTCGGCAAAACGATAATAAAATAAATTAAACATACTAATATACATACTAATATTAAAGAAATATGAGTGTTTTGTTACATTTTTCTTAAAACTAGTAAGAAAATTATAGTCAATCTTAACCGTGAAAATGGTAAAACATTTTTTGTATTAATTAAGTAAAGATGAAATATAAATATAAAATATAGAGATTAAATATAAAATAATCGAACCCATAAAAACAAAGTTTTTATTAAAACTTTCTTTCCTTATGAATATCACTTTTGAATCTCTCCGTGACTATGTGTGACTACTTTAAAATTAATCTTTGGTCACCAGTCTATGGACAAAGTTTCAGAACGATCGGATGAGGGGAAATGGGGTTTAAATCACTCCGTGTCTATGCGTGACTGTGTGTAACTATCTTAAAATTAATCTTTGGCCACAACAAGTCTATGGACAAAGTTTCAGATCGATCGGATAGGGGAAGTGAGATTTTAATCTCTCGGTGACTGTGCGTGACTATGTCAAAGTTAATCTTTTTTCACAGCAAGTCTATCAATCAAGTTTCAGATCGATCGGATAAGGGGAAATGGGTTTTAAATCACTCCGTGACTGTGCGTGACTATGTCGAAGTTAATCTTTCTTTAGAGCAAGTATATCGCCCTAGTTTCAGATTGATTGGATAAAGGGAAATCCGTTTTATATCTCTCTGTGACTGTGTGTGACCATGCGTGACTGTACGTGACTACGTCAAAGTTAATTTTTTTTTCACAGCAAGTGTTGGACCAAGTTTCAGATCGATCGGATGAGGGGAAACGACATTTAGATCACTACGTGACTGTGCGTGACTACCCCTAAATTAATCAATCGTCACAACAAGACTATGGGCCAAGTTTTAGATAAATTTGATAGAGGGGAATGGGGTTGCCCCACGACAGACAGAGAGTATGAGTCAAAAGAAAGAGTTTAAATAATCTTACCCATAAAAACAAAGGTTTTATTAAAACTCTTTCTTTCCTTATGCATATGAGTTTTGAAACTCTCCGTGACTGTGCGTGACTGTGTGTGACTATATTAAAATTACTCTTTGACCATAACTAGTCTATGTACAAAGTTTCAAATCGATCGGATGAGGGGAAGTGAGGTTTTAATCTCTCCGTGACTGTGCGTGACTATGTCAAAGTTAATCTTTTTTCACAGCAAGTCTATCGATCAACTTTCAGATTGATTGGATGGGAGGAAATCCGTTTAAAATCTCTCCGTGACTGTGTGTGACCATGCGTGACTGTGCGTGACCATGCATGACTGTGCGTGACTAAGTCAAAGTTAATCTTTTTTCACAGCAAATGTATGGACCAAGTTTTAGATCGATCGAATGAGGGGAAAAGACATTTAGATCACTCCTTGAGTGTGCGTGACTACCCCAAAATTAATCTGTAGTCACAACAAGACCTATGGGCCAAGTTACAGATAAATTGGATAAGGGGGAATGGAGTTGCCCCACGACCGATAGACAGAGAGTGTGAGTTAAAAGAAAGAGTTTAAAAAATACAATGATATGGTATGATGTAATAACAAATTTAGTTAATTAACATTAAAGTGTGAAAAGTGATATTTAAATTGCATACTAAATATTAAAATTGATATGAATTATCCAGAATTATTTTGTTTTAAAATTCAAATGGATCAAAACATATAAGAAAATATTAAATTTCATTTATAATATACTTGTAAAATTTTCTTTTTATCTTGTGAAATGTTTTTGTTATACTTGTAAATTGTTTAGTTAGTTCTTCATATGAATGTTTAATAAACATTTACTTAAAGTATTTTTCTTACCTATGTGTTACTGTTAATCTTCTAAAAACTAAAAACAACTATATGTTTCTGTAAAAAGAAACAGTAAGTGTCATCTATAGTATATATTATTTATAGCAAAACAATTAAAGACTTACAAAAGAAAGCTTTAGGTTGGGATTGTGAATCTACTAAAAATCTATAAACGAATATTTCCTCAAATGAAGCTAAAAAATTCCATTATATAAAACTATATTTTGAAGTAGTATTTTTTACAGAACTGTTGAGTTCTAATTAGTTAATTGTTGTCAAATTTATTTCCCAAAGAATAAATTTGGTGAATTCTTAATTATAAATTGAAAATAAAAAAAAAGTTATGCCTCTAATTCTTTATTATTTATATATAGTAAACCACTATAAATAAGCTTTTTTTTTCATTATTAATTGAAAATTGTATACATTTTAATTTATTTATCGCCTCAGTGCCTTAAAGGCTTTAGAGAGGCTATATGGCAACATTATTTTACATATTTAGAAGATAATAAAAAAGAAATAAAAAAATTTACCATTAATTTATTATATAAATATATATTGTTTACAAGTTATTGCTAGCATAGCATAATGACTTTTACATAATAAGTGTTTCTATATTCTCCAATAAGTAATTCTTAACACGATGCTTAAATATTGGAAGAACTGGAATATTTCGTAATTCGTCAGGCAAACTAATAAATTCATGTGGTCCAGCAAATGTAATGCGCTGCTTCGTTAATTCCAAGCGACATCTCGAGGAGATTAAGTTTTCTGATTGTGTAGTATTTCTTTGCGTACATGAAATATTTTGGAAAAATTGTATAGACTGATGACCATTACCTCTAATTGTTTTAAAAATATATATCAACAATTTATGCTTATATAGGCCTCGAACTGGCAGAATATCTTTAGCATGAATTTTGAATAGATCAACTGTACTATATCGAATCGGCAGATTGAACACTAGCTTTAAAGCTTTGTTTTGAGCAGATTGGAGAGATTTTAATGAAGTACTTTCTTTACAGCCATATATAATTGGAAGATATGTTAAATGTGAATGTATAAGTGATTTATAAATCAGCATCTTAACATCACAACTAAGTTTGTTTTTAAACTTATAAAGAATGCCAATAGCCGACGAAATTTTTGATTTTTACAGATTAAGGTGGGTATCCCATAGAAGGTTGTGATTTAAGTGTACACCTAAATATTTAACCATATCTGACTCAGTTATCTGAGATCCATCGCTGTGAACAATCATTTTATCTTCATTTCTAAAACGATATGGTTTAAATATTACAAATTTAGTTTTTAATTAATTAAGTTAATTAGTTTTTAATTAATGAATTAAGAGCCAGTTTATTTAGTCTCGAGAACTCTGAAAGTATAGCAGAATCATACTCGATTTGCGTCTGTAAAACCTTTTTGCGTTTAAATCGATAAATCAAACAAATATCATCTGCATACATGTATAACTTTCCGTTAAATTCAATATTTTTAACATCGTTTATAAATATCTTAAACAATAGTGGACTCAGGACACTGCCTTGGGGAACCCCACATTTAACTGATAACAAGGTGCTTTTATATTCTCCGACTTGTACGAATTGCAATCTATTTTCCAGGTACTGCTGAAAAACTCGCAACGTTTTATTTTCCAAGCCAATAACTTCCAGTTTCTTCATTAAAATATTATGATTTACTAAATCAAAAGCTTTAGAGTAATCGTAAAATACTCCCGCCACGCCACTGTAACCAGCATCGAGCTCACTACATATATACTCAACAACGTTGACCACGGCTTCCTCCGTACCAGAACCCTTTTTAAAGCCAAATTGTCGTTCAAACAAAATATCGTTCCTTTCAAGATAAGTGGAAAATTGATCAAAAATAAGCTTCTCAAAAATTTTATCAACAGTTAACACCGAAATGGGTCTATAGTTTTCAATTCTATTTGATCCAGGTACTTTAGGAATGGGAACTATCTTGTGTAACTTGAGAGCATCAGGATAACATCCTTCATCAATCATCTTATTGAAAATTTCAGTTAATATGTTAATCACCAATTCTTTTTTTGTTAATAGATCCTTGGTGTTATGCTATCATAACCAGAACTTTTTTTATTATCCAAATTATATAAAACACTTTCAATTTCGGGTTTTCCAATTTTTTGTAGAATAGACTTAGACCTTAGTGGTATTTATATACGGAAAGAGTTAATTTCATCACCTGCATTATCTCCGATTTGCATATGCATATTTTCAATAACGTTAAAGAAAAAACTATTAAATGCTGCGGCTTTTTCATCATTCGTTAAAATATCATCATTTTCATTTATAAAGGCTCTTTCATCACATCTATTTCTACCAAACTCTTTATTTAAAAATTGCCATGTTTGTTTGGGTCTCCAACGTACGATTTTAAATTATTCATATAGTTATTACACATTAGATTTTTGTTGCATACTTTTATGACTTTACTTATTCTTTCAAGTTGTATTGATATTGCTGTATTATTACGATCTTTTCTTCGAGCCTTTAATAAGGAGTTTTTGTAAGAGATTAATGATAGCAAATTATCTGTTACCCAAGGAGTTATCTTTTTCCGAATACTCATACGTTTATTAGTAATTTTCGTTGAATATGACACTGCATCAGAAAAGGTACTTATGAACTTATCACACAAATCAGATGAGTTTCTAGATAAATCTATATTTCTAAGATTAATATCTACATATCTTCCCATTTTTTCATAATCAAGTTTATGTTTTTTCTCAATAAATGTATCGTGGTTCGTTAATTCACTAATTTGAAAGCTAGAGCTGACCATATTATGATCACTCAACTCATTCTCAATCGAGTAAACAGAAACTTCACACGATATATTTGTAAATACACACTCAATCGATGTATTGCTTAGTGGTCTTATTACAAAATTGTGGCAAGAAAACATATTAAATTCCGCAAAAAGAGTTAGTAAAGAATTTTTATTTATATTATTCGTTAAAACATCCACATTACAGTCTCCAAGGAATATGCATGGGTCATTGTTGCATGAATAAAGTATATTTTCTGCTTCAGCTAAAAACTTTGCATACTACATTTCTGAGATCTATACACAGACGTAACAACTAGAGGTTTATTCATTATTTTAATATCAGGTAATTCAATTGTCACAATTTCCATAAAATCCTTACTGATATTTGTCAGAACTTCGTAATTAAGTTTAGATCTAATAAAAACTGAGTTTCCTCCATAACCATCTTCTCTGCAACAATGGACAACTCCATAACCAGGAATCGTATATAGATTTAGATATTTCTTATTGAACCAGGTTTCTTGGATAGCTATTATATCTGGAAATTTTACAAACTGACTTAGCATATACTTGAATTTGTTGAATTTATTAATAGAAGAAATACTACTTATGTTAATAGACAAAATATATAACAGATTCGAATTATTTTTTTTTTTAACAAAAGAGTTGAATGTATTTAGATTTTTAAAATATTTTGAAAACATAAGAAAATGGATATAAATTAAGGCAAGAAATTTGAACGGAAATAAATTAATAAATTAATTGGGAGATTTAAAAGCACTATCACCATCATCACTGTCATCATCATCCTCAGACTCTACATTATGAATTGCACCAGAAATATTTTTTCTTTTACCTCCAGTCGCAGAGATTAACAAATTATCAACAACATCCATGGATCTAACTCGATTCAATTTTGCTTCCTCGTTTTTTTTTTTCGAATATATTACCACCTTTGGTAAAAACAAATTTAAAACTAACGTCCTTTAGTGATTTGGCATAATAAAAAATCTCCATAGTCTCTTTGCTAATAAAATCATTAACATACACAGATTTAAGGTCATCAATATGCTTCATCTTAGCTTTTTCACTCATAAAAACTCTGTTGCTCTTCTTATTTATAAATTTTATGACCATAGACTTTTTCTCACTTTACTTACTACGATTGGGCAATAAATACGCATCCTCAATATCATCTTCACAGACATCTGCACCAGTTTGTTTGGCTAAATTCAAAACAGCGGCCAAAGCATTAGCTTCATACTTCACTTTAACACCATTGACTACACAATCATTCTGCACTATAACATCGTTTAAAAATTTTACTGATGATTTCAATTGCTTTACATCACGTAAAGTTTTATTTTCTCTTTTTAAAGATTCAATTTGCTTTGTATTCTTAACAACTCACTTCAGAATATCATCATACTGGTTAGCCATAAATTTAATTGCCTCCCTAATATCATCTAGCTGATTTCACTTTGTTTTGATTTCTGATAGCTCACTCATTACAACATTACTCTCTTGCGATCCATAGAAATGACATTTGTATTCAAGCGAAGTGTTATTTAGCAGTTTTTCTATTTGCGTTTTATCCATTTTCGTACACACGGAATGTAATGTTTTTTTTACATACATCACAATCCAAAGCATCTTCTTTTAATTTTGTGAATCTGATAAAAAAAAAAAAAAAACAGTGCTGCCAGCCAAAAACTAGAGCTGCCTCCCTAAAAGATGCACTTGAGTATTTAAGAAAATTTTAAATTCAATATACAAAAGTTTGTGAAAATGACTAATATGACATGATTATTAGCAACGTAAAACATTAACATCTAAAAGAAAAAACAGCGCTATCATATAGACTAGCGTGGGTCAAATTGTAGGGGGCCGAAAAAATTATGGGCTCATCGCGGTTCTGGCACTACAAGCCAAAGATATTTTCATGACATTTTCGATAATCGACCTATTTATCCATTCCAAATGTAAAAAATTATTAAAAGTGTGTATACCGGAGGTTTTTGTGTCGGGAAATACATTTTCTCACTTATTATTGCACAAATCGACGAATCTTTGACTTTCCCATATTTAAAATATCCTAAAATATTCAGCGCTGAAAATTATGTGGGGTAGCCAGTAGTATGTATGAACTACTAGAACCGTTTGAAACACAGTTACAGAACCCTAATCACTTTTACATACTCGCTGGAGATCTGAACTGTAAACATAGTGACTGGGGTAATGTATGTTTCAATACAAAAGGAAACATGATAAAAGAGTGGTTGTCAAACAACGAAATTCCGATCGAGCTTATGTGCTTCTGTCTCACCTTCATACCCACGTTGTAGTTCATATCTAGACCTATGTATATCAGACTCTCGTCTAGTACTATCAAAAGAGAATAACACATTAACTTGCATTAACACACATGATTATGACAGCGTTACAAATTTTTATTTTATGTGATGAAAATGATAATCCCTTAACTTTCTTTAAAGAAACACTCTTTCCAAAATTCAACTATAAAAAAACAAATTGGACAATATTTCAAAATAACATGTTAACAACAGAAATCTAACAAACCCAGAAATGGACTTTCATTTAAAAAGATTAAAAGAATTAATAACTTATTCGATAGAAAAAACAGTTCCAAAATTTAAAAGATATAAAAAATCCAATTATCAAGAAGGTGCAATCTGAAAAAAGTGGACTTTTAACTATTATTAGGAAATACAACAGATTAGAATGTATCTTTATGCAAGCAGAACTTAATTTAGTTAAAACTAAACTGAAATTAATTAAAAAACTTATAAATGATAATTTTTCTATAGCTGTAAATACTAGCTGGAATCTGCCAGTATGCCATTATTTTGCAAATGAAAATTAATACCAATAAATGTGAAACTGTTCTTTTTCGATCTCCTGTAGGAAAATGCAATAATAATATTAAAAAAATTTGAAATCATTTGGCATTAAATCAAATGACAATATAACTATACCAATTGTACATGTAAGCGCCCCGGTAGGTGAGTAGGTAGCGTGCTCGCCTAGCATGCGGGGGTCGTGGGTTCGATTCCCATCAGAGGCTTTGGTCTGTCGCAGAAAAAAAAAAAAAAAAAAAAAATTAACACACTACTCCCTCCTTCCTCCTTACTATATCTATATCTTTCCTGAGATCAACAATGCACTGCATCTGTAGGGGGCATCCCCTGAGTGTTGATTAATATTAAAAAAAAAAAAAAAATTAGCAAATAGTTTAATATCTGGGTGTTTACCTAGATAAATTTTTATATTTTAATACCCACATTAATTTAAAAATTTTGAAAGTAAGAAAAGCTTTTTTCTCTTATAGAAAACTATTTTTTTCTCAAGATATACAACCAAGAGTTAAAAAAATTCAATACCAAGCTTTAATACGACCTATCTGAACATATGGCTGTGAAATATGATTCAATATCTCTCCTCATGTACATCACTTTATTGATCTCCAAACAGTAAATATACAAAATATATTTTAAATTTAATATTACTAGCAGATTCGAGTGCAATTTCTAGGCAACTTTATTTTTCAACTTAACCAATTCACAAACCAACACTTTTTTGGTTTATTATTATTGTGAATGAAGAAAACAAACTCATTAGCAAACACATTAACAAATTTAATAAACACACACACAGCATATGTATAATTTTATGTATGTGTTAGTAGCAACTTTAAATTTTTTTTTTTTTTTCAATTAAATATTCTTCCTTTATTTACACATTTTAACAAATTTTGATATTTACATATGAGATCTTATCTTTACATATAGATATTGCAACAAATAATACATAGGATCTAAAGATATTAAATAGTTATACCCTATACCACTATGTGGTTTGGGTATAATGACTTTGTGCTGCTGTTTGTAACAACCAAAAATATTTGACCTAGACCCATCTTTAATTATACCGATCGAATCAGAATCACTTTCTGAGTTGATTTAACAATATCCGTCCGTCCGTCCGTCCGTCCGTCCGTCCGTCCGTCTGTGTGTCCATGTAAAGCTTGTAATCAAACTGCAGGTCGCAAATATGAATATATTTTGATGAAATTTGGTATATAAGCTTTTATCGGCCATGGGATGAACGCTATTGAAATTGGTGAGAATCGGTCCATGTTCAGACCTAGCCCCCATACAAATTACCCATATGAAATCGACATAAATTGCCATAAGATCCAAATTGTCATATAGATCTTACTCAAATTGGGTTTGTATGCGTTCATTAAATCCACTAATGAGTAGTTCAAAAATGATACCTTTGACCCCATATAGAGCTGCTTCCCGATCTTCAGTTAAATCTATTAAAAAAAAAAAATATTGCACTGATTCTTCTCAAATTTTGTTTGTACATATTTTTGCAAAATACAAGAGACTTTACCAAATATGATCAGGATCGGTCCATTTTTGGACCTAGCCCCTTTATAGATATAGCATCCGATATGAACTTTTTTATATCTGCAGTCAAAAAAATTAATAAAAATCCCACTCAAATTTGGTTTTTGCTTATTTTCTATGTCCAGTTAGTTGGGCCTAAGAGATAGGGTTTCTAAACGCATGGTATAGGGTATCGCATAGTCGGTCTAGACCGACTATAATTTTCTTACTTGTTTTTATATTATTTTTAATGATTTTTAAAGGAAAATGGGAGGAAAAAAACCTTTATATGATTTAATAAATTCAAATACTATCTGAAAATATTTATGTGCTTATAGGAGGTTTATTTGAAATAATAGACCTCTATAAGCATATAATTTTCAATTTGGTGATTTCTTTTTAATTTTACTTTATTTCTCTACATTCTCTTATCAGTGGGTAAGAGGAATTTTCAATTTTGGCAAAGTAATTGTTATTAATCCTTGTTATGAAATCGATAATTTTTTCATAACCTGTTTCTTCATGAAGAAGATTTGTAGTATACCTCCATGGTTTTTTATTTATCATTTTAAGACATTTGTTTTGTATAATTTGTAAGCGTTTTAGGTGGCAGTTGGCAGCGTCACTCCAAATAGGACACGCGTATGTTAATATCGGCCTTATAACACTTTTGAAGAGTAGATTTTTGTTTTTGGGGTTTAGAAATGACCTTCTATTTAGTAGTGGCCATAATGCTTTAAATCAGGGCTTTCCAACCTTTTTGGCTCGCGTACCCCCTACATTTGAATTTTGGCAGCCTCGTACCCCCTAACGAGTTTTTTAGTTTTTGTCAAAAAACTTCATATTTAAATATGGTTAGAAAATTAAAACAAATTATATTGTAAAGTTTAATTAATTGTATTACTTTTACTTGTATATGAAACTTAAAGTTTATAAAAAAAACAATATAAAAAAATTCAAAGCGAACAAAAACTTAAACGTTTATAATAGTAAAATGGATTTTTTTTAATATCCCTAAGAAGCTAAGAAAAAAATAACATTGTAAGGTTTATTTATATTTCATACATTAAATTCATAAAAATATAAAAACTTAGAGGTAACAAAAACTTAACAATTAATAACAATTACATGAGTTTAGTTTTTAGTGCGATATTTGGCATTGAACCTGTGATAAAAGAATATCAATATTTGGCTCAATTTTGCTTAATTTTAGTCTCATATTAGGTTCTAAATTCAATTTATTTCTAAATTTTGTTTTTATTGCTACCATAGATGAAAATCCAGCTTCACACAAATATGTGGATGTAAATGGTAATAATAATTTCATAGCTTCGTTGTATAACGAATTATATTCACGTTTCTGTTTTATCCAGAAAGAGTATAGGTCCGTATTTTGGAAAGCCATTTTCTGCGTAGGATCGCAAGAGAGCTCAATTAATGCCTCTTGGCCTTTAAGGCACATTGTAGAATGTTGTTGTTCTAGAAATGTGTTTTTAATCCATAAGTATTCGCCATATTCTTCATTAAAATATTGATCGAAACTGCTAATTAACATATTGCAATGTTTTACAATTGAAGTGTTAATTTGACATGAGTCTTGAATTTGTTTTTCTATTAAAAATGTTTCTAAGTTTGGCAAGGACTGATAATTATTTTGAGCTACAGTATCCACTATTAGTTTCAACTTCTTCTTCATAGCATTTATTTTTCCCTCTACAATAAACGGTGTTTTTGATGGACCTTGTAAACTCAGGTTTAAATCATTTAATCGGATAAAAATATCCGCAAGATATGATAATTGTTGTAACCAAATATCATCCAAAAATCGTTTGTGCAACTCAAATTTTGTTTCATTTAAAAATATTTCTACTTCTGTTCTTAGTTCTATCAAACGATTTAACATTTTTCCTCTTGACAGCCATCTTACTTCAGTGTTTAAAAGTAGACTGGTGTGTGCACTATCCATATCGGCACACAGCAGACCAAACAAGCGAGAGTTAAGGGATCTAGATTTAATAAAATTAACTACCTTGACAGCATCATTAAGCACTTCTTTCAAGTCATCAGGAATTCTTTTACAAACTAATGCTTCCCGGTGTATAACACAGTGGGTAAATTTACAATCGGGAGAAACAGCCTTCACTTTTGTGATTACCCCATTGTATTTGCCTGTCATAGCACGAGCACCGTCTGTACATAAACCAACACATCGCTTCCAGTCTAGCGTATTTTCCATCATAAAATCATTTAACTTTTTAAATATTTCATCTGATGTCGTACGAGTTGGTAGCTCTTCACAAAATAAAAAATCTTCTTTTAACTCCGAATCAAAAATATATCGAATAAACACAAGTAATTGTGCACAATGAGCTATATCTGTGCTTTCATCAATTTGAAGGGAAAAAAAATCACTTTGTTTAACTTGGTTTATTAACAGTTCTTTTACATTTAAAGACATGGCATTAATTCTGCGACCCACTGTTTTATTTGAAAGAGACACCGTATCCAATTTTTTGGCTTGATCTTCTCCGAACATACATTTTACGATTGCTTTTGTAGCTGGAAAAATTAACTCCTCTCCTATGGTATGTGGTTTACCGCACTTCGCAATTTGGTAAGACACTAAAAACGATGCCTCTACAGCCTTTTTGGTAGTTCCACAGAATGTAGACAGTGTTGTTTGGCTGGTTCTCATTTCACGTTTTTTTTGCTCAAAAAAGGCTACTGGGTTATTTTCCAAACTAGAATGCTTAGTCGTAATATGTCTTTTTAATAACGATGGTTTCATGGAGTGATTAGATAGAACCTCATGACATATAACGCACTGGGGGCGTTCATCACAACCTTCTTCAGCCAAAACACTAAATCCATATTTTATATAGTCCTCATTATATTTTCGTGTAGCCTTGAATTCTTTTGGAGCGCTGATTGGTGGAGATTCCGATCTGTTAGATTGCTTTTTTGTGGTATGGCTAGTCTGAGGATCATTGGAATCAATGCATTCTACATTTGATTCTGTATTTTTTTTTATTAACCACTTATCCATTAAAAAAATTTAAACGACCGCACTTGTTTAAAGAATGTAATCAACTAACAAAAATTAATACTTTTTGTTAGAAATGTAAATTTTCGACACACAGTTCCAAAGAAACATAGTAGCCTTTATTTTAAAAATATAACGATTAAATTTGAAGATGATATTAAAAAGTTAACATATTTTAAGGATAATATCGAAGCCAAATATTGTTGCGCAGAAGAAATTGAACACAATTGGGCCAGCAATTCATAGCGACAACATGTCATTCATGTTTAACAACAACAGTGTGCGGTTATCGTTTGCCGACCTAATTGTAACTAACCCCTTAGTAAAAAATATTGAAAAAAAGTGTAGCATAATGTTAGGATCCCAAAAAATATAATTACAGTAAACTTAAATAACATAATTTTTTCTTTAAGTTACAATAAATATTTTGATAAGTAAATGTATATTCATAATTAAAAAAAAATAACAAAAAAAAATATTATTACTTAACAAAATTAAAAAAGGTCCGAAAAAATAACTAAAAATTCGCGTACCCCCGCAGGCAGTTTCGCGTACCCCCTAGTGGTACGCGTACCATAGGTTGGTAACCGCTGCTTTAAATGGTTTTATAGCTTTTTGACACGTAGCCATAATATGTTGTTTAAATGTAAGCTTTTTGTCCAAGACAACTCCGAGATATTTGACCTCGTTAAGTACATTTATGGTATTATTTCCAATAAGAAGATGACGTCTTGGCAGTCTTTTGGGAGATTTGTTGAATGGAAAAATTATTGCTTGGGTCTTGTTTGGATTAATTTTGATTTTCCATTTATGAAAATATTTACTGCAATTTACAAGTCCCTTTTCCATTTTCTTCAGGAGTGCGCTTGTAAGTTTGTTTGAAGAAATTAACGCAGTATCATCTGCGTAATAAGCAATTTTCATATATTTCGGGACTTTAAAATCGGATGTATATATCGAGTAAAGCAATGGCGACAAGACAGATCCTTGAGGTAACCCTGTGGTAATGGTTTTTGGAGATGATGTTTCATTATTAATCGCAACTTTAAAGTTTCTGCCGTGAATGAAATCTGAAATTAGTTTGCATAAATATTTTGGTATATTTGCATCAAGAAGTTTAAATAAGAGGCCATTATGCCAAACGGTGTCACACGCTTTTTCAATATCTAACAATATTAGACCCGTTGAACGTTTATTGTTTTTATTTGTGGTTATTTGATTTTTAATTCTGTTTATTTGGTGCGTAGTGCTATGCCCTTTTTTAAATCCAAATTGTTCTTTGGCAACAATAGAATTGGTCGTTACAAATTCACTAAGACGAGAATGTAGTATTTTTTCAAATATTTTACCTAAGTTACTTAATAGACTAATAGGTCTGTAGCTGTTTGGGTTATTTTTTGGCTTACTAGGTTTGTTTATGGCTATAACCTTAGCATTTTTGAAATGGTTTGGGAAATAGTTGAGTTTGATGCAGCTGTTAAATATTATAACCAGTAATTTTAGAGCTTTGAGTGGTAGTTTCTTTAAGAGTAGGTTGGGAACATTGTCAAAACCAGGAGATTTTGAGGGTTTTATTGATGAGACAATATTCATTACTTCTTCAAAAGATGTATAAATTGCAGATTCAGAACTGGGATTTTCCTTCTTAAAATTATTCACTGTTGTATTTATTAGTGTATCTGCCGAATGGTTATAGTTCGAAGTGAGGTTATTTGCTTGGACAAATGTATTTGCCAGGACTTCAGCCTTGTCCTTATCAGATGTAATTTTTGTATTTCCAACTTTAAAGTGAGCGATTTGATTTTTTCCTTTTCCTCGCAAGTTCCTGCTTATTTTCCAAAATGATTTATCACCTGGTTTTAAATTGGATAATAATTGAGACCATTTCTTATTGCGCTCCGAATTAATACTTTTATCAATCATGTTGAAGATCGTTGGCTTTTTCTTTTAAAGCTTCTTCTTAGTTTAATATATTTTACAGTACTTTCTGGTAATGTGTAATTATTTTGTTGGGTTATTTTAGGTGTGGACACATCCCTCGCTTCGAAAACTACATTTATAAATTTTTAGATTTCCTGATCAATAACTACCTTGGTATTGTATATATCCGAATATAACGTGATTTTATTGTCTAAAAAATTCATAAAAATGTTCCAGTTAGTTGCACTATAATCATAATAATTGAGGTCAACCTGCAAGGCCGTTGATCTTTTAATAATGGGGCGATGGTCTGATGGTATTTCGTAATCCATTGTTTTTACGTCTATATCTAAAGCGGAATTGCTTAAAATAATATCGACTGTGGATGCTTCGCGATTGTGTTGATGGGGGAATAGGGTTGGACTATTAGGGTAGTGAATGAAAAAATTGCTTGATTGCTGTAGGTTGTTGAGTGCAATTCCTGCAGTATTATTTGAACGGCAATTCCAAGAACAATGTTTGGCATTTAGGTCACCAAAAACTATATATTCTTTGGTGGAAGGTGTTAGGTTCAAGATATCAGCACAGAAGTTATGAGTATATCTTGGTGAATATAACGAAGATACAACAATAGGTCTATTATTTATAATAACTTCAATTGAGATGTTTTCGATTGATGATGTGTTTGATATAAAGAGGTTTTTATGAGCGACAGATTTATGAATTAACAGAGCTACTCCTCCTCCTCTTGCATCTGTTCTGTCACTTCTATATAAATAATAATTTTTAAAATAGGGTCTATGATTTTCTGAAAAAAATGTTTCATTCAAAGACGCTATTTTAATATTTTCTCGTTCAATTAGTATCTCAAATTGTTTTAATTTAGAAAAGTTTGATATGCAATTAGCATTCAAGTGAAGCATTTTGAATTCGTTTAAATTATTACTATAATCCATGGGCGTATTTTACCATTGACATTACAACTTTGATTTGTTGTACTTTTGAAGTGCACCTATGCAAATCATCCATAGCTGTAGTGAAAATATCAAAAAGCTCATCAATGCTAAATAAATCGTTGTTTGTTTTCAGCTGGTTAGCATATGTAGCTTTGCTGTTATTATTGATGTTATTGTTACAATTTGTGTTGTTGGTTCTTAAATTAGGGAAATCTCCCACATTAAATTGAAATGAGTTATTTTGTTGTTGTCTGCTTTTATTCGGACTTTTAGAAGTAACTCTTGTTCTAGTTTCCAAATAGAGAGAACGTAACGGACAGTTGATATCGTTTGCAGAGTGATCAGTTCTCTATTTTCCTTGTTTTTTGCAATTAAAGCATGTAAAAACAGCTGGTCTTTTTTCATTTGTGTTAAACGGACACACACTTGTATGATGTTGTTCTGCACATATCATACAGGCTGCACTACGATGACAATGTTCACCGCCATGGCCATACATTAAGCAGTTCCAGCATTGAGTTGGTTTATTTCTGGATCTAGATTTGTATTTTTTCCAGGAAATTATTATATTTGAAATTGTTCTTACGTTTCTTAAGGCAGTTGGGTTAAAATTTTTACGTACAAATTGAACTTTGTAAACTGCATTGTTGTTCGAACTGAATTTGGTGACTATTTCAGCTACAGAAGAAGGGGACAGGTTGTAGTTTTTTAGCTCTGCGGTGATGTCCTCAGTTTTTATGCGGGGTAAACCGTGTAAAAAAGTGGTGTATAACCTATTATCTTTGGAGCCATAAGAGTGAAACTCCAACTTACTCTCTTTAAGAATTTGCTTGTAGCATTCGAACATTTCTTTACTTGGAGCAAAAATTTTAGTACCAATTGAAGTACGTTTGAAAATACAATCTTTACCAAGTAGTTTTTGTATTTCTGTAAATGAGGCGTTAGCTTCAACAACAATAGGTGGAGGTTTGTGTTGTTTAACCTCGTTAATATTTGATACAGGAGTGACGTCCATATCATTAAGGCCAGCAAGCAGGCTAAATCTGTTGCTTGAAGTTGACGCGATGTTCGGGTTAAAACCCGGAGGAAGTTTTGTCATCTTCTTGTTGGCAAGGAGCTTTCTTTTTGATGAAGATTTGGTCCCTCGGGCCATCGCTAGATTTTTTATTCCTGTTTTAAGCTGTATTGACTACCACGTGAGTTCAAATGAGATCAAGAATAGGCAATTGCAAAAACAAAAATATACACTTGTTATTAATTTTAAATAGTTGTACTCTATGCGCTTTAATTATTTACACGACCGTTCGTAAAGAGAATTAGATTCGATCTCTAGCAACTTTAAATGCAATTTACTCAAAATAAAGAAAAAATTTAAAAATCTGTAAATCTGGTGAACAGCTAAAAAAAAAATACCTCTCAAATTATATACGTCTGGTCAAAATCGGGATAAAACGGTAGAGCAAAATATCGGTAACAAGAAATCGCCTAGCCTATTAATATTATACTAGCAGATTCCAGCGCTCGAAATTCGAGTGCAATTTGTAGGCAACTTTCAACTTAGCCAATTCACAAACCAACACTTTTTTGGTTTATTATTATTGTGAATGAAGATGACAAACTCGTTAACAAACACATTAACAAATTTAATAAACACACACATAGCATATGTATAATTTTATGTATGTGTTAGTAGCAACTTTAAATGCAATTTACTCAAAACAAAGGAAAAAATTTAAAAATCTGTAAATCTGGGGAACAGCTAAAAAGAAATACCTTTCAAATAATATACGTTTGGTCAAAAGCGGGATAAAACGGTAGAATAAAAAATCGGGAACAAAAACTCGCCTAGCCTATTAATATTATGGATATAAATACAGCTAGAATTGATATTTTTATTATTCACTTAATAAGAAACCATATCAGTACAAGCATTAATTGCTATGAAAATTCTTTAATTCTGGCTCCTTATTACGTTAATGAAGAATATATTTTTAAAACTTTACAAAGTGGATTCGTACCTCCTGAGGCCTTTATAAACCTAGATAGTAAAGGTTTTATACAAAACGAAACTGGCATTCCTATACTATCGCATCTATAGACGAGCCAATAATAAAGCTATTAGTGACAACCAACTTAATATTGAAAATTGCAGATTCGGCACTAGCGTTTATTTAAAAGATAGGTATATAATACTAAACCTAAATGTTAAAAAATATTGGTGGCTCACCGAAGAAAATCCACTTCCTCTTTTTTTTATCTCTAGACTATAACTTTTAACCTTCATGATATAGATGTAAAGTTTTTTTAAAACGTTTTTATTAGGTCGCTTTCTTGTCTGTTTGTTTGTTTGTATGTTCCGTAGGAATCTTGGAATCGATTTTGAAGTAATTTCCCGATAAGCTAGAGACTTGCAATTTTCAACATAGCTCAGAACTGGATGATAATGCAACATTATATCAAAATTGTTTCTGTATGGGAGTAGCACCGCCCACAAATAATGAAATTTTTTAAAAAGTAACTTCCCGATAAGCTAGAGACTTGAAATTTTCAACATAGCTCAGAACTGGATGCAATATTATATCAAATTATTTTCTGTGTGGGCATGGCACCGCCCACAAATAATGAAACACTTTTTAGCTCGGCACTTGTATTAGTAATGTTAATGAATTTTGGTATATTGGTAAATACATTCGTTTCCAACATTTTCCTAAATGTGGTTGGCGTTGCACTTCGGGGCGTGGCCCCGCCCATACAACTCCAAGTTTAGGAATGCTTTATCTCGGCTAAGTTTACAGCAATATAAAAAAGCAAGGAAAAGCTTAACTTACAACAGAAAAAAAATAATAATAATATTAGGAGAGAAAACAAGAGTAAACAAAACTGAAAAATTTTTCTACCCCGGTCCCCTTAAAATTTAAAAATAAGGAAGATTAAAATGAATTTGACAGAATTTATTTTTATTATTCTACGAATATAACATGCTTACATATATATGTATAAATGTACTCAGAATATATGTTCTCATTTCTTTTACTTACCAAAGATGTATGACAGAGCTTAACATAATTGTAAAGTAATATTTAATACTTTTTTTGCAAATATAGATCTGAAGAATTAATAACCAAAGCAAATATGATAATATAAGAGAAAAAGAAAAAAATTATAAATGAAATTTAGTAAAATAATAAGAAGTACTGATACGAGTATAATATTCCTTTTTAATACAATTTTTGCCTTCTACCTCAAAATTCCATTAGATAAATATTTAAAAGTAATTTTCTAGATGCTGGACTCTGGATTTTCAATACTAAGAACGTTATACGTATACAATTTGGTTGATCAGTTGGTGTGCCATTAATTAAATCAATAATGTTGCCTTAAACTTCTTTATTAGTTAGTTAGTTAGTTAGTTAATTGTTCTTTATTTTTTAATTCATTTCTTTTGTTACAAAGTTAAAAAAATTATAAAGTAAATAGAACATACGACTTTGACCAATGTCGTCAGTCGGATAGAGATTGTAATTTAAATTATAACAATTGTGTTTTATGTTTAATTTAGATTAATAATTAAATTCATCAATAAGCTGTTTTCGATAACCTATTGCATCTATAACCTATTGCATCTATAACAAAGTTTTGCTTTGCATTATTTAAGATATTTATTAAATCATTTTCAGTTATTGTGGTTTCTTTAAAATATGTTACTAGTTTCCTAGTCTAGCTCTTTCCGGGTCTCTCTAGTGCTGTACATTATCATCCGAATATTTTGCGGGAGACTAGATGTTGGGTACTCCTAACCTATACCCACCCCATTGACAATAGATGTCACCTTTGATTATCTCATAGGCTTTTCACTTTGAAATAATCCCTAACTAATATTAGTTATCTGCTTATTTTATGTGTACATTAATTTTGCCCATTATACCCACAACTCTTAATTAAATAAATTATTCCAACATAATTTTTAAAACAAACATTTAGAATTCATTTATTATACATTATTATGTTTATAATTATTTAATTTATTTATAATAAGAAAATGAATATATATGTACATATGTATCTATAATATATTGAATTTGCGAAACAAAAAAAAGTACATATTTACATAACACAAAAACAAAATTCAAAGTCAATATGTTTATATTATTTATTTAAAATTTGAGATTAATTTAATTTTCCATTTAAATTTTCAAAAATTTCTTTGATAATAATAACTTACCCAGACTTCTCACGATGATATGGCCATATGATCTTTGTCGAAGATGGTTTATTAAACAATTAATAATAATAGTAGAAAAGGGATAATAAATGAATGTAAAAAAAATTAACCAATTTTAAAAAAAATAATATTATTGAAATTTATTATATGCAAAAAAAAAATAAGATTTTGTTATATATTTTTTTTTTGTTCTTAAGGTTTCACCAGCTTCTTTAATCAATTTCAATCCAAAAATTGCGGGTTTCCTTTCTAATGAATGTTGCAATTTTCAAAATTGTTCAATTTAACTTTCACCAATTTTATTTTTAATATATTTCTTTTGTAATGATTTTCTTCAGTTCATTCTATTAATAAAGATACTTTCTTTATTTGTACATAACTTTAATTATTTATATTGTTTTATTGTCAATATATATGTATATGTATCACATTATTTATAAATTCTTTATTTTATCCATTTCCATAAAAATTCTAAAATTTTCTATATTTGAGTTTTATTTTTCAGCACACTCTCAAGAGTTTACTTTCCTTTTTCAAGAATCAGCAACAATTGTCTTTTTAATTCAAAAAAAATGTCAAAAACATTTTCATTCTTTTCAAAGAATCATTGATTTAAAAAAAATAAAAATTAAAATATTTTGCAAAGTAAATATTATGTCAAGTTAAATTTTCTTTCAAAATTCCACAACCGTAACAAACCAAAACATTTTCAAAAACAAAGCAAAAAAAAAAAAAAATGTTTTGGGAATCTCTGCATAAAATACATGGAGGAGTTTCTAACGTGTGGCTCGACCCACGATAACAGAAAAACTAGCCGGGCATAGGAATCATTGTCGGATATCTTTAGCATGGTAAACTCCAATTATTCTACCAGTTAAGTCCGTCAGTTTGTACGTACAATTCCCTACACATGAATGTATACGTGACTTTACAAATTTCGGAGCCAGTTTTGCATTAAATAGTTGTCTAAAATCACTTGCTTGAAAATTTCTCCTATATATCTCTTGTCCAGGAACAAACCTAACATTCCGAACACCTCTGAGGGTATAAGTTTTCTCCGCTTTTTCATAAGCTTTTCGCATATTCTTAACAATTAAATCATCTATTAGTTTAATATGATCTGGTTTCGTCACAACTTCCAATTCACCATCATTTACTTTGCCCAGTTCTTTGAGTACAGGGTATGCTGATCCCTGTACTATCATGTTCCGACCAAAAAGGGCATAGTAAGGGGTAGTACCTATCGACTCATGAACAGAACTACGTAGTGAAAGTGCAATGGACGGTAGATTTTCATCCCATTTAGTGTGGTCTGAATTTATGTATGCACGAATTGCAGCTAAGATGGAACGATTTACCCTTTCAGATGCATTACTTTGAGGGGAATAAACTGCGTTGAATATTTGGCGAAAACCATATGCTTGTGCCATGTTTGAAAACTCTCTACAAACAAACTGTTGACCATTGTCACTGTGCATAATTTCTGGTACTCCGAAAACTGAAAATACATTCATTTCTAAGAACTTAATAATACTGGTTGCATCAGCTTTCCCCAGAGGATGAATAAAAACAAATTTGCTGAAATGATCTAGTACGACCAATATATGGGTATTATTACTCTTAGATCGAGGATATGGTCCCAAAAGATCAATATAAAGCTTTTGAAAAGGTCTCTCTATAGCAGATTGTTCTCCCATTGGTGGTGCCTTCGTTATGGTACAAATTTCACATTTGCGTATGAATTCACGAACTTGAATCGCCATATTTGGCCAGTAATATTTTTCACGTAAACGCCCTAATTTTTTGGCAATGCCATCATGAGATGCTTGAGGTGGTTCATGTGCAGACTTTATGATTGATTCCGTCAATCCACCAGGAATCCATAATTTATACACTAATATATCACTAATTTTCTCACCAGATGTAAATGTTGTTCGTTTAAACACATATTTTCCAGAAACCTTTATGTCAGGTAAAGAATTACAATTAGACTCACAATTTTCCCTTAGTGTTTTATAATCATCACTGTTGAACTCAGGAGAATTAAGGTCAACATCCACCACACATAAATGGAGTTCTGAAACTTCATCGGAGAAGGATCTCGAAAGAGCGTCAGGAACTACATTATCAACTCCTTTTCGGTGTTCAATTTCAAAATCATATGAAGTCAACGCCATACTCCATCGAGCCAATCTACCAGACAAATCACGTTGGTTCATCAACCACCTCAGACTAGCGTGGTCAGTAATTATCTTGAAAGGTTGCATTTCTAAATACGGTCGAAATTTTTTTACTGCAGTTACCGCAGCTAAACATTCAAGTTCTGTTACAGAATAGTTTCTTTGGCACTTATTAAATTTTTTTGAAAAGTAATATATGGGTCGTTCATTTCCTTTATTATCTGCTTGGCAAAGAACTGCTCCTAATCCTGACTTCGATGCATCACATTGAACTATAAATGGCTATGTGTAATCTGGGTGTACCAAAACAGGGGCGATAGTTAACAGGTGTTTAAGTTTACAAATTGCATCTAAGGCATCAGTAGTCATCTCAAATTTTGTACCCTTTTTAATTAAATCTGATATTGGAGCGGCAATATCAGAGAAATTTTTTAAGAACTTTCTATACTAGTTTGCCATTCCCAAAAATTGGCGAACTTCACGAGTAGTACGAGGAATTTTAAATTCCCGAATTGCTTGAACTTTTGAATATGAAGTTTTAAGTACACCGTTACCTACGATATATCCCAAGTAGTTGACTTCCTTCATACAAAATTTAGATTTTTGGACATTAATAGTCAAACCACTTTTCCGCAAACATTCCGCAACAATTCTCAAAAGCCTCACATGTTCCTTAAAATTTCCCGAAAATATAAGAAGGTCATCTAAATACATAAATACACGCTCACGAAGTTCTGAAGGAATAACCTTATCCATAAGTCTCATCATAGTCTGCGGGGCGTTGCACAGCCCAAATGGCATAACGGTAAATTGGTATAAGGGTCTTCCAAAAACTGAAAAAGCTGTCTTTTCTTTACTAGATTTCTCGAGGGGTATTTGCCAAAAGGCATCCTTAAGGTCAATAGCAGAAATATACCGAGTATCATTGAGACGCATCAATAAACCTTCAATATTAGGAATTGGATAAGCATCTTTGACGGTTACTTTATTTACATCCCGACTATCAAGGCACACTCTAACCTTACCTGGTTTCACAACCGTTGTTATGGGTGATGACCAAGGACTTTGACTTTCCTCAATTACCCCTAAACTAATCATTCGGTCGAGCTCTTCATAAAGCAATTTCTGTTTAGCTGAAGATATGGGATAATGTCTATGCTTGACTGGCTTTAAATTGCCAGTATCTATGACATGTGAAATAAGATCTGTTTTACCTAAACCAAATTGCTGAAAGGAAGGGAATAAAGACTTTACATTTTCCATTTGTTTTAGCTCTACTTCGTTCAATGTGTGATTATTAGGATCAATAGCAGTTTCAAGCTCATGTATTTGAAAAGATAATGTAGTATCAAGTCCAAAAAGTTTCCAAAAATTGTATCCAAGATACAGCTTTTGACATAACCCAGGCGCGATATAAATTGTAATTGGTTCTGTTCTATCTTTGTATGTGATTGACGTATTAATTTTTCCAACAATAGGCATTGTGGAACCATTAGCAGTTTTAATAGATGAATTAAATTCTGACATTGTTATATTATGTTTAGATAGAAACTCCATAGAACCCGTTCCTAACACTGTTATAGTTGCACCGCTATCTAGTAAGCCACATATTTCTTCATTAAAAATATTAACAATAGTATAAGGTCTAATATCATCTTTATTGTTGGCTAAGATTGTACTCTCAACTGAGCGATGCTCATCCTTTAGTTCTTTGTGTCTCAGTCTTGTCTTAATAATTTTCCTAGGAAGTAACTCTGATATATTCTTATGTTCATCAAAAATTTTACATTTTGTGGACTGGTATTTTATCCATCTTTTGTGAAAACTTTCCCGCATTTCATCGGGAAACTCTTCTAAAATATTATCAATTGTACTATCTGGGTTTAAAATGTTACTAGTCAAGGATCCGGGAATATATATTGAACAAGACCCCCGGTATTCTTGTTCCTTTGACAGTTTCCCTCAGCACAAGCTGGGCAATTTGATATGACAAAATTATCTTTACCACATTTATAAAAAAAATTCGGCCAGATTTTTGCAAAACAAGTTATATCTGAAGGATTTTTTCCATTTCTCTTTAATGAAACTAATGCTTCTACAAATGATTCTGAAGAAGTTTTTTCAGCGAATTCCTCATTTTCATGTTCGATTTCACTTACTTTGTGTTTGAATAAAACTTTATTAAAGCCTACTTCAATCTTTGAAGCATTTTTCTCAGCATGTCTACATTCCAACAAAAATTCTGACAAAGATGAAGTTGACAAATTGAAGACAAATATTAACAATTTACTAGAAACGTTTCTCTTCATAATCTCTATTAAATCCCTATCAGTTCTTGGCGTCCTCATTCGGGAATTTAGATCTAGAACTGCGTAAAAAAATTGGTCAAAATATTCATTGCTCTTTTGAACCCTGTTCATTATCCGGTGTTCTAAGTCATAATCAGTTTCTGCAGAACGAAACTGAATTTCCAATGCAGATTTCAAAGAAATCCAAGTTGCACCTGGATTTTTGATAATCCATTGAAAGTACCAAGTATTAGCACGACCTTTCAGTAAAATATAGAGATTATCAACGATTTCCTTCTTATCAAAATTTTGAGTTAAAGATAAGTGTTCAAAGCGTTTTAGAAAATCATCAACTCGTAGTGTATTTTCATCTCCAGAAAAATAAAGATTCCATCGATGCATTTCCAAACGACTACTCCGGCCACCAGAAACATGGAAATTTTCGACATTGCGTGTAAGTTGATTTACACTATTTTTTTCCTCTCGATGGAATTCCTGATATTTATTCTGGGAAATAGTATCACGACGTTCATTGTTCAAGATTTGATTTGGTATAATAGATGTAACCATATCAGAAACCGATCGATTGATTCTATTAAATAAATGTTCTTCTAAACTTGTCAAATGTAAAACAAGCTAAGCTGTTCTTCTACTTTTTCTGCAATTAATGTATTAACATTATCAATATTTAAATTATCTGTCTCCTTTTCAATATTTCCTTTAGAACGAAAAAATAATTTACCTTCTACATCTATCATTGTCGTATTTAAGTCTTCACCAATCAATGATTCGTTCGAGCCTGTGACGTTAGAATTACCTGGTAAATCATTCATGGACTTAGCCATATTTCTCATTATGCGTCTCTGAGACATTATAAAAAAATTTAAATTTCAAACAAACAAAAAAAAACACCTTTAAAACAAAATGAACTGTTAACGAAAACAATATAATGAAATAAAAATATTATATTATTAAATAATTACTGTTTAAAAAAAATATTCATATATTTTCCAAAAGAAAACGTATCAATCCAAAATTTCCGTTTTTGATAAATTACAATGAAACCATAAAATATTCTGAGTTGTGGGTCATATGAGCTGATGTACTTAAAACAAAACAAAATAGAGGCAAAACATTCGGAGAAATAAAAGATTAGAATTTCAACAACATCTAATGTTCATTTAAGAAAATTTAGGTTTGCTGAGACACAATCTAACCAACATGCAAGTGACCAAATATGTTAACAACTTTTAATAGATAAAAAAAATTAATTAAGTACACAATTAAATACACAATTATAATATATATTTGGATATACTAAAAACATTTCACTATACAAAATCATATAAAAATTTACACGGAGTTTCGTTGGGCGCCATTGTTACTAGTTTCCTAGTCTAGCTCTTTCCGGGTCTCCCTAGTGCTGTACATTATCATCCGAATATTTTGCGGGAGACTAGATGTTGGGTACTCCTAACCTATACCCACCCCATTGACAATAGATGTCACCTTTGATTATCTCATAGTCTTTTCTTTTTGAAATAATCCCTAACTAATATTAGTTATCTGCTTATTTTATGTGTACATTAATTTTGCCCATTATACCCACAACTCTTAATTAAATAAATTATTCCAACATTATTTTTAAAACAAACATTTAGAATTCATTTATTATACATTGTTATGTTTATAATTATTTAATTTATTTATAATAAGAAAATGAATATATATGTACATATGTATCTATAACATATTGAATTTGCGAAACAAAAAAAAGTATATATTTACATAACACAAAAACAAAATTCAAAGTCAATATGTTAATATTATTTATTTAAAATTTGAGATTAATTTAATTTTCCATTTACATTTCTTTGATAATAATAACTTACCCAGACTTCTCACGATGATATGGCCATATGATCTTTGTCGAAGATGGTTTATTAAACAATTAATAATAATAGTAGAAAAGGGATAATAATTTAATGTAAAAAAAATTAACCAATTTAAAAAAAAAATAATATTATTGAAATTTATTATATGCAAAAAAAAAAATAAGATTTTGTTATATATATTTTTTTTGTTCTTAAAGAGCTGTACGCAGCTTGTTAAGGAATCTTAACAGAAAATTTTCATATATTTCTTAAAGAAAAAAAAGCACAAAAGTACCTTTCAGTGCAACGCTAGAAATCAGCTGTTTTCTGTCAATTATTAAGAATTGTGAAATTGAAAACAAATCAATTCTTAGGTTCTACTTTATTTGGCCTGCTAAACGCTTTTTAAGCTCAGTATCAAAATTACCCATCCGCTTCTTGTTTTTTTTTGCCGAATTTTGTTCGTTTTTTCCCAGGTTTGCAACTGAAAAATAACTTTTATTTTTTTTAGCATATTACATTTTGTTTATGCTTACCTCTCCTGTCAAAATTCCTTTCAGAAAGAACAAAAAATTTGATATTCCTGCTCAAAGCCTGGGTTGCCTTACTTCATTTACGTAAAAAAAAGTAGTAAAAACAATACTACTTTTTTAAAAAGCTGCGGACTATCAACAGAAATTTTTTGACAGAAAAATTCCTTAAGCATTTCTGAAGCGTTTTTTTATATGAAGTTTTTGATTCCTTAGCAAGCTGCGTACAGGCCTTAAGGTTTCACCAGCTTCTTTTTTCAATTTCAATCCAAAAATTGCGGGTTTCCTTTCTTATGAATGTTGCAAGTTTCAAAATTGTTCAATTTAACTTTCACCAATTTTATCTATACTAATATAATAACGAGGTAATGTGTGTTTGTTTGTTTGTTTGTTTGTTTGTAGGGGGTAATCTCCGTAACTAGCCATCTGATCTTCCTGAAATTTTCACAGAGTCTTACTGCGGATATGGGAAGTACTATAGGCTATAATTTTTTTAATATTTTTAGTGGGCGTGGCACCTCCCACACAAAGTAAATTTTTAATATCATATATATAAAGTACTATGATAGAGAGAGCTTTGAAAATTTATCTTAGGTCATCTATTATTAACGTGAGTAGTCAGACAAAAAAATGGGCGGGATTGGACAAATGCGCATGGTACCCCTATACAAACTTAATATTAAATGTGATATATCTGAATTACTATGTTAGTGAGAGCCTTGGGACTTGCGTGAGCCTTTTCGTAACAATTCGGAAGGGGGGGAGGGGTAGGGTGTAGCGAAGCGCACCGGGTTACATCTAGTTTTTAATATATTTCTTTTGTAATGATTTTCTTCAGTTCATTCTATTAATAAAGATACTTTCTTTATTTGTACAGAAGTTCGCATGTACTCGTACTTATACAAAATTTACAATTTCAAAATTCATAAAAAAATTTTATCATAACTTTAATTATTTATATTGTTTTATTGTCAATATATATGTATATGTATCACATTATTTATAAATTCTTTATTTTATCCATTTCCATAAAACTTCTAAAATTTTCTATATTTGAGTTTTATTTTTCAGCACACTCTCAAGAGTTTACTTTTCTTTTTCAAGAATCAGCAACAATTGTCTTTTTAATTAAAAAAAAATGTCAAAAACATTTTCATTCTTTTCAAAGAATCATTGATTTAAAAAAAATAAAAATTAAAATATTTTGCAAAGTAAATATTATGTCAAGTTAAATTTTCTTTCAAAATTCCACAACCGTAACAAACCAAAACATTTTCAAAAACAAAGCAAAAAAAAAAAATGTTTTGCGAATCTCTGCATAAAATACATGGAGGTGTTTCTAACGTGTGGCTCGACCCACGATAACAGAAAAACTAGCCGGGCATAGGAATCATTGTCGGATATCTTTAGCATGGTAAACTCCAATTATTCTACCAGTTAAGTCCGTCAGTTTGTACTTACAATTCCCTACACATGAATGTATACGTGACTTTACAAATTTCGGAGCCAGTTTTGCATTAAATAGTTGTCTAAAATCACTTGCTTGAAAATTTCTCCTATATACCTCTTGTCCAGGAACAAACCTAACATTCCGAACACCTCTGAGGGTATAAGTTTTCTCCGCTTTTTCATAAGCTTTTCGCATATTCTTAACAATTAAATCATCTATTAGTTTAATATGATCTGGTTTCGTCACAACTTCCAATTCACCATCATTTACTTTGCCCAGTTCTTTGAGTACAGGGTATGCTGATCCATGTACTATCATGTTCCGACCAAAAAGGGCATAGTAAGGGGTAGTACCTATCGACTCATGAACAGAACTACGTAGTGAAAGTGCAATGGACGGTAGATTTTCATCCCATTTAGTGTGGTCTGAATTTATGTATGCACGAATTGCACCTAAGATGGAACGATTTACCCTTTCAGATGCATTACTTTGAGGGGAATAAACTGCGTTGAATATTTGGCGAAAACCATATGCTTGTGCCATGTTTGAAAACTCTCTACAAACAAACTGTTGACCATTGTCACTGTGCATAATTTCTGGTACTCCGAAAACTGAAAATACATTCATTTCTAAGAACTTAATAATACTGGTTGCATCAGCTTTCCCCAGAGGATGAATAAAAACAAATTTGCTGAAATGATCTAGTACGACCAATATATGGGTATTATTACTCTTAGATCGAGGATATGGTCCCAAAAGATCAATATAAAGCTTTTGAAAAGGTCTCTCTATAGCAGATTGTTCTCCCATTGGTGGACGTGTGATGAAATTTGGTGCCTTCGTTATGGTACAAATTTCACATTTACGTATGAATTCACGAACTTGAACCGCCATATTTGGCCAGTAATATTTTTCACGTAAACGCCCTAATGTTTTGGCAATGCCATCATGAGATGCTTGAGGTGGTTCATGTGCAGACTTTATGATTGATTCCGTCAATCCACCAGGAATCCATAATTTATACACTAATGTATCACTAATTTTCTCACCAGATGTAAATGTTGTTCGTTTAAACACATATTTTCCAGAAACCTTTATGTCAGGTAAAGAATTACAATTAGACTCACAATTTTCCCTTAGTGTTTTATAATCATCACTGTTGAACTCAGGAGAATTAAGGTCAACATCCACCACACATAAATGGAGTTCTGAAACTTCATCGAAGAAGGATCTCGAAAGAGCGTCAGGAACTACATTATCAACTCCTTTTCGGTGTTCAATTTCAAAATCATATGAAGTCAACGCCATACTCCATCGAGCCAATCTACCAGACAAATCACGTTGGTTCATCAACCACCTCAGACTAGCGTAGTCAGTAATTATCTTGAAAGGTTGCATTTCTAAATACGGTCGAAATTTTTTTACTGCAGTTACCGCAGCTAAACATTCAAGTTCTGTTACAGAATAGTTTCTTTGGCACTTATTAATTTTTTTTTGAAAAGTAATATATGGGTCGTTCATTTCCTTTATTATCTGCTTGGCAAAGAACTGCTCCTAATCCTGACTTCGATGCATCACATTGAACTATAAATGGCTTTGTGTAATCTGGGTGTACCAAAACAGGGGCGATAGTTAACAGGTGTTTAAGTTTACAAATTGCATCTAAGGCATCAGTAGTCATCTCAAATTTTGTACCCTTTTTAATTAAATCTGATATTGGAGCGGCAATATCAGAGAAATTTTTTAAGAACTTTCTATACTAGTTTGCCATTCCCAAAAATTGGCGAACTTCACGAGTAGTACGAGGAATTTTAAAATCCCGAATTGCTTGAACTTTTGAATCTGAAGTTTTAAGTACACCGTTACCTACGATATATCCCAAGTAGTTGACTTCCTTCATACAAAATTTAGATTTTTGGACATTAATAGGCAAACCACTTTTCCGCAAACATTCCGCAACAATTCTCAAAAGCCTCACATGTTCCTTAAAATTTCCCGAAAATATAAGAAGGTCATCTAAATACATAAATACACGCTCACGAAGTTCTGAAGGAATAACCTTATCCATAAGTCTCATCATAGTCTGCGGGGCATTGCACAGCCCAAATGGCATAACCGTAAATTGGTATAAGGGTCTTCCAGAAACTGAAAAAGCTGTCTTTTCTTTACTAGATTTCTCGAGGGGTATTTGCCAAAAGGCATCCTTAAGGTCAATAGCAGAAATATACCGAGTATAATTGAGACGCATCAATAAACCTTCAATATTAGGAATTGGATAAGCATCTTTGACGGTTACTTTATTTACATTCCGACTATCAAGGCACACTCTAACCTTAACTGGTTTCACAACCGTTGTTATGGGTGATGACCAAGGACTTTGACTTTCCTCAATTACCCCTAAACTAATCATTCGGTCGAGCTCTTCATAAAGCAATTTCTGTTTAGCTGAAGATATGGGATAATGTCTATGCTTGACTGGCTTTAAATTGCCAGTATCTATGACATGTGAAATAAGAACTGTCTTACCTAAACCAAATTGCTGAAAGGAAGGGAATAAAGACTACATTTTCCAGTTGTTTTAGCTCTACTTCGTTCAATGTGTGAATATTAGGATCAATAACAGTTTCAAGCTCATTATTTGAAAAGATAATGTAGTATCAAGTCCAAAAAGCTTCCAAAAATTGTATCCAAGTTACAGCTTTTGACATAACCAAGGCGCGATATAAATTGTAATTGGTTCTGTTCTATCTTTGTATGTGATTGACGTATTAATTTTTCCAACAATAGGCATTGTGGAACCATTAGCAGTTTTAATAGATGAATTAAATTCTGACATTGTTATATTTTGTTTAGATAGAAACTCCATAGAACCCGTTCCTAACACTGTTATAGTTGCACCGCTATCTAGTAAGTCACATATTTCTTCATTAAAAATATTAACAATAGTATAAGGTCTAATATCATCTTTATTGTTGGCTAAGATTGTACTCTCAACTGAGCGATGCTCATCCTTTAGTTCTTTGTGTCTCAGTCTTGTCTTAATAATTTTCCTAGGAAGTAACTCTGATATGTTCTTATGTTCACCAAAAATTTTAGATTTTGTGGACTGGTATTTTATCCATCTTTTGTGAAAACTTTCCCGCATTTCATCGGGAAACTCTTCTAAAATATTATCAATTGTACTATCTGGGTGTAAAATGTTACTAGTCAAGGATCCGGGAATATTTATTGAACAAGACCCCCGGTATTCTTGTTCCTTTGAAAGTTTCCCTCAGCACAAGCTGGGCAATTTGATATGACAAAATTATCTTTACCACATTTATAACAAAAAATTCGGCCAGATTTTTGCAAAACAAGTTATATCTGAAGGATTTTTTCCATTTCTCTTTAATGAAACTAATGCTTCTACAAATGATTCTGAAGAAGTTTCTTCAGCGAATTCCTCATTTTCATGTTCAATTTCACTTACTTTGGGTTTGAATAAAACTTTATTAAAGCCTACTTCAATCTTTGAAGCATTTTTCTCAGCACGTCTACATTCCAACAAAAATTCTGACAAAGATGAAGTTGACAAATTGAAGACAAATATTAACAATTTACTAGAAACGTTTCTCTTCATAATCTCTATTAAATCCCTATCAGTTCTTGGCGTCCTCATTCGGGAATTAAGATCTACAACTGCGTAAAAAAATTGGTCAAAAGATTCATTGCTCTTTTGAACCCGGTTCATTATCCGGTGTTCTAAGTCATAATCAGTTTCTGCAGAACGAAACTGAATTTCCAATGCAGATTTCAAAGAAATCCAAGTTGCACCTGGATTTTTGATAATCCATTGAAAGTACCAAGTATTAGCACGACCTTTCAGTAAAATATAGAGATTATCAACGATTTCCTTCTTATCAAAATTTTGAGTTAAAGATAAGTGTTCAAAGCGTTTTAGAAAATCATCAACTCGTAGTGTATTTTCATCTCCAGAAAAATAAAGATTCCATCGATGCATTTCCAAACGACTACTCCGGCCACCAGAAACATGGAAATTTTCGACATTGCGTGTAAGTTGATTTACACTATTTTTTTCCTCTCGATGGAATTCCTGATATTTATTCTGGGAAATAGTATCACGACGTTCATTGTTCAAGATTTGATTTGGTATAATAGATGTAACCATATCAGAAACCGATCGATTGATTCTATTAAATAAATGTTCTTCTAAACTTGTCAAATGTAAAACAAGCTAAGCTGTTCTTCTACTTTTTCTGCAATTAATGTATTAATATTATCAATATTTAAATTATCTGTCTCCTTTTCAATATTTCCTTTAGAACGAAAATCTAATTTACCTTCTACATCTATCATTGTCGTATTTAAGTCTTCACCAATCAATGATTCCTTCGAGCCTGTGACGTTAGAATTACCTGGTAAATCATTCATGGACTTAACCATATTTCTCATTATGCGTCTCTGAGACATTATAAAAAAATTTAAATTTCAAACAAACAAAAAAAAAAACCTTTAAAACAAAATGAACTGTTAACGAAAACAATATAATGAAATAAAAAAAATTATATTATTAAATAATTACTGTTTAAAAAAAATATACATATATTTTCCAAAAGAAAACGTATCAATCCAAAATTTCCGTTTTTGACAAATTACAATGAAACCATAAAATATTCTGAGTTGTGGGTCATATGAGCTAATGTACTTAAAACAAAACAAAATAGAGGCAAAACATTCGGAGCAATAAAAGATTAGAATTTCAACAACATCTAATGTTCATTTAAGAAAATTTAGGTTTGCTGAGACACAATCTAACCAACATGCAAGTGACCAAATATGTTAACAACTTTTAATAGATAAAAAAAATTAATTAAGTACACAATTAAATAAACAATTATAATATATATTTGGATATACTAAAAACATTTCACTATACAAAATCATATAAAAATTTACGCGGTGTTTCGTTGGGCGCCATTGTTACTAGTTTCCTAGTCTAGCTCTTTCCGGGTCTCTCTAGTGCTGTACATTATCATCCGAATATTTTGCGGGAGACTAGATGTTGGGTACTCCTAACCTATACCCACCCCATTGACAATAGATGTCACCTTTGATTATCTCATAGGCTTTTCACTTTGAAATAATCCCTAACTAATATTAGTTATCTGCTTATTTTATGTGTACATTAATTTTGCCCATTATACCCACAACTCTTAATTAAATAAATTATTCCAACATTATTTTTAAAACAAACATTTAGAATTCATTTATTATACATTGTTATGTTTATAATTATTTAATTTATTTGTAATAAGAAAATGAATATATATGTACATATGTATCTATAATATATTGAATTTGCGAAACAAAAAAAAAAGTATATATTTACATAACACAAAAACAAAATTCAAAGTCAATATGTTTATATTATTTTTTTAAAATTTTGAGATTAATTTAATTTTCCATTTAAATTTTCAAAAATTTCTTTGATAATAATAACTTCCCAAACTTCTCACGATGATATGGCCATATGATCTTTGTCGAAGATGGTTTATTAAACAATTAATAATAATAGAAAAGGGATAATAATATAATGTAAAAAAAATTAATCAATTTAAAAAAAAAATAATATTATTGAAATTTATTATATGCAAAAAAAAAATAAGGTTTTGTTATATATATTTTTTTTTTGTTCTTAAGGTTTCACCAGCTTCTTTAATCAATTTCAATCCAAAAATTGCGGGTTTCCTTTCTTATGAATGTTGCAAGTTTCAAAATTGTTCAATTTAACTTTCACTAATTTTATTTTTAATATATTTCTTTTGTAATGATTTTCTTCAGTTCATTCTATTAATAAAGATACTTTCTTTATTTGTACAGAAGTTCGCTCGTACTTATACAAAATTTACAATTTCAAAATTCATAAAAAAAATTTATCATAACTTTAATTATTTATATTGTTTTATTGTCAATATATATGTATATGTATCACATTATTTATAAATTCTTTATTTTATCCATTTCCATAAAAATTCAAAAATTTTCTATATTTGAGTTTTATTTTTCAGCACACTCTCAAGAGTTTACTTTTCTTTTTCAAGAATCACCAACAATTGTCTTTTTAATTCAAAAAAAAATGTCAAAAACATTTTCATTCTTTTCAAAGAATCATTGATTTAAAAAAAATAAAAATTAAAATATTTTGCAAAGTAAATATTATGTCAAGTTAAATTTTCTTTCAAAATTCCACAACCGTAACAAATATTTATAGCGGATTTCCCGTAAAATTGGACATATGGCAATAAAGTGCAGAATATTTTCCGTTTCATTTCTATTACATAAAGAGCATATGCGGGGCCTATGTGTCTGAAATCTAGTTCCATTGAGCTCAATCAGGTCACACCTGGTTTTAAAGATGTAGCTTACTGCCGTCGTATTATTATAGATTTCGAAATATGTTTGTTGCTCCTTGTAGTTAAGTTTTGAATAAAAACGATTTGTTCTGGTTGCCTGTAGTAAGTGGTTTTCTCTTTCTTTTCTTTTTAGCCCAGTTAGTATATCAATTCTTAGACGTTACCAGTTCTCTCTTGAAACGCATTAAGAAATTTGTATTGTAGTTACATCACAAGCCAGTTTTTCTATGTGTTTATACCAATACGATTTTTTTTCTATTGTGAGTTTGGTTAGTTTACTTGGTAAGCGGTTATCGTTATAATCAAATAAGGTCTTTATTATATATCTCAGATGTAAATCAAGAGTGTATATATAGTTATTTTCAATACCAGTTTCTAACATCAATGCGTACGTTGGGGTAAATGCAGGTAGCTTAAGTATCTTTTTTAAGAAAAAGCGTTGAAGTTTGTCTACCTCTTCAAACAACGAATATCCCCATACTTGGGCACCATATGACTGGATTGCACGACACACTGATTGAAATAGATTCCATTTTGCCTTTAATCCGATTTCTTTTTTTGATAAAAATTCTTTCCAAGTGGCGTTTATATTGTTTTTAGCAGATTTATTCCTTTTTTCTATATGTTTGCTAAACGACATTTTAGGTGATATTGTTACTTCGAGATAAGTATATTCGTTTGTCACTCTGATAGGCTCCCCCTTAAATAACCATTGTTCACGAGCAGAAATTCTGCCCCCATTTCTCAGTATCATCATTTCGGATTTGTTCAAATTTAGCTCTAGATTCCAAATTTCACAATATGTTTCTAGCCATTTAATCATAGATTGCATTGTGTTTATATCCTCTGCCAAAATCACGATATCATCAGCATACATTAAAAGTCTGATATTTTCTGTGCCCACATTAACACCTCCTCCTATATAATCATGTAAATCATTGAGATACACCGAAAAAAGCGTTGGAGATGATATACATCCTTGTTTTACACCGGACCCTGTTTCAAACTCCTCAGACAGTTCTTCTCCGTTCCAAACTTTAAACTTTGTATGGCTGTATATACTTTCTATCATTTGAGAAAATTTTGTTGATACGCCAATGCATTGCAGTTTATATATAAGCGACTTTCTCGAGACTTTGTCAAAGGCTGCTCTAAAGTCCACAAAAAAGGCATATAATTTCTTTTTTTCATTAAATTTAAGATGAGCAATCGCTGCTAAATTGTACAGATTATCAGAAGTTGAGTACCCTTCCCGGAAACCAGCTTGAAATTCTGTTATTATATTATGGTTGTGTAGCCATTGGTTAAGCCTAGTATTCAAAATACTCATAAATGTTTTTGCTACGGTATTCATAAACGCTATTCCACGATAATTATTTGTGTTCTCCCTTTCTCCCTTTTTAAAAATTGGAAAAATTATACTGTTTGTGACGTTTCATATATAATGTTGCATTTTTGAGAAATTCATAACTTACGCGATCTTCTCCCGGAGCTTTATTGTTTTTTTGCCTTTGCCAGTACATATTTTATTTCGACGATGTTTATTGGGTGATCTAAAATATCGTCTGAATAAAACATTGCTGCATACATAATATTGTTTGATGTTTGTGGTGGATTTAACAACTTAAAGAAGTATTGTTTGAATTCATTTGCATGTATTCCAGGGTTTGCTTGTCTTTCTACATTCTTGATTTCCTTTACTAGGTTCCACCAGTCTTTATTGTTTTTAACTAGATTTATTTGATTATATATACATTTATAATACTCTTTTTTACTATATTCACATGTTTCTTTGTACTGCTTGTTTTTAACAAGATACTTTTTCTTGTTATCTTCTGTGGGATTCTGACGATATTGATACAATGCTTCAAAGGATTTTTCTCTTAAGTTTTTACATCTGTAATTAAACCATTTATTTTCCCTATATAATTGCGTTTTTCCTACTTGGTTGTTGCTGTTAGAATTTGCCGAGTTTATATTGCATTGTATGTATTAAATCTTTTAAATCCAAATTATTTTTAAACTGTTTTATGGTGCATAATTCTTGATTAAGATTTTCTTTATATTTCTCTGTTTTTCTGTCATCCCATCTAAGTTTTGGAAGTAAATTCATCGAATTATCGACAGCTATTACTTTTACATTTATGTTTAAAGTTATAGGTATGTGATCAGACCAAGGTTTATTTTCTACCACAAAGGACTCAACCGATTCTAAATTATCATGAGCCAAAGCACAGATATCATTAACCGATTTGCCAACACCACTCATAAAAGTGAAATTTCCATATTCATCACCTCTTGTACATCCATTCATAATATGTAAACCAAAATCTTGACAAAGTTCAAGAAATGATCTACCCTTAGCTTCAATTTGTGTATCTCTAGAATTTCTGATGTCAAGGCCAGCTTTAAAAGTGGATTTCATAAACTCGTCTAGGTATTGTTGTTCGTTTCCTATTCGGATATTTAAGTCTCCAATTAGGATGAGATTTTCCACACATTCAATTGTTAGGAAGTTTTTTACTATTTCAAAACTATCATACCAAGTAGCTGCTCTTAGATATAATGGCATTATATTTATTGTCTTAACAGAGGTTTTAATGATAATTAGCTCAACAGTTTCTTTTACTCTAAACTCGTATGAAATATTGTACTTTTTAAGTTCTTTTTTGACGCCATATACACAACCTGCAATTGCTCTTCCAAATCTACTATTTCTGTCCGCTGCTTTCCAATATGTATCATAACCACTGAAAAATTTTTTAAATCTGACTACCTTATCTTCCGTTATATGAGTTTCTAATAAAACAAATATATCGCTAGTTTTAATAAATTGAAAAAAATCATTTTGCAAAACTTTATTTTCTAAACCATGACAGTTATATGACAAAACTTTTAAAGACATTGAAATATTTTCATTACAGATGCATTTAGGTTTTACAATTTTACTTTTAGGACATTTTTTATTTATTTCTTTATTTTTTAATGGTTTTTTGAGTTTTTTGAGTTTAAATTAGATAAAATTTCATTATAATTTATAGAGATTGGATCAAAGTATCTCCAAATATTTTTTTGAGAGTTTTGACTCCGTCCTGCTTCTCGCATATCAGCTGTTTATTTTTGTTTCACCAGAACCAATTTTCTGTAATTTTCATTCTATCATTTCTTACTAATATACGATGATCGTTGTTCACGTCTAGAATAAGTTATTTAAGCTGGAGAAAAACACGTTTATCTTTTTGTTTATCGCTGTTTAAATCGCGTTCCACAATGATTTTGGTACCCGATAAATTTTTTGAATTTTGGAAAATCTCCTTTATAATTTCTCCTGAACTAAATTCAGCAATCACCCCAATTTTCTCGTCTCTCCATACATTTTTTTGGTTGATAAAATGTTAATTTCATTTGAAAGTTTAAGATCATCTTTACAACACTCTTTTACAGCTCCTTCTAAAGAGTTATTGGATGGCACACCTTTAAAAACAACATTGTTCCGTTTAACATAATCTTGAAGGTACATAATTTGATAATGATCCTTCTCCTTTTCATCTCTGAGCTGCTTAATCTCGTTTTTAAGAACTTCATTTTCTGATTTTAAGTGATCAAATTTAGAGCCAAGGTCGTTTACATTTGTCTTAATTTCATCAATATCTTGTTTTGTTGGAATATTTTTTGTTTATCATCCATTAAAGTTGACGTAAGAGTAATTAATTCGGTAACTGCCATTGTTCCAACTGAAACTTCCATATCATTTTTATTTGGGGAAATATTTGCAAGTTTACGTTTAGCCGATGGTGTATCTGCCATATTGGGACAGTATTACAGTAATTTGGGCTTATGACTTATTTGAGCAAAGCAAGAAATAGCAGAGCCATAAACCGGAAACAGAATTGTAGAAAAAAAATTGTTGCCTACCTTAGGGATCAGTTTATAAATACTGAAAGCTTTTGATTTTTAATGTTTTTATGTAAAATTTTAACATAAAACTGTTTAATATTAACGTTTAATTAAGGATCCGGCAAGGCTTAACAATTGAATAAAATAGGTCTCCACTTACAGCTGATTGATTTTTGTTTCTTTTTTTTTATGTATGTATAAATTTTCACTTTTTTTTCTTTATGTAGTTAACTTGATAACTTTAACACATTTTAAATCATTTGTTTTTTATTACAACTTTAATGTTTTTTGACAATATTGTTCTAAATGTCTTTCTTCACAACTTCTTTATTAATTTTATACACTAGCATTACTTTTAATAGGTCTGGCAATATTTATAACCTGGTTAAGTTTGAGATTGCAGTTAGCCCTAAAATTCTTCATTATAGTATCCCTCTTAATACATTGTTTAGTATTATTAATATAGAAGTCCTTTTGTTATCCAAGTTCAAAAGTTAACATCGAATTCCGACAAATTTACGCCACACGATTTTCAATAGAAATAGCCACCTGCTACAAATCATCAGTTTCTACATTCTCGGATGGAGTCCCAGTAAAAATTATATCAGGACGGTTTAGCTCTCTAGTTTATTTAGTTTTAAGGCAGTTTCCATTTCAAAGCTATTGCTATGGCTCAACGGTTTGACAAAATTTTTTTTATTTCACTCAACTTAAAAAAATTTGTGAGATCTCGAAGCTGCTTTTTTTGAGCATTAAACTTATTCCCAAATGGATTAATTGATGTTTTCTTCACACATGCATCCAAATGAAAAACCAGGGGTCGAATCGTCGCATTCGTTATCGAAAATTTTCGATCAAAATTAGTTTTTATTTTCCAAAATAGAATACTAATAGTAATTTTACTCTGTCACAGCGCACGAGTTATGGTCCATAGTTGATGGTAAAAGTGAAACGAGGTCTGACGATTGTCTTACATATATTGGGCCATTGCTGAGGTGTGCTTTATAACACAGTTGTAGTATTGGAACGTGCTTCACAAGGTGCACATAATGCACTCATTTTTCTTACAACTGGTCGAGCATGACCTACATGTGAGTGCCATTCTCTATTTATTCTAATTATAATATTGGTTAATGAAAAATATGGTTTGCCGGTTTTGAAGTTAGGGTGACGAAAAATATTAAGATCTTCACAAAAATTGTTTTTAAAGTGCTCTAAGCATTAAACTTTAATTTCTGTTGAAATTGTTTGTAAATATTATTTGGTTTGTTAGAAATCAAGTCAATTGATATTGCTTTACTTAGAAATGGTGGTGCCACCTTTATATTTATCTCTGATTGTTGTATCTAGAATCGTTTTGATATTTTCGTGCGTATGGATGATTGGTCCGAAATACCTTTATCCAATATACTGAGGTTGTCAGCATCTATATGCGGAATTTGTTCTTAAGTATAATATATAAAAAGAAATAAAAATTTCTAGCACAACGTTTTTTTTTTGTACTATTAGTAATATATATTATTAGAGATAATAATCAGTATTGGTCTCGGGTTTACAAACAAAGAAAAAATCGGGTTATCCAATTTCCATAAAAATGTCTAAAACGGTGACATTTTTTTAGTTGGATGTCGTTTGATGTAATTTTTTAAGAAGACTACAAAAATATTATACTTTTTGGAATCACGTATGTCGCAAAATTTTCAAGACCATTAAATTTTATACTTTTTTAATCACAGTTATAACCGCGCATATTTCTAATTATTGACTTAACTCAATTTTTGTATTTTCTTATACCATTATTTTAAGGGCGTTCCAGTTTTAATATTAGCAAACAAACAAGACTTACCTGGTGCTCGTGAACCCAAAGAATTGGAAAAACTTTTAGGATTGCACGAACTTCTTTCGCCAACGCCAATGCATATTAGTTCAACTTTTAAATCATGTTCGTCATCAACTGGAAATATTGTTGCACGTGTGAATGCGGTGGAAGAAGAAGCAGCCGTTATAAATTCATCTACCTCTAAGATATCAAATTCTCTATCTCCACCAACTTCCCAAAATAATACCTGCTTAGCTAAGGATCTTGTCCCCTCTCTAAAGAATTACTCCTCAACATCATTGTTAGAATCAAAACATTACCAACTAAAACTACAGCATACTTCTAAAAAATCATTGCTAACTCAAGAGTTCCAATCAGTCCTGATAACGCATCAATCCTCTCCATCGTCCTTAGTTTGTACACCTACATTATCATCAATATCCTGCTGTAATATAACCAATTATAGCAACCATGGTGACAATAGTTCTTCAAAGCTAATAACTTCTGTAACAACACCTAATATAAATGACTCATCAAAAATGCATGCAAGCAACATAACCAGAAGCATTGCTGAAAGCACTTCTATGCAATACAAAGGGTGGTTTATTCAACCAGCTTGTGCTATAACAGGAGAGGGTCTACAAGAGGGCCTCGAAGCTTTACACGATATGATTTTAAAGAGACGGAAATTAAAAAAAAATTATAAAAAGAAACGGTAATAGCTATCTTAGAAATATTCAATATTCAACTTAATTCAAATATTTGGTGTATTTTAAAAATCAATACTACTTCTTTCATATATTTATTTTAAGGGAAGCACCCGAGTACAAAGCCTGTTTTTTTAAAATTTTCATAATTTTCACATTTTGCTGATGTGTTAATAGTTACTGTTTCTAGAAACAAGAAACTACGATAGGGAGTTGTGACGACTCACAATTGTAGTTGTTCTAATGTGTTTATCATGAATTATTTTATTTTAAAGTTGGAAACATAACTGGGACGAACAACGAATTTTTCATTCCGAATATTAATCGTTAGAAATAAAAGACATTTGTGTATATGAAAATGCACACAATCACTGCGTCGAACGAAATACGTAGTGCGTAATGAACTCTGGTTTATTTATATTTCTTACGCCGACAAACGACGAATAAATTGGTGTATAGTGGCCATATTTTATTTTAGTGTTTCAAATGTTTTAATAAATGAAGTTATTTTTGTCTTCAAGAATTGTTTTATATTTTATTTATAACTATAAGTTAAAATCTATTTTTAATTATATAATTTTCTTTTACATAGTTTTTGTTAATATTTATTCTTTTTCGTTAATGTTTTTTTTTTTATACGGTCACACTATTAGTAGCAACATGTAAACAAAAATGACATAAAATTAATTTATTAATGATAATTTATGTAATTTTTTCAGAATTAAAAAAATTAAACGCTGTTGTACAAAAATAAAGGCTTTTACCATCGTGAACATTATGTTTACAATTGTAATAACTCGTACAAAGTTAAAAATTCTTTTATTCATATTTTTCTAATATTTATTTATATAAATTAAAAACAATTTCAAATGACGTTACAGCTGTTATGTGAATTTGTCGTAATAGTATTTCATTCGACGAATTTAGGCAACTAATTGTTGCCGACAAATTCGTCGAGTTGTGCGAAATTCGTCGTTCGTCTCAAGTGTGTTTCCACCTTAAAGCCGGTTAAAATATCTTCAATTTGAATAAAATAACTTTTTTAATGCGATTTGAAATCTTTTATCTGTGGCATTAGAACAATATCGTATATACACTTCAAAAATTAGTTTTGGCCATATTTAGTCCAGATTTTTTTTTAATTTTTACTAGTTTTCAAACAATAGAAAAATCATGAAAATCGGATAAAAATTACTTTCGCAATGGTTTTCAGAAAAGCGTGTTTAAGGTTTTACAAGCCAGATTTTGTATAACAAAATCTAGTAAAATGAGTTTCTAAACCGGGTACTCCCTTCCAATAAAAATAACAAAAATGCAAGTATTTTAAAAATTACTGTTCTGTCCACTATGCTTTCGAAAGAACTTGAAAGAACATGTTTGAAGAATTTGTATCTTAATTTAATCAAAAAATCTTTAAGGGAATGGAGATAAAATAATGTATAACACCCTTTCCGGAAATGCCGCACCTATTATTTATTTCATCATAAGAACAAACGTAATATAAGAAAAACGAACTTTAAAAGTTTTTGTTATTAGAAAACAGCTTACTTTTGTATGTGTGTAAACCAGTAAACTAATTTGGAAAATAAATTTAAATAAATCCAAACGTAAGTAAATTGTCAAAAAACTTAAAGCGTTAACTTCCTCTATATATATTAATGAATACCATGTTTTTATTTTGAAATACAGTTTTTACCAGCATTACATTTGAATGTAAAATGCAAAGTAATTAGTAATGGTTTTTAACATTAAGGTTTTCTTTTTTATTAATACCAAAGAAAATTGTAGTTATTTTTTAAATAAAATTATTGTCATAAAATGTTATGCAATTCATTTAGTTTTTGGAAGTGGTGTTTACTTTTGATTTTATTGCTACTGTTATAAAACTCTAGGAACCTTGCAATTTTATCAAGCAATCTTGTGTGTGGTTTGTTTGACATTAATGGGTGGCTAAACCATAGGATCGCTCTTCTTAAAATTTGCACAGTGTGAAAGTAAAATAAGCTATAATTTTTTTAAATATATGAAGTGGGCGTGGCACCTCCCATATATAAAAATTTTTTAAAATCACACATCTGGAGCTCTATGATATCAAGTGTCCTGAAACTTTGTAGTAGTACATAAATTAGTAATGTGAGAAGTCGGGCTAAAAATGGACGTTATCAAACCAGTAGGCTGGCACCTCCCATGGTATATACATGGTAAATACATATCATCATGGCCATCATATATCTAGAGTACAAAATGGGCGGGATTGGGTTAGTGGGCGTGGCATCTCCCATTCAAAAAATGTGTGAAAAATGGGCGGCATAAAACCAGTGAGCGTGGCACCTCCCACACATGGTAAATGCATATCATCATATATCTACAGTAATATGGCTGCCAGAATCTTGAAACTTTCTGCACGTCAATCGGTTGTTAATGCGTGTAGTCGTACCAAAAATGGGCGGGATTGGGTTTGAGGGCGTGGCACCACCGATACAAAAAATATTATCAGGAGTAATATAAACCCGACAGTCATAAACCAGGTGTGATTTTACGAATTTTGAGTGTGAGAAGGAAGTTATGTGAAAAATGGGCGGGATCAAACTAGTGGGCGTGCCACCTCCCAAACATGGTAAATAAATATCAGCATATATCTAGAGTACTATGGTGGCCAAAATTTTGACTCATTATGCACGTCAATCGGTTGTTAAAATGAGCAGTCGTTGCAAAAATTGGCAGGATTGGGTCAGTGGGCGTCGCACCTCCCATACAAAAAAAAAATCTGGAGTACTATAAACTCGACGGTATTGAAACTACGTGTGAGTTCACGAATGATGAGTTTGGGAAATTATGTAAAAAATGGGCGAGATCAAACCAGTGCGTGTGACACCTCCCATATAGAGATGCATAGAAATAAGTTATGTGGCAAAACAACGTTTGCCGGGTCAGCTAGTTTATAATATTTCTAAAATACCTTCGTATAATTTGCAACGTTAAAAATCTTGTTTTTTTTTTGCAAGTTTTCATTCAAATGCATGTTGTGAAGTTTATAAAAAAATTATCAATATGAAGATTGAGCAGTGTAAAAATAGATCTTTAGTCTCCTGAAGCAACCGTTATATAAAATACGGTGAATTGGGCACTTGAAAATTGTCGGCTTGAACGTGTCGGTGTTGATGATCAGTATGGTTTATTTTATAAAAGTGCCTCTTCATTCCAATTAAAAAAAAAAAACAAGTAAGAGTGATAAATTCGGCTGTGCCGAATCTTTTATACCCTCCACTAGCGTCTTAAACTCAATATTACAACTAATGTTGGCTACGGCTGTCACTTTAAGACTGTTGCCGATACTGAAACTTTAAATTCGAAGACCAATTAAATTAGTTTTTTAATTATTTTTCTTTTTGCTATTATAATTTCTTGTAATAAAAAAACCATGATTCTTGGCTAAAAATTTCCAGATATTAATAGTAAAGAAAAGCTAATTTTTAAATATTATTATCTGAATTAGCTAGTAATATGTTAATGTAAAGCTACATCTCATACAAAGAAACAGAAACAATTTTAAACAATCGACTAAGAAAGCGATTTATAGTTGATTTATTATAAGAGGTGTGCCTATGTAAAATATTATTGATAGTTACAAACATCACAATCTTATTAAATATTTTTTGTCAAACATTTTCTTCTTAACATGGTAATATATATTTTAAATTCTTTTTGGACCCACCTATTTCATAAAAAAGAATACATATGTATATATAAATTTGTAACAGAAACACATATAAAAACAATTAAAGGTGATGTATATAAAATTTAAATATACCGGGTGTTCGATTATATTCAAAATCAAAAATTACAAAAGCTATCCAAAAAAATTGTATATCAATTTTATTCTTTTTCTAGCCTTTATAAGTTTAATAAACATATTTTATAAAATGTTGCATTATGTTTAAAATCATTTTATAAAATAATAAAAATTAAAATTCAATCGAAATTTGTCAGAGTCACAAGTTATCCGTAAAGTAATTGAATATATCACAAACAATAACATGAGAGTACATGAAAATAGTGTAAATAGTTTGAAAACGCAAAATAAGTATAAACTTTTTTATTTCACTTCACAAGTGTAACTAACAATTATACAATAGAAAAAGTCTTTCTAGTTAAAAAGTGTCTTAAATATAACTGATGTTATAGATTTTGTGGATTCGAAATGGAATGGAAATATGTGCCAAATTTCCAACAGAAAATCTAACCACACTAACATCTAAAGTTTGAAGAAAATATCCTTTTTTTAATGATGTAATTATAATCGAATCATTTATCCTTTAAAGTGACTTAATACTTTTTGTTAATTGATTACACACAAGATATGTCATTTACCAAATTAAACTCATTTGATTTAAGCCAATAATATTTCTGTGTTTAATTCTAAAAAATGCCTACTTTAAAATGTCAAATTATATACATAGTTCAATTTATAATTTATACCATCTTCAATTTATAATGTTTAGTTTATAATTTTTAACTTAAAATTTTTACATATATTAATTTTTTATTTTTTAAATTTAAATTTTAAATTTTCCATTTTTCATATTTCATTTTTAATTTTGATTATTAATTTTTAATTTTTCTAATTCAATTTTTCTTTTTAATTTTTCAATTTTCATGTTCTATTTTCCATTTTTAAATTTTCCTTTCGTTTCGTTTTTCATTTTTCAAATTTCACTTTTAATTTCTAATTTTAAAATTTTCATTTTTCATTTCTCTTTTTTACTTTTTCATTTTCATTATTAATTTTTCTGTTTTCATTTTCCATTTTTCATTTTTCAAATTTCATTTTTATACCCTATATATAATGGGTATAATGACTTTGTGCTGCTGTTTGTAACTACCAAAAATATTTGACCTAGACCCATCTTTTATAATACCGATCGACTCAGAATCACTATCTGATTCGATTTAACGATGTCCGTCCGTGTGTCCGTCCGTCCGTCCGTCTGTGTGTCCATGTAAACCTTGTAATCAAACTGCAGGTCACAAATCTGGGTATATTTTGATGAAATTTGGTGTATAAGCTTTTATCGGCCATAGGATGAACGCTATTGAAATTGGTGAAAATAGATCCATGTTCAGACCTAGTCCCCATACAAATGACCCCTATGAAATCGACATAAATTGCCATACGATCCAAATTGTCATATAGATCTTACTCAAATTGGGTTTGTATGCGTTTATTACATCCATTAATGAGTAGTTCAAAAATGATCCCTATGGGACAACTCCTAGTCATAGGCCCCATATAGAGCTTCCCGATCTTCACTTAAATCTATCAAAAAACAAAAATATTGCACTGATTCTTCTCAAATTTTGTTTGTACATATTTTTTTAACATATAAGTGACTTTACCAAATATGGTCTGGATCGGTCCATTTTTCGACCTAGGCCCCATATAAATATAGCACACGATATGTACTTTTTCATATCGGCAGCCAATTGAATTAATAACAATGCCACTCAATTTAGTTCATGCTTTTTTTCTATATTCAATAAGTTGTACCGGAGAGATAGGGTCTCGTAACCATGGTATAGGGTATCGTAATTTTCTTAGTTGTTTTTTTTTGTGAATGAGCGTGATTTCAACAGACACACGGACAGACGGACTTCGCTATATCGACTCGAGCTGTGATAAGGAACATTTATGGGGTCAGAAATTAGATTTTCGATGCGTTACAAACGGAATGACAAATCTATATATAACCTCTGCCACTGTCGTTTGGAGGATACAAAAAAACATAAATGGAAATGGTAGACCCGAGGAACGCGGACGGGCACTATACTAATATCTTCATTCTCCATATTTGCTGGGCTTGAACATATAATTACCCATAAGTAAGGCAACATGCTATATCTTAATATATAGTTACGCTCATCAATGATTCGATGTATGTATGTGTAACGCTGTACATATACGTATACGTATGATACGTATTTGACATAAAATCCCTCATATTTCGAAAACTGAGCATCGTATAGCAAAATGGTTGACATATTTCCCCTTAGCCACAATACCTTATATGAATTGGGCAGAAAGTATTTCAATAGTTGCCAAACAGAAAAATTTTATGATTATACTTTTCTGCATCTGTATACCTATGCTGACATTCTAAACTTCTAAAAGTTGATGGAAAAGTTGTATGTACATGTCGGTAGATGTACTTTGTTTTTGTATGATGACAGACAAGATGCATGAATTAAAGTCGCATGTCCATACAGGATGTTTGGTGTTGAATTTGGAGAGTATTTATTTTTAGTTTAATATGCTGTTGATACATTTGTATACTTATAATGAATTTCGAAGTTTTATTTGGAAAATTACTTTTCAAAACGTCAGCATTTATAATTGAGTTTTTTTTTATGATATTAGTAGTGGCAATAGTCTGCTTATGGTTTCAAAAATCTTTTGTTTCGATATTAACTAATATAAAATAATTCAAACACATAAATTTGAACTGTACTAGTTTTTGTATATCTTTTTTTTGCCTTCAAGCACTTGTAACTTGAAGGTATACGATCGAATAATTAAAACACTTGAATTTTAATTACTGGATATTTATTTGAATTTTGTTGAATTATTTATACTAAAAATTATACATAAAAGTGCTGACTTAACTAAATATTGTTAAATTAAAATTTATGCTATATTGGGCAATAACAAAACAAAACTGCAAAAAAGTATGAATGTAATTCGATATATTAATAATAAAATTTACGTTAAATTGACCAATAAAAATAAAGATAATGTTAACTGCATAATATTAAACGTATTCACTAATTATTATAATTTGTTAGGGGAATTCTACACTCATTGAATTTATAAATAATAAGTGTTAACATTCTCTCCGCGTTGAATGGATGTTCAACAATTTTGTGGTGTTCTTATGTTGCCTAAACCTTTATAATGAAATCCTTGGCATTGGTGTCGGTGTTTCCAATTCATGTGATTGAAGTTCGATGTTTTCTGCATTCTTTTCCATAGACAATGTGTGTGTGTTGTTTTCGCCTGGTTATACACTTTTTACATCTAGACAGCATTATCGTTATTGTAACCAAACTAATTGACAGTGCCATGTATCCAATTGTATAACTGTGTTGCTGGTGGGACTTCAATTTATTGGGTAGTTCCATGATTTTTTGTTCTTGTAATGTTTTTTGTAAAGTTGTTAGCTGCTTAATATTTTGGGAATACTCATTCCTTAAGCTCGAATGATTGTTGTATATAGAGTGTGTTATATTCTTTTTTATAGCCAAATCCGGAATTTGGTAAGGCTTGTGTATGAAGATCTTACAGTACTCGAGATGGTTTGTAGGCCTTCCATAGTTGTAAACTCATGTTTAAGTATGCATTCTGGATCTGGCGTAAGCAACCCAGATCCCTTAATTGACAGATATAATGTCCTTGTTGCAAACAGTAGTGGCCCGTGATGATGACAAGGTTGCATATATCCATTGATTTCTTTTGTTGAGTGGTATTCATCTGGTAGTAGTTTTCTCCAGAGTGCAAGTTGGTGTTGTTTTGTTGCTGTATAGGTTTATTTCACACCCACATACCTCACAACCAAAGTTGTAGCGAATTTGAATCTTAGAACACAGGAAAAAGTCTTGTTTTATTATGTCGCAAGGACTCAGCTCAGATCTTGTAAGCTGTATATATTGTTTACGAGATGAGTTTATTCCCAAGAAAGTAGTACATGGTTTTATTGCTACCATGGTGTTTTTCATTACGCTGGGTACGGGAATCAAATGAAACATCTTATACTGGTCCCCTTCAACATAATGGTACAGTTAATTTGAATACAGCGTGCTGGGGCGTGAATCTTCCTTGAAACTTCATAACTGAGTATTTTTAGTAAGTCATCTTCTTCAGTTGAATTTTGTAATTACTCTGGAGTTAGTAATAATGGACTTATTTTTCCATGATGCGTATCTATGAGTGTGTCCAGAATTGAAGATTATATTTTTCGTACATTGTCTTGTAACAACGAGTTTTCTCCCTTAGCCGGGGCAGGCTCAGCGGGATCCCAGGAGTCGTTGACAGAAAAAAAATGTGGATAACCAACACGTTCTACTTTCGTTTGACGTTATAAAGCTTAGCACTCTTTTTATTGTTATTTAATGTTATACAGTGATTTAACTCTCGAAAGGAAAAATTAATACAAAATTTTGTGGACGTGAGGCGTCCATACAAGAGGTCACGGTTCGGCCGAGAAGTCCAAAAAAAAAGTTTACTATTGGCATGACAGTTTGGTCGTAGCATAAGTGGCACACGACACTCTCAGTCTACTTCCCGTATTTTGCCGTCCAACTCTCACAATTTAGTCTAACTATAAATTGTGCTTCTCCAAGAAAAATAATATCGATGTATACGACAAGCCGCCCTTATGCATCAATATCTTTTCCCTCCCCGTTTGGTTGAAATAATTAGTCATTCAAACCTAATCACTTCACTGCTACACCGCGACTGATCATTTTTACATCATGTCGTTCTTTTATATGCTACCACAACGAAACACCAAACGACGCCAACCAAGTGACGCTTAGACATTGGTGATTACACTCGCATTACCAAGGCGGATTGTCGCCATATGACAGGGTTGATGCTAGTGCATAGACAGGCATAATGGTGTTGATATTGATCATATTGAAGAGGTTGGCAATGATATAGACTGCCGATGGTGGGCTAATGGAGGTTCGTATTTTGGCAGGAGATTATCTTGCCGATGATGTCTTCGACGAGAATGATCGTGCTGATGTAGATGACATAGACGATAATGTCGATTGAAGGGTCATCTTGATGTGGCTGTGGTGTCACATGTTGATTTTAATGTCGTTGGTGCCTACTGACGGCGGAGCCATTGGCGTCTTCGGCGATGATGATAGACTTTGGGGAAAGCTGGGGAGCAGTAGTGGGGAATATATATGATGTCTTCGTCGATGATGATAGATGACGGGAGTTATAAGTTGTCGGGGTTGTTGTTGACGGAGAACACATATTTGGCTGAGTTGTGATCCCCGTGTTTACCCGTTTGACCACGACTCCTCCGGTCGTCCGGAATTGAAGGCGATAGCATCCGAAGTGGGGTAGGTGTACCACCGATCGCGCGCGTCGGGTAACTCTGGCTCGGGTTTGAAGAATGCTTGGCATGAGTAGATCTACCACCTTGTGTGGAATGCCCTCCGCCTCTATTACTTTGGCAGGTATTTCGGTCGGGTTTGGACTATTTTGTTCCCGGATCCACCCTTCAACATCCGTGGTGTTACGAGCGGCTGGTCGTTTGGAAATAGTTATCGGAATCATCTCGCTGTGGTGTATTTCGATTGGATCGGGGATGGTGCGAATGTTGACCTCGGTTCTCTGTGCGGTTACTGATGGCAGTGCCTCTGGAGTGAGAAAGAGGTGCTAGAGGTTTGAGAAGTTGGGGTAGATGCTGTAGCCTTGGTTGTAGGTGCTGTGGTGGATGAGAGAGCGGATGATGATGACGTCGTTCGTGTACTAACTTCGTTGATTGGCCCCATCCTTTCCGATAGGGAAAAGTTATCGAAAGACTTGGGGGTCTCATTCTGGCTTATGCCTCGTGGATTGGTTGCTTGATGATTGGTTTTTTTGAGTATCAAATTAGGCGTTGGAAGTTTGCGTCGATGGCAGGAGGCGACGCCCAAAAATCGTCGTAAGTCGTGGATATTCTTCTGTGGTTGTATCTCACTGGTTGCCGCTACTTTATCGGGATTGGTGGCAACTTTTATAGGTCGTTTGTCCTTCGTATAACTGCGATGATCGTTTAGTTTACGAGAACCTTTCACATAGTTCACATTGTGATGCTCTATCTCAAGAAATTGTTTAATTTTAAATTGCTCTTCCGAGCCAGGATTAATAGTATTACTGATAAGAGAATTTGTACTTGATGTGCTTACCGAATTCCCGTTGACTGCTGCGGCTTCATCCAAGGTTCGTTCTTGTAGCACCATGCACCTTCGGTTGTTGTTTGATTGGTGCGCATCTAAGCGGAGTGACAGGTGGCCAAAAGTCAATGTGGTTTTAAAACGTCTGAGCATGTTTAATCCAATAGTCATCTCCTCGGTGGCAGCAGGCATTATTAGAAACGCAACACGTCTGATGTCTTGATCGATCATAACCTTACATTCGATCGCATTTCGGATTATGTTGGTTGATCCATCGGCAAGCACAACTTCTAATTCTTTGGGAGTTCTTGGGTGGTCGATAAAGGTGGTTTCAGTCAACTCCTCACTGATATAGTTGCTGTTGGCACCGGTGTCGATGGTTGCTAGGATGATGTCACCAAATTTTACCGCTGAGCTGAGTCGCTTTCCGTCACATCTCAGGTTGAGAAATTTCAGGGGTAGTGGTTGTCGGTCTCTTCCCACCATTGTGGTGTTAGTTCTTCTCGAGACTAGGTTGTGATTCCGATTCACCATCCTTCGATGCTGCTCGTCTCGACCATTTTGGGGGATGTTATGATTGGGTATACTTTCTAAATCGTCAGCCAAGGCCAACAATACGGTCAGGCTTGCGAAGTCCCGCCGACGAATATACCACAAATAGTTGGGGTGGGAGTTTCGGAAAATGCGTTCCAACTGCTGAGTTTCCGTCATGTCGGTATGCCGCATCAGATTTTGTAGTAACAGAGCGTAGTCCTTGAATGGTTCACGTGGTCGTTGACACCTCCGCCGGATATCGTCCTCTAATTTCTCAAAAAATCGGGCTGGCAAGAAAAGGTTCATGAAGTCAGCCTTAAATGCTCTCCAGGAGTCCCAATGTTTGTTGTTGTTCCTGAACCATATGAGCGCCCGATCCTTAAAGAATTCCGGCATGGTGCTGGGGAAAAATGACTTCGGAACCCCGTACATTTCAGCCATCTCCTCTAGCCGTTCAATAAATAGCAGCGGTTCCTTACCTCCATTATAACGTACGCCCCATTTCCGTACGCAATCGATGATGTTTACTAGTTGAAGGTTATCTCGTTCTGACTGATGTGAGTTTACTGTGTCTTTAGAGCGAGTTGTTTTGTGGTGGAAACTATTGATGTGCGTGTTTTATTGGTTCGGGTTTGGTTGAGCAACTATCGGTTAAAGTTCGGCTTTCAACTTCTTTGGCCGGGCTGGTTTCTCCAGATACAACAATCTTGGGTAACTTCATGTTGGATAAATAATCGTGTTGATTATAAATTTGGACATACAGAAATTCTATTATTTTTTCATCACATCGCGTGGTCCCTTGACCTTTCTTTCTTTTTGGAGGTTATGTCTTAATACGAACAGCACGTTATGTTTTTTTTTGCATTACACCGACTTACACCCGTACACCACATGTACTTTTTGTTCCTGCTTTTCTAGTCTTGATTTGTTTCTTTAGGTTTTCTTCTTTTTTTCAATTTGGTAGTCGCTAATTTAAAAATTCTTTGTAATTGGTTAGTGACACAGTTTTTTTTTTCGTTTATCAACACATCTTTTTTTTTGATAATTTATTTTAATCTTATTTAATTTACTTTTAATTAACTTTGTGTGACGAATGTTTTTTTTTCGTTTACCCACACACTTTTCTGATAATTTACTTTAATTTAATTTACCCTTAAATCAACTTTGTGCGACGAATGTTTTTTTTTTTCGTTTACCCACACACTTTTCTCATAATTTACTTTAATTTAATTTGCTTTTTAATTAACTTTGTGTGACGAATGTTTTTTTATTGTTAGATTTATAGTCATTTTTCAGACATATTGCAATTAATACTGTAATTAATATGCAAATTTTAATTTTGTTTCAATGGCGCGTGGTAAAGAAGAAGAAGAAAGCATATATTTAAAAAATTCATAACTGCACTGTATTCTTAATCGGACCGGTTTCTGGCATTTCAGCCTTCATCAGCGATTTATTGAACATTGTGATAATTGTTGTTTTAATTGAATAGATTGTTTCTATATGAAATTTTTCTACTTAGGGCGGTCGTGAGGTTTGAACCATGAACCTTCACATACACTCGTACTTGCACTTTTTGCTCAGCGCTTTAACACACTCACCTAAAGTCAGGCCTACGAGCAGTGTGGTTAGAATCAGTTTTCGTACCATACAGCTTTACTTTGTATTAATTTCAGAAGATACAACTCTGTCCAAACAAGCAATCTTTATTTTTGAATTTTGAATTTTTTTTGCATTTATACTTCTAATTTCCACTATTCTCAGTTTTCGTAAGAGTTGTCATATGTGATGTAGGGTTTTGTACATACCTATGTATGCACTTTACATATATTTGAGATGACGCTTTGAAGCGAAAAATTTTTTGTTTGTTAGATTTATAGTCATTTTTCAAACATATTGCAATTAATACTGTAATTAATATGCAAATTTTAATTTTGTTTAAATGGTGCGTGGTAAAGAAGAAGAAGAAAACATATATTTTAAATATTCATAACTGCACTGTATTCTTAATCGCACCGGTTTCTGGCATTTCAACCTTTTTTCGTTTTCCCACACACTTTTTTTTTTTTTGATAATTTACATTTAGTGTATGAAAATTATAATTTTTTTTTTAAATAAAATCTTTTGTATACATAATAAATTTTTTATATGTTTTTTCTGAAATTTTTTTAGAATGTCCCTGTTCGGGCGCCACTGTAACGACGAGTTTTCTCCCTTAGCCGGGGCAGGCTCAGCGGGATCCCAGGAGTCGTTGACAGAAAAAAAAATGTGAATAACCAACACTTTTTACTTTCGTTTGACGTTATAAAGCGTAGCACTCTTTTTATTGTTATTTAATGTTATACAGTGATTTAACTCTCGAAAGGAAAAATTAATAAAAAATGTTGTGGACGTGAGGCGTGCATAAAAGGGGTCACGGTTCGGCCGAGAAGTCCAAAAAAAAGTTTACTATTGGCATGACAGTTTGGTCGTAGCATAAGTGGCACACGCCACACTCAGTCTACTTCCCGTGTTTTGCCGTCCAACTCTCACAATTTACTCTAACTATAAATTGTGCTTCTCCAAGAAAAATAATATTGATGCATACGACAAGCCGCCCTTCTGCATCAATATCTTTTGCCTCCCCGTTTGGTTGAAATAATTAGTCATTCAAACCTAATCACTTCACTGCTACACCGCGACTGATCATTTTAACATCATGTCATTCTTTTATATGCTACCACAACGAAACACCAAACGACGCCAACCAAGTGACGCTTAGCCATCAACCAATCAGAACGCTGCTGACGTGTTATTCATGGCTGTTGTCTGTTGGTATATGTACAAATGGTTGGCTGTTGTTCATTGGTATATATACAACTCTACGTATTGGATACTTTAAATAGGTAGGTGTCGTTGTGGTAGCTGACAAAAGAACAGTGCGGTTAAATATTAATTCATATAAATATAATCGATATAATCGATAAAGAAAAATATAACTATAATAAAAGTTTATGAGTGTATTCCTGCTATTAATAGGATAGTATTAATCAACTATTCTAATAAAATTACATAGTTATCTAAATACAATAGTAGGCATTGTAATATATACAGTAATTATCTAAATACAATAATAGGTTTTGTTATATATATAAAAAAATAGAAAATAATATAATACGCTGTTGTGATGTTGTATGTTTAGTGTGGGCCGAAACGAGCGTCGAATTCGGTCCTCACAGTCTGCGATTAGTGATACTTCAAGAACTCCGGTATTGAATAGTTGAGTAAGGTGTATTTGGAATACCACATTATTGATGTCTTGCATTTGGTCTGAGTAAGTATTAATTTTTTTGCTCTAATTGTTCAAATCTTACTTTAGCTGCCATTTGACTTTGTCGTATGATATTGATTGCTGAGTTAACAATTGAGGTTTGATTCATTTTCTCTTATTTTTCTATTGTGTTGGAAATCTGATTGGCGCATTCAGAGTCCAATATGCCAAATAATGAGTGAGCTACATTGCCAGCTATATCCAAGGCTCCGCTTTTACTTTGTAATAGTCGATTCTCTAGTAGTAATTCGTGGTGTTTTCTTTTGTTAAAAAAATGTTACATTTTATAATGTTATATTTTTATAATGTTTGCCTCATCCTTTTAAGATGTTGCATTTTTAATGGTCAGAATGGAACGTAAAATTACAACTTTGCAACATTTTTTTAATGAACAGCTGATTTTTTTGACGTTTTCATTCTTGGGCACCAAAAAAGAAAAAAGAAATATAAAAGGACATTGATATTTTCCATTTTAATAATTTATTTTAAACAAAACAATAAAAATTACACTTTTCCTTATTTTTTTTTTTGTTTCTTCACGCAAACACACATTTATAAACAACACAAATGTCAGCTATTTTATCGTGTTATTCCCCCCCTCTGATTTTTAAGAGTGCGAAAAATTCACATTTTTCACATATTTATATTGCCTTAAGTTCGTCACTTAAGTCAATAGTGTGGTTGTTGGTAGCATTATCGTCATCAATATTGCTGCCTGCATCAGAATCTTGGCTTCAGCAGTTTTTACTTCAACAACTCTGACAACACCATCATCATCAGGATGAGTTTGAACAACTCTTGCCAGTGGCCACTTCATGACAAGTAAGTTTTCTTCTTTGATTATTACCATGCCACCAATTTTAATGTCAGCAACCTGTTTATTCCATTTAGATCGTTGCTGCAATTCATTTAGATATTCTGTGGACCATCGTTTCCAGAATTCTTATTTAAGATGTGATACGAGCTTCCAATGAGATAATCTTGACGCCTTTATTGTTGTTGCTGCATTGCAATCTATTTGTGATATAAGTGCCTCTCCAATAAGAAAGTGACCTGGAGTCAATGGCTCAAGATTATTCGGATCATCATCGTTTGATTTCTTCCACGATTGTCTCCATTTCTTCATGAGTTAAAGATGCAGTAGCTACGCTGCGATGTTTTGCAGATTTAACGGCTGCTTCCCAAAGTCCTCCAAAGTATGGTGCTCTTGGTGGAATAAAATGGAAATGTATACCTTTTGAGCTGGCGGGGGAAATGATTGTTTCCTGCCCCTTATCAGAATAGATACTTTCAGTTAATTCTGATAGTTGATTTTTAGCTGCTAAGAAATTAGTAGCGTTATCCAAATATATATTTTGACACTGGCCTCAACGGCTAATGAAGCGTTTTAATGCACCGATGAATGCTTCAGTTGATAAGTCGGTTCTAATTTAAGATGAGTGTCCTTTGTTGCAAAACAGCAGAATACAGCCGTATATGCCTATGTTGGTATTTTGCCCCTAACCGCATGATGAATCAAAATGGGTCACAGTAGTCAACTCCTGCGTTGATGAATGGGCGTGCTGGTGTCACTCGGGCTTGTGGAAGATTGCCTATGAATTGTTGACACAGTTGTGGTCGTGCCGTGACACATCTGATGCATTTTTGAACTGTTGATCGTGCCATTATTTTTCCCTTTTTAGGCCAAAATCATTGTCGGATTATATTAAGTAGCGCCTGTTGTACGCAGTGTTTGTTTTCTTCGTGCACCATTGTGAATAAGAGTCTTATGAGTGGATCATTATAAGGAATCAGTATTTGGTGTTTTGCGTCATATGATAATAATGAAGCCTCTAATCAACCCCCAACTCTTAGGATTCTTCTTTTGTTGAGGAATGGAGAAAGACTGATGATAGGACTTTTCTGAATTGTCATCACAATCATGAATAGTGCATTATCAGTTCATCTGGCCTTACTGATTTGTATGGTGAACGTTGTTCCTTTTCCAATCTTGCGTTATTAATAAATCTAAGGACGTAGCCCAATATTTTTTGAAGAGTTTTGAAGGAGTTACGGTGTGAAATTTTGTACATGATGTCATCGCTCGCGATGGTTACTGCTGAAATCGGGGATAAATTCTTTTTCTCGATGTCATTCTGAAGTTGGAGTTTCTGTGAGAATTTAAGTGGCCACATTTCTTCTTGTCCGTGCAAAAACAGTGGCCCATAAAACCATAAATTACTTGCAGAAAGTTAGTGCTGGTAAACCTCTGGGCAATATATCAGCCGGATTGTCTTTTGATCTAACATGGCGACATTGACTAGGCAACGTTAATGATTGAATTTTGGATACTCGATTCGCTACGCACGTATGGTACAAAGAAGATTGTGCATTTATCCAAGATAGCACTATTTCGGAATCAGTCCATAAAAACAAGGGTTGATTTTTGATCTGGAGATCGGTTCTGATTCCGTGAGCATGTTGAGCGGCTAAAACTGCGGCACATAACTCTAGACGAGGTAGCGTTTGTTGCTTTAATGAAGCAACCAGTGTCTTTGCACAAAGTAACTGTACAATAACTCTTTTATCTTTAAAAATTACTCAGATGTAAGCACCAAAAGCCTTTGCAGAAGTATCTGCAAATATATGTAATTGTGTTGTTGATGGAAGTTCCCCTTTAAAAATATGCCGGGAATATTTGAATTATTTAAGCTGTCCAAATCTTTTCTGAATTTCGCCCAGATTGCATGAAGTTCTGCAGGCAATGGTTCATCCAAATCTAATTTATATTGCCACAATAGTTGAATGAACATTTTTGCTTTTACAACTACAGGTGCTAGTAAGTAGTCAAAGAGGGTCGAATAATTTTGCGAGTTCAGATGTAGCTGTACGTTTTGAAATGGTCTGAAGTTGATTCAATTTTACTTTGACTCAAAGCTGGTCCATTTTAGGTAACCCTAACAATCCCAATGTTTTTACTGTGTTCGTGTCGTCACTGTTGAAATCTAAATCCACCTCCTGATCGGCGAGTGGAATATTCTTCAATAATTGTGGATGTTTTGCACACCATTTTTTTAAGTTAAAACCATTATTTTTCAGAATCGCAATAACCTACTTTTGTGTTTCAAGTGTAATGTTGAGACTGTCTGAACCTCCCAGGCCATCATCCACACAAAAGTTATGTTTAAGCATTTGAGACCATATGGATAGTTTATTGAATTTTCATCAGCAATTTTTTGTAGAAACTTTGTGGCCAGGTAAGGTGCTGATCGTGTCCCATACGTAATCGTGTTAAGTTTATAGTACCTGACGGGTAACGATGGATTCTCCCTCCAACTAATTGGCTGGTATTGTTGATCATTTGGATGAATTAAGATTTGTCGGTACATTTGTTCGGTGGTGAAGACAAATCTTGGCAATCGAAAACGAAATAAAATTGAAAATAATTCACTTTGAACAGTTGGCCCAGTGTGTAATAAATCATTCAATCAATAACCCGTTGGTGTTTTTTTCCAATGCGTCGAATACTACTCGCAGTTTTATTGTGGTGCTGTCAGGTGTGAATACACAATGATGAGGAATGAAGTAGTTTTGTCTCAATACTGCATCTATGTTAATTTTGCATGTGTCCTAGTTTTTCGTACTCTTGCATGAATTGAATGTATTGAGCTCGAGCTTCATTTTTTCACCAATCGTGGTTCTAAAGCCATGAACCTATTATGAGCCATTGCGTGTGGTTCTCCTAATACCGCTGGATTATCTCGAAACTGCAAATTAACACCCAAACGCCCCTGATCGCAGGTGCGTACATGTTAAGTAAAATGTGACTCACATTACCTTTCTGATGGCGGAAGAATTTTGTCGCTGGGTTCGATTTCATCTTGTTTCCAGAGCTGTTCTATAGCTTCTTTAAATGGTGGTGTGTCGTCAAATACTGTATATGTTAGAGCAGAAATGGGAGTTGAATGTTGTCCGATTGCAACACCCACAATCCATCCAATTGAAGTATTCAGAAGTGTTGGAAGGGTGTTTGATAGTTATATTGTTTCCGCTTGAGTTAATTTGTAGTAAAACTCCGCCCCGAAAAAAATGTCTATTTTTTCTTGGCGGTTGAAATTAGGATCTCCTAAAAGTATGTGGCTTGGAATTTCCCAAGTAGATATATCAATATGTTGATTCGGCTGAGGTGAAATGATGATTGGAAGTACATAAGCTGGCCCCCTTCGTCTGCATTTGTAACCTAAGATGCAACTGCGACATTATTGGATGATGATGCGCTCCTTTGATTATTTGAATCAGTAGTTGTTTTGATTCGAGATTGCTGGTTTGATGATTTTAAGTTTTTGTTTATATTGTGCTGTTTGTTTTCTAAGTGCACCAGCCTAATGTGTTTCTTTGGACATTTTCTAAAGCTTCCTGCAGTGCAAGTCCCTGCCGTGTGATTATTTTTGAAACAATTGACGCAAAGCCCATTTTTGAATCCACTGGAACTGTCTGGTTCTGATAATTGTATGAATCTGTTGCAGTGGTATGGTTTATGAATTACATTGTTGCAAACATTACATATAATGTGGGATTTACTTGTCGCTGCAACTGACGTAACAGCTTTATTTGTTGGTTTTTTCTTCGATGCTTCCATCGATTGTTACCTTTGGTAATTAATTTTATGCTGGTGATGTCCGTTGGGGTATCATTATTATGGATGAATCATTATTTTCCATCGTAGCATTTACTAATGATAGATTAACCAAATGATTTTGAACTGTCTCACTTAATCTGTAAAAGTCACCAAATCGAAACCTGCTCTTGATGGATTTAAAAATTTTTTTTTCCGCAAATTTCATCGCAGAAGCTTTGGATATGGTTCCAGAGATTGTTGATATTAATTCTGACGTCTAATATTGACGGGTTTGACCTTCTTCTGTAAGAGTTAACCCATTTTATAGTTTATAGTAAGAGTTAACCCATTTCTAATGGCCTTTGTTTTGTTTCAAATGTTGATTGTCCGCTTAGCCTCTGAAGTGAATGTTTTCGCATATGATACTACTAATTCCTCGATCTTTGAATCTTCAGTAAAGTATTCGCGCTATGTTCTCAACCTTTGAGCGTCATCGAGCATGTGTAGCTTTTAGTCCTGGGCCTCAAACTGGATCAGAGCCTCTTGTATCACCGTATACGTTCTTCAAAGTATCTTGCGGTTGTTTTTTTGTCTGCAGAATCCTTTTTAACGTTTCGGATGATCGCTTGAATGGATTCAACCGTTTTTAATAGCGAATCCAATAATTATGCTGATGCCATTCTGTATTTGACTGTTGAATTGAGCGTATGTTTTAAAAAAATCGTCGCGTTAAATAAATACTTTTCAAGTGAATAATTACAGTGTGAGTGTGTTGGTGCGACATTTTTTTTTGGAAAGCTGAGACTCCGCTGATCGGGTGCTCAGCTGAACAAAAATTTCTCCGGTAAGTGGTAGTGGCAGTGTTAGTGGCAGTGGTGTTTACACCAGTGGCAACTCATTGCAAGCCAGTAACGCGGTTCATTTCCGGTCGACAAGGCAGTGCGAAATTTTAAATTTTTTCGGTAAATCAGCGCGTTCCGGCTCCGGTTTGTGTCTCGGCTAAGTCGGCAATAAGGTCACGTCGGTCTCTTCGCTAACATCCGGTGCCCGTCCTTCCATGGTTTTCCGTCCTTCCGTGGCAGTGTTCGTCTGTCCTCAGTAATGACCGTCTGTCCGCGGCGGTGTCCGTGGCAGTGGCCGTCTGTCCTAGGCAGTGTCCGTCTGTCCGCGACGTGTCCGTCCTTCCGTCGTTAACAATTTTTGGTTTCGATTCGTAAGAGTGTGAGTGAGATTTAGTTAACGATAAATTGATACCGTTCGTATCGGCGGCGAATAGGGCCGTTTTACTGTTGTTCGTTTGGCAATTTTCTTGGGTCGGTAAACAGTTTGTCGGGTATACTGTTCGGAGCGGAAAACTGTTTTGGTCGGTATACAGTTCGGGTTTTGTGAACGTATTGGCAGCACGTACTGCTCGGGTCGGTTTTTACTGCTTCGGTTCGGTTTAAGTTAGGAGTCGGTGCAAGATGGGAAGGCCCAAAAGGGGCCCTAGGTGTGCTAGGCAGAAACCAGCTGCCGGCGCAGAGGGGGACGAACGCGGTATGGAGACTGATTTAAGTGGGCCGGACATAGCCGGTTTGACTGAGGAGGTGCCACCCACCGGTGGTAGTAGACTCCGCCACACCAACTCGGACATGGAGGGAGATGGGGAGTCGACGGTTAACGGGGATGGAAAGCGGTTCAAACCTGGCTCCCAAATCGGGAGGAAAGGTTTTTCTTGAACCGAAGCTGATTTCAGGACAAGTTAGGAGAAAGAGTGCCATAAGGACTGACGTTGGCAGTGCAGGGAGTTTAGCCGACAGCATGAGTAGCTTGCCCGGTGACTTAGGGAGAAGTTCAACTCCGGTACCAGCAATCTACACAGGTGTTTCCCCTTCTGGGCCCTGTGGTACTCATTCTGCGATTCAGCAGATGAAGGCGATAACGTCGGAGTTGAACAGTATAGTTTTGGACGGTCGTATTATAAACTTATTTAAAATTTAAAATAATATCAATACATTTCATATTGTCTTTAAAGTCTTCATTTATACTTTTGAAAAAATAATGGATATTCTTTTAATATAACAACAAAAACTTGTTTGAAATTTAAAAAATTAAATTAATATCAATACATTTCATACTGTCTTTAAAATCCTCAATTATACTTTTATAATGAAAGTGTAGTAATCTAGGCAGGATTGCTATATAATGAAATGATCGGCGTGAACGTCAGGAAATAAAACAAAGTTCTTTCTTTAAAGTACAATTATTGATTCTTGTTTAATTTCTAAATAGCCCTGCTTTTAAATAGCTTATGAGAAGCTTTACATACATCTAGAACTAAAGAGAATTCATTACGATTCTCTTAATAATTTATTAAACTAGGAGAGATGTATTAACATAGTCTGTATAAATTTATTATTATAATTTAACTACAAGTTCATTTTGGCTGTGGCTTCGCTCACCATATATTCTGTTGGTTTATCAGTGGTGTTCAACTTCGCTCTCATTTCTGTCGTCATCATGAAATGCAAGCGCAGTTGAATTCCAATGCGTTCATCCAACAACAGAATTAATGTTTGTGGCTCGTGCTGATGTATTGAGAAACACTCCAAAAGTACATTGTATGCATGCATGTTATTATTTGTTTACACCTGTTATTTGCTTATACTCTACGCTATGCTTACATTACACCGCAATCCCAAAAGAAAATCCTACAATTGTTTGTAATAGGAGTTGTATGATTTTTAAAGCATTGTGCGGTGTTTTTTTTTTTTTTTAATTGAGTTGACTTATAATATAATGATTAATTTTTCTTTTGTTTATACTGTATAGCTAAGTGTGTATTATAAAATTATATATGTATTTTTTTTGTTTTTTGTTTATTGCTTTTTGCCATTTGCTAAGTTGTCATACTTTTTTGTTCAGTTGTTGTTGACAAGACATGTTTTTAATAAAAAAGTATTTTGTAATTTCATTTTATACAATTAAATTTTCTAAAAATTTTTTATGCTATTGTTAAGTTAAAAAGTTCTCGTGGTGTAGTCTTACATTTTTAATTTCAGATTATACTTGTTAATGTGTGTATGTATATAAATTTATTTTTAAATTTTTGTCAATATGTTCGTTTTCAATGGTATATAATAGTTTATTAGTGGACATGTATGAACTTATTTTCTGTTTATATGTTCGTGTGTTTTAATTTTCTTTATTATATTTTTTTTAATGAATTCTTGTGCATTGTCTTTTCTGTATCTTTAATTCTTATAGTTACATTTACATCATCTATATTAGTTATTTTGTATGGCCCCATGTAAGGTGGTTCATATTCTCTTCTATTTTCCATTTTTACTAATACAAGGTCTCCTATATTTAATTATACCCTATACCACTATGTGGTTTGGGTATAATGACTTTGTGCTGCTGTTTGTAACAACCAAAAATATTTGACCTAGACCCATCTTTAATTATACCGATCGAATTAGAATCACTTTCTGAGTTGATTTAACAATGTCCGTCCGTCCGTCCGTCCGTCCGTCTGTGTGTCCATGTAAAGTTTGTAATCAAACTGCAGGTCGCAAATATGAATATATTTTGATGAAATTTGGTATATAAGCTTTTATCGGCCATGGGATGAACGCTATTGAAATTGGTGAGAATCGGGCCATGTTCAGACCTAGCCCCCATACAAATTACCCATATGAAATCGACATAAATTGCCATAAGATCCAAATTGTCATATAGATCTTACTCAAATTGGGTTTGTATGCGTTCATTACATCCACTAATGAGTAGTCCAAAAATGATCCCTTTGACCCCATATGGAGCTGCTTCCCGATCTTCACTTAAATCTATTAAAAAACAAAAATATTGCACTGATTCTTCTCAAATTTTGTTTCTACATATTTTTGCAAAATACAAGAGACTTTACCAAACATGATCAGGATCGGTCCATTTTTGGACCTAGTCCCTTTATAGATATAGCATCCGATATGAACTTTTTCATATCTGCAGCCAAAAAAATTAATAAAAATCCCACTCAAATTTGGGTTTTGCTTATTTTCAATGTCCAGTTAGTTGGGCCTAAGAGATAGGGTTTCTAAACGCATGGTATAGGGTATCGTATAGTCGGTCTAGACCGACTATAATTTTCTTACTTGTTTTATACTGTTTTTCTTATTAAATGATTCTATTCTACGTTTATTCTTAATTTTCATTATTATCTCTTGCATATTCGAGTAATTTCTGATATCTAAGTTTTAATTCTTTAGCATAACTATCTATGTAGTATATCTTATCATTGTGTGCAAAATTTTCAACTGGCAAATTTGGTAGTTTACCGAAAACCAATTCAAAGGGAGAATATTCAGTATCAATATGTGGTGTTATGTTATATACAAATGAGTAGTACGAAATCCATTCATTCCAATTGTCCTCATTAACGAAAGACAAAAAGTATTCATTCAAAACTCTATGGTTTCGTTCGATTGTATCTAAGGTCTCATGATGGTATGGTGTCGAGAATTTCTGTTCTATCTTCAGTAAATTGCATACTTCCTTCATTAGTTCGTTTGTGAATTCTGTTCCTCTGTCAGATTTTACAGTCCTAAAAGTTCCGTATTTCAATATCAAACCTTCAACCAAAGCCTTTGCCACTGACTTTGCTTCCTTTGTTTCCATAGGAACTGCTATCACATATTTTGTCAGCTCACACTGCATTGTCAGTATCTATAAAAGCCTGGTGGGCGTAATGGTCCAACTGTGTCAATGATCATAGTCTCAAAGCTATTCCTATGTGTGTCTGTTATATTGAAAGGCTCCTTAGTGTGCCTTATACGTTTGTTTCTCTGACAAAGATCACAAGTCAAAACATACTTTTTCACCATTTTGCACATATTTTTCCATATATATTTCTGTTTAAGTGTTAATAAGATTTTTCTTATTCCGAAATGACCTCCGCATGGTGTGTTATTATACAATCTTATTAATTTAATTTTTTCATCATTATTTGTTATATTTTGAGGATTGGTATATAATATAATTCTGACGTCTTTATAATTCTTAATTTTTTTTAATTTTTCTTTCAATTTCTCATGAGATATAATATTAAATATTCCGTCACTTTTTTCCAGTGCGAGTATAGTATAATTCAATCTGCTTAACTCGAAACGTAGTTTCTCCAACATGTTATCTAAATAAATGGGATTATCGCTGAATTAAACTGCCGTTTGGTCCTTAGAATGACTATCTTCAATTCTTAATGTCCTCGTCGACTTTATCAATATAAATTTCAGTTTTCTCGCGCGTTTTATATCTTTAATGGATGTACATTCCCACATTTTGAGTTCATGATGCTCAATAGAAGATGATTCATCGTTTTCCTCATTTCTACATTTATTTTACCAATTTCAGTTTCGTTTACCTCATTTTGTATCATATTTTTTTCAATGATATTGTAATCACCAGCATCTTTTTGCTTAGGTCGTAAATTTCATTGGGTATCATAGTTTTCAGTGTATCAGAAATAAATTCTATCCTTGATTATGCGCCTGCATTTGTGTTGCTTTTTCCTTTTTTAAATATTATTTCAAAATCAGAATCCGATAATTCTAGTCTAATTCTTGTTAATTTGGAGTTTGGGTTTTTATGGGAGAATAATGGACGATGGTCAGTTACTACTGTAAATTTTCTGCCATATAGGTATGGGCGGAATAACTGTATTCCCCAGCATATACCCAGTAACTCTTTTTCTATGACAGGTTTGTTTCTGTCATGTTTGTTTAATGAGCGACTTGCGTAGGATATTGGTATGTCTTTGCCAATTTCTCCTTGCGATAATATAGCTCCTAGTGCATAATCTGATGCATCCGTTGTTAATATGAATGTTTTATCGAAATATGGATACTGTAGGATTGGTGGACTAATTAATTTACACTTCAAGGTCTCAAATGCCGTTTGGCATTGCGAAGTCCATTCAAATTTAGCATTTTTCTTTAATAAAGCATTTAAACAATTAGCTATTTCATAGCTAACTTCTAACTTCGTCTGCATTTTTCGGAACAGGATATTTCTATGGTTTTCTAAAATAACCGCGTATATCTATTTTTGTCATTTTTGAGTTAACGATGCCAAATATATTAATTTTGAACGCTATTTACATGTGTTAAATTTAAAAAAAAGTATTGACCATTTCCGAGTTTTTTCTTTAAATAACGACGTAACTTAAATGTTTATTAAATTAATTTGCAGCACTATCGACGTATGTCAACCTACGCTTGATCGCTAACAAACTGTTTCCTCAAAAAACGACACATAGCGACATACGTTGTTATTAATAAAAAAAAAATGCAAAATAATTTTGGATTATTTTTCAGTTTATAACCACTTATAAAAACTTGAGTATTTATTTCTGTTATTTTTTGTCACTATTATAGTTGATATGTTGTTTTATTCTCATCCTAAGTCCCGTTATCTTTTTGTTGACGAACAAAAAAATCCATTTTTCAAGCAACAACATCTTATGTCTACATGGGTAGTTGCATTGGTAATTTTCTTTTTCAAAGAAAACGACATTTGTCGACATAAGTTGTATTATCTGCTACTTTAAGTGCTATTTACATATTGTTTTTCGTCCTTCTCTAGGATCTGCTCCTCTGAAGATTTTTGACTCAAAATTTTGCCCATATTTAAAGGATTGTTAAATAAAAAGCTCTAAAAACTTTATATCGAGCCCACAGTTTCAAATATAACTTTTTTCTTTGGCCCCCTGAACATTTTGATTTTATGACGTACGCGGTTATTCTAGAAAACCACAGATTTATTTATCGCTTCAAACTTTGATGGATCTGGTCTAATGCCATCAGGGGTAATTAAATGACCTAGATATATTGCCTCAGGTTTTAGAAAACAACATTTATTTTAAATTGTATTTCCTTAGTCTTTCAAAGATTTTAATCAGATTGGAATTGTGGTGTTGTAGACTACAACCAAATACTACAATGTCATCAACATAAAGAAATGTCTCAGATTCCAGTCCAGACAGTGCTATGGTATATTCGATGATATTTTCAATCCAAAAGGTAGTCTCGTATATTGATAATGACCACTAGTTGTTGAAAATGCGGTATATGGTCTGGATTGATGATCAAGTTCAATTTCTTCAAATGAGCTTGCCATGTCTAGTGTTGAGAAATACTTGGCTCTTCCCAATTTGTCCAAAATATCATCCAAACGTGTCAATGAAAATTCATCATTGACAATTTTATCATTCAATTTTCTAAAATCCACAACCAATCTCCACTTTTTCTAATCTCTATACCCTTTCTTTTGGGACTAATAGCAGTGGCGCATTGTACGGGCCGATGGATGGTTCAATTATATTGTGCTCCAAAAGTTTCTGAACTTGTGAATTTATCTCTGTCCTATGCGTATGTGGTAGGCGGTAATTCTTTATGTACACGGGATTTTTGTCATTTAGTTCTATTGTCTGCGTGTACAAATTGTGTGCTGTTAAATCTTCACTGATTGATATTCCCTTCATATGGATTTAAGTCCTTTTCCATCTTCATCACTCAGATAGATAGTTCAAATTCAAATTTTCCAACAATTTCTTAAACCTTTTCTCCGCATTTCTATTCTTATCTCTATTACACTCAACTAATCCTTCCGAGGTATTGTCTCTATTTTCATATTTTCTATTGTTATTACCTGATTTGTCACATTTAGCAATTTCACATGTTGGTTTTCCTCTTTAGGTAGTATTGCGTTCGCCAAATAAATTCCCTTTGTTAGTTCCCTATTTCATATAACAGCACCTTCTTCTATTGCTATTTTAAATGGTACAATTATCTCACTTCTCTCTGGAATTGTTATCTTATTTATAATAAAAGTGCTATCATTGATCGGTATTGTAACTGTTTCATTATCCACGCTAAAGGTTAATACATAGTTATCATAGTCGATATTACATCGATGTCTCGTTAAAAAAACTCTACCCAAAATTCCATCGGTATCTATTGGTATATTATCTGCGACTAATTGTATCGTATGTTCAATTATCAAGTTATGTATGTTCATTGATATATTTGTAAAACCAATCGATTCAATAATTTCTTTTGAAATTCACGTCAGTTTGCAATAGTCATATCGATCTTCCTGGTAATTGTATAAAAATTTCTGTTTACATAGTGATATGTCCGCACCTGTATCTATCAAGAAAGTAAGTTCCTTGTCTGTATTTTTAATGTGCAATCTAACGTAATTTCTAAGGTTTGATGCTATGCTATATATTTTCCTTGTTACTAATGTGTCAGAACTCTCAGGGACCCGGAAGTTTCCCTGGTTCTGATTCTGGTTGACATTACGATACCTATAATTATTATTCTCATTCCTGTTGTTACTTCCTCTTCTGTGCACATTATCCCTGTTATTGTTGTCACTGTTATTTCTATAGTTACTTTTGTTGTTATTCTTACTCATATTGTTTCGGTATGTATTATTCCTTTGGCCTCTATTACGCCTATTATTGTATCTTGCTCCATTATTGTTATTAAAATTTCTGCTATTGTTCGTGTGGTTGTTGTTCTGTCTATTGGTATTACCATATGTTCTATAGTTCCAGAAGCATGCATTATGTAATAAAACTTGGTTCTGTTGTGTAAATTATTTGTTTACCATAATGAAATTTCAGAATATTTTTCTTTTAAATATTATTGACGTAATACGAGTTTATGTGTAAAGAAATTGTTACAAAAGGGATTTTTATATTTTATATTACAACCTTTATTTATGTAAATTATTTATTATAATATGTTTCAGGTGTTTTAGGATATTTTTTACAATTAAAAGTTTTTTATTTTGTTATTAATTTATATTACTTAATTGTAACATTTAATTAAGTCACCACTTAAGACTAACCAACCACTTCCAACTAACTGTATTTATCTTTTTACTTTTATTTAAATAATAATAAAATTCAATGGTCAGCAACAAGGAAATACAAAAGAATTCCAATAATAAAAATACCACTAAAAAATGCTGAGACGAACAAACATATGGTTGACATAAATAACAGTCAAGTGCATTGACTTGAGAATTATTTATGTGTGGAATTGGGCAATCAATTGGAATGCACCGAAAACAATAAAAAGAATAGCAATAAATGTAATGTGATATTGTGACACAATTATTAAATGTAGAATATAATTATTAAATGTAAAACATTGCAATATGATATTGCGACATACTCGTGCCCGTTGTGAGCAGTTTGATGAGGGCAAAAACATTTATAAAAATAAATAACAAACTAAGGCATTTGTCAAGTTGGGTGGCAAAATATTTATTTACCAAAAAATTAGTGCCGACATAATGTTTGTCACATTGAGTGACTGTAAATATGAAGGTAAGTGGTGAACTAATTCGTTCACCATATTGGGCGGCATGAATGGCGGATTGACATGATTAGCGGACTGATTTTATTGGTGGTATAATTTGATTGGCGGACTGACTTGTTCGCCATATTGACGGACTGATCTGATTGGCGGACTGATCTGTTCGCCATATTTGCGGGCTGCCTTGCTCGGCATATTTGCGGACTGACTTGTGACATGTCTTAACTACTCCCCCTTTTAAGTTTCAGACGTCCCCGTCTGATGGTCACTACAAATCACATTAATGGTCGAAAAAGAAAGAAAAATTAGGAAAAAATTCATGTGTGTTGCCTTGTTGCTTCCAAAATGAGGTGAAAAAGAAAAAAAATAATAATTTCTTATTTAATGAGGTTGCAACTATTGTGTTGCAACTCCTTACTATGTAAGTTGTTATTGATTTCACATTTTCTGTTTTTTCTTAGATTAATATAATTTGGGTGCAACTATTTGTTGCACCTCCTTACTATGAAAGTTGTCATAAAAAAAAGGTTCTTCGATGTTCATGGGAATTTTTGTTCCGTTAGCGAATTCATCGAATCCATATTTAGAAATATTAATTTCCTATTATATTATTGCATAATCTAATGTGTATGCAACTATTTTGTTGCATCTCCTCACTATGTGAGTTGTCATTTTTGTTTCTAATTTCATGCTTTTGACTTAAGTTTAAGTTTAGGTTAATTTAATGTGGTTGTTATAAATTTTCCATTTTTCATTTTTGCTTTAATTTTTGTTTTACAATTAAAAGTTTTGGGTTAATTTATTTATTAAAAAAAAATTTATAATTAATGGTATTTATTTTATTTAAAAAAAAGGGTTCTTCGGTGTTCATGGAAATTTTTTGTTCCGTTAGCGAATTCACCGAATCCAAATTTAATTTTAAATTTTCTTTTTTTATTTTACAATTCAGAATTTTAGGTTAATTTATTAAAAACAATTTTTGAATAATTTGTGGTATAAAAAAAAATAATATAATAAAAATGATGTATTACTGTTAACGAATGTGCCTGTGGAAAAGTGTTATCTTCAACGTAAATTTCGTTCTGCTGTAAAAAATAGTCTTAATCAAATGCCAAAATTTTCCTCAAAAATAATGCTTTAATTTTCTTTACTGTTGAAGCTTCTCATTTTAAAATGTATTATTTTTTCTTAAAAAAAAATTAATTTTGAAAAGTTTTTCCCTTTTCCACTTTTCTCTCTTTTTCCTCTTCAAAAAAAAAAATTAACGTATCAATTACGTTCCCTATTTTTATACCCTATACCACTATGTGGTTTGGGTATAATGACTTTGTGCTGCTGTTTGTAACAACCAAAAATATTTGACCTAGACCCATCTTTAATTATACCGATCGAATTAGAATCACTTTCTGAGTTGATTTAACAATGTCCGTCCGTCCGTCCGTCCGTCCGTCCGTCCGTCTGTGTGTCCATGTAAAGTTTGTAATCAAACTGCAGGTCGCAAATATGAATATATTTTGATGAAATTTGGTATATAAGCTTTTATCGGCCATGGGATGAACGCTATTGAAATTGGTGAGAATCGGGCCATGTTCAGACCTAGCCCCCATACAAATTACCCATATGAAATCGACATAAATTGCCATAAGATCCAAATTGTCATATAGATCTTACTCAAATTGGGTTTGTATGCGTTCATTATATCCACTAATGAGTAGTCCAAAAATGATCCCTTTGACCCCATATGGAGCTGCTTCCCGATCTTCACTTAAATCTATTAAAAAACAAAAATATTGCACTGATTCTTCTCAAATTTTGTTTCTACATATTTTTGCAAAATACAAGAGACTTTACCAAACATGATCAGGATCGGTCCATTTTTGGACCTAGTCCCTTTATAGATATAGCATCCGATATGAACTTTTTCATATCTGCAGCCAAAAAAATTAATAAAAATCCCACTCAAATTTGGGTTTTGCTTATTTTCAATGTCCAGTTAGTTGGGCCTAAGAGATAGGGTTTCTAAACGCATGGTATAGGGTATCGTATAGTCGGTCTAGACCGACTATAATTTTCTTACTTGTTATTTTTTCCTTTCTGTAAATGCGATGAGGTGAATGTTCGTGGTCTAAGTCATTAATCGTCAGAAGTATTATGGGAATCCTTATACCCTAATGGGTTTCCGTTTAGCGTTGTTCCTTAGGTATTTAGCCCTTGCTATACTTTTTAGCCTAGTTATTGCACTGGATAGCCTTCGTAAGGTTTCCCTATCTTCTTCCCTTATGGTGTAAAAATTTATAAGTGTTTCTAATTCGTCTTCTATCTCTGGATAATGTTCAGATGAAGTGTCAGAGTCATACGTCATTTTGAAAAGAAATATATTTTTAGCCTAGGATAACTTATTTATGGAACAAGAAAAGGAATTTTAAATATTTAAATATTAATTAATTATTCGTAACGGATTTAAGATTAAATTAAAAAAAATATTTTAGTTCACAACAATTTATTTATGGAATAACAGGGTAAGAAAATTTAAAGATTTAACTTATAATTACTCAAAAGGTTTAATTCATTGTTTTTTAAATTAACAGCAATTTTATTTATTTTATGCAACAATAATAGAGTTTTGAAAGGAGTGCAAAAAATGTGACTGTTTTGTTAAATTTTAGTATAAGATTTGTGACGGTGATCAGATTTGCTCTGCACTGTAGCAAAAGAATTTCTGGTACAAGCAGAAATAAGAAAGAAGAAAAAAATAATAACCTTGATCTTGAAATTATTTTCAAGTTCAAGTATGTACACGTAAACAACACCTTATATGGTAATATGTTGATGGCAAAATTTTTTTTGGGTTCTATTTTTGCAAACTGATTTATGGCGCGATTTTTTTTGTCTCTTCGTTGTTTTATATGAATTCATGATTATTCATGTATGTATGGGTCAACTACAACTTGCAATCCTTCTCGTTCTCCCACTTGGTTTTCAGCTATTGGTATTAGCTTACCCCTTCATTCACTCAGTAATCCCACTACTCTCTCTCTCTCCGTTTAATATGAGTTGGTATTGTTTTTTTCGAAAAGAGTGTGATTATGAACGAATGTCTGTATATCAATGTGTATTATGGATAACGAGATGAAATGTTACATAATGACATACATAGGCTATTCAATGAGTGGTTGAGCGTAGGTAATACAAAAACAGGTTTTATTTTTTTTGGTTGCGCTGAGTGAGGAAAGAAAAAAAAATTGGTATAAGAGGTCGTTATGAAGCTGACGCCAGAGAATTTAAATTGATTCAAGTTGGGAAGTCAAGTGTTGGCGGTGGTGCAATAAAGTCGTGCAAAACGTATTTCAATTCGTTGTTAAAAATATTATACATAAATATTAAACTGTATTAAAAAAAAAAAGTTTCAATTGTTTAAAAATTTCATTTCAATAGTTGTAAATTAAACTTAAAAAAATACTGCGTTAAATACAAAAACAAAATTGTGGAAAATAATTGAAAGTTTTACAAAAACAAAATTCAGAAAAGGTGTTTTAAGCAAACAGCAGTACAAAAGAAGTTTTTTAAAAAAAAAAAAAGCATTTTTTATTGAACGAAAACATTGGATTACTTTTTAATACGAACTAAAGGAATCAAAACCCACAAATCTGAATTGTTATGCACTGATACATACTACAGGGTCTACAAAGAAGTCGTTTTAATTTTGGTTGTTAACCCTGAACTTTATGATATTTATAATATTGAATGTCGATGTGAGACGCTGCAAAAGCAACAAAATCAATGGGCATCTAAATATAAACGGCCATTAAACATTGACATCCCAAAAGCAGGAATCTTTGCAGCAAACCAGCGAGACACAACCACGGCGTCTGGCGGCAGCAGCTTCATCGGTACAACCACAAGGCGGTAATTTTATTTATTAATCCTAAATTGTCCGCTTAAAAATTTTTGTACAATATAATTATTTTTCTAAATTTAAAATTTTTATTAAATATAAAATGTTACCAAATTAATAAATTTTTCTAATTAAACTAAAATTTTTACTACGTTAAGAACTTTTATAAATTTAAGCTAAATATAAATAAATTTTGCTATATATAAAATTTTTACTAACTATAAAATTTTCGATTATAAAAATTTTCTCTTATTGTAAAATTAAACTAAAATAAAACATTTCGAAATGTGAATTTCCCTAAATGTAAAATTGTCTAATTATAAAGTTTAAACAAAAATTTTTCTAATGCTAAAATTAAGCCAAAATTAAATAGTGCTTAAATTCAAAATGCTAAAATTTAAATTTTTTTCTACTATTAAAAATTTTCCTAAAATTTAAAAATTTTCCTAAAATTTAAAAATTTTCCTAAATTTAAAATTTCCCTAAAATCGAATTTTGCTAAACTTAAAATTTTTTGCTATAATTAAAATTTGTCCTAAAATTAAAATTGGGCTATAAATAAAAATTTTTCCTAAAATTAAAATATCCCTAAAAATTAAAATTTTGCTAAACTTAAAATTTTGCTAATGATTAAAATTTGGCTAAAAAAAAAAATAAAAATAATATGTTGTTAAAATTAAAATTTATCTAAAAGATAAAATTTTACGATAATATAAAAAAAAATAATAAAATAAATTTTGATAATTATAATTTAAATTTATAACCTTAAAATGAAGGTTAAATAAACTTTTTTTTTAAACCCAATGTAGAAAACCAAACCAAATCTTTTCATTGCAGTGGGTTACCTCCAAGTAAGATGGAATATCAGGTAACATGGTAGGGAGGGCAAAAAGGGGCATAACATCTAGTCCCCACCGGAAGGTAAGTATGCCATCCATCCATCCATTTAGTATCCGTTTTTTGACAGTTTTTTTATAAATCGCACGTGAAAATCTGTAGTGCGGCTTCCCTGGGCCTGAGCAAGACCCCACCCATCCGGCGAGCTAGGCCCCTTCGCAAGCACGTGCGACCAGCAAAGGCTCAGGGAAACAGGAAGCGGAACTTCCAACAACCGCCGCACCATTACAGATTTTAGTTTGGAACAATTTTATTTATGAGAAAAAAAATTTTTTAAATAATTGGTATTCATATTGATAAAATTTTTTGTAAATGATTTCACAAAGATACGATTAAATAGTGTTAAAAAAAATTTAGTTTACAAAAAAAAAATTTAGTTTTTTACAGGATTTGGTACTTAAAAATTTTGCTAAGCTGACTTACATAAACATGAAGGCGTTTTTGAGTTCCATCTTATTTCCTTTTCTTCTGTTTTTAGATTTCGCTGCGTATGTTGAAGATGAGTGCAGAGAATTTTTTTTTTGAAAAGGTGTAGGTTGTTGTATTTTTTGGTGTTTTACTGATGATTACTTTCTTATAGGCCAGGTTTTTTTTACGGTATTTTAAGTCTAATTTGCTAATTTGCGTTTTTCAGGGGGTTGAAGTAGTTTTTACGAAATTATTTTGATGAAAAAGTTTTTTCACAATTTCCTTCAGGCTTTTTGTTTTAAACTTTTTTAGTTGTTAACACTTTAGTTCCGCGTATTTAGTTTTTGTTCAACTTTCTACGGTTTACACTGTTTAATACTTTGGGGATACGTGAGTTTCGTGCTGCGTTGGGCGCCAATTATTTGTTTACCATAACGGAAATTTCAGAATATTTTTCTTTTAAATATTATTGACGTAATACGAGTTTATGTGTAAAGAAATTGTTACAAAAGGGATTTTTATATTTTATATTACAACCTTTATATATGTAAATTATTTATTATAATATGTTTTAGGATATTTTTTACAATTAAAGTTTTTTATTTTGTTATTAATTTATATTACTTAATTGTAACATTTAATTAAGTCACCACTTAAGACTAACCAACCACTTCCAACTAACTATATTTTTCTTTTTACTTTTATTTAAATCATAATAAAATTCAATGGTCAGCAACAAGGAAATACAAAAGAATTCCGATAATAAAAATACCACTAAAAAATGCTGAGACGAACAAACATATGGTTGACATAAATAACAGTCAAGTGCATTGACTTGAAAATTATTTATGTGTGGAATTGGGCAATCGATTGGAATGCACCGAAAACAATAAAAAGAATAGCAATAAATGTAATGTGATATTGTGACACAATTATTAAATGTAGAATATAATTATTAAATGTAAAACATTGCAATATGATATTGCGACATACTCGTGCCCGTTGTGAGAAGTTTGATGAGGGCAAAAACATTTATAAAAATAAATAACAAACTAAGGCATTTGTCAAGTTGGGTGGCGAAATATTTATTTACCAAAAAATTAGTGCCGACATAATGTTTGTCACATTGAGTGACTGTAAATATGAAGGTAATTGGTGAACTAATTCGTTCACCATATTGGGCGGCATGAATGGTGGATTGACATGATTAGCGGACTGATTTTATTGGTGGTATAATTTGATTGGCGGACTGACTTGTTCGCCATATTGACGGACTGATCTGATTGGCGGACTGATCTGATTGGTGGAGTGTTTTGTTCGCCATATTTGCGGGCTGCCTTGCTCGGCATATTTGCGGACTGACTTGTGACATGTCTTAACTTGTACGCGATTCAGATTTTTCAGCAATTTTCAAAGCCTCTGTGAAAGTCGTCACTTGACTGGCATCTATAGTTGATTGTCTGTAATTTTGTAAAACGTTTACGAATGTGTTGTACGCTATTCTATTATTCGTATTTATTATGGACTGTCTATTCGCCTCACCTTTCTCAGAAATCCGCATATCGTTTAGTTCTTTAACTAAACTTTCTATCTTGGTGGCAAAACTAGTTAGGTTGTTACCTCTCTGTTTTATCCTAGTCAAGTCGTTCAGGATAGTATTCGAACTCTTCAGTGATCTATATGTGGATCTTAAAGTTGTTACAAGTTCATCTATTGTAGTTGGTACGTTATTTTATTTTACTTTATTCTGTACTTTAATATCTAATTTCGCGGAGAAAATAAATTCTATGAAAAATTTTGTTTTTTCTGTGGTATAGTCTGTGCCACTAATTTCAAATTCGATATAAAAACTGTCAATTCTTCTCTTTTACCAGTAAAAGCTGGGACTAATTTCGATATCGCCGATAACTCACTTAATTCCATGGTTGTTACAATAATTTCCTGTCTTTGTTCCAAAATGTTTTTTCTTTCACTATGTCGCTCCAATAAGTTAAATGCTCTTTTAATATTTTTAATTTTTCTAAGAACTTTCTACTATCGTCATAAGATATTTTGTCATCCACTATCGTATCTTCTAAATATTTTATTTCCGTTCTCTTTGCAGTTATTGTCTCTTGCGAATCGGTTAAGGGATTTCTTAGCATTTGCAATTAACGTTTCCAACTTTTGTATGATATTCTCCATATGAACCAACTTAATAAGTATATTACTAAATTTTACGTGAATGAGTTTACTTTCTCTATTCTCTTTTTATATTCACCGTTGAAAATTATATTCTATTTGTATCTGTATGTATTCTTAAAAAAAAGTATTATATTTTAATATGTTTATATGATGTTTTCTTATTTTCTTTTCCTTTTGGTTTTATTACTAACAATTATATTTCAATTTAGTGCACATATTCATTTTTATAAAAATAATGTTTTGTTGTACTTAAAAAAAATAAAAATTTTCATATATAAAATTTACATGTATATATAAAAAAAATTTTTTTTTTCAATATTTTCTAATAAAATTTCCAATAATTTGTTTCTTAACAATGTTATTCATATCTTTTTTTCTGATATCGTTACTGCTTGTTATTTAAATTCTCAAATTTATTTTCATATTTTTTACATTTTATTTTTACTGACATTTTTCTTTTTGATTTTCTTCATAATCTTCATGTCATTTTTTAGATTTTGTATTTCTCTTGTCAATTTTAATTTTCTATCGGGATCCTCCTCATATGTCAGTTCATGAGTCTTTACGGATAGCTGTTTTTACTCCGTGCCAGTGCACCTCCTCTTGATTTGCTGCAGTTTGGTAGCGGGAATATTTCTATTGTTAGTTCTGTGGGCTTTACCTTCTTTATATATCTTGGTTTTGGCCCCACGTTTAAAATTTCTGGTTTAGTTTGGCCGGTAATGTTTTCTTCCGCCACAAGCTTTGCCCAACGGATTTCAGCTTGCTGTGCTTTAAGTAGGAGGTCCTGTAGATCCTCTTCCATTTGATCCTTGATTTAAATTTAAAATAATCCTTCTTTCTTCCTTTTGCCTTGCAGGATAAAGACTTAGTGTAAGCTATGTTTGTCTTAATATCCCTTGCCTTGGATTAAGCAGAGTTAAAGTTTATAGCAAGTATTGCTGTTTTAATTTCTTTGCTTTATACCCAATTTAGCAATTGGCAGGATCAGAAGATTTCAGGAAGGATGGGCAGGAACGCCATATAATGAAAGTGTAGTAATCTAGGCAGGATTGCTATATAATGAAATGATCGTCGTGAAAGTCAGGAAATAAAACAAAGTTCTTTCTTTAAAGTATAATTATTCATTCTTGTTTATTTTCTAAATAGCCCTCTGCTTATAAATAGCTTATGAGAAGCTTTACATACATCTAGAACTAAAGAGAATTCATTACGGTTCTCTTAATAATTTACAAAACTAGGAGAGATGTATTAACATAGTCTCTATAAATTTATAATTATAATTTAACTACATGTTCATTTTGGGTGTGGCTTCGCTCACCATATATTCTGTTGGTTTATCAGTGGTGTTCAACCTCGATCTCATTTCTGTCGTCATCATGAAAAGTAAGCGCAGTTGAATTCCAATGCGTTCGTCGACCAACATCATAAATGTTTGGGGCTCGTGCTGATAGATTGAGCAACACTCCAAAAGTACATTGTATGCATGCATGTTATTATTTGTTTTCACTTGTTTCACCCTAATCCCAAAACAAAATCCTACAACTGTGTGTAATAAGAGTTGTATGATTTGTAAAGCATGCGCGGTGTCTTTTTTCACACCCTCCACTCCAGTGTGCAGAGGGTATATAAGTTAACACAAAATACATTTAAAATACATTTAAAATAAATATTTCGCTAACAACAACAACACACATTAAAAAATACCAAAATTAGTTCTCAAGCTGACGCTGCGTCTTCTGCAAAACCAACAAACAGTTATTTCACAACAATACCGTTGCACGCGCATCCGGCGCGATTACCAAAATACAGTAATTCTGCAAGGTAGTATTTTCCCACCAACAGTATTGAACGGCATTGCACATGCCAACGAATAAAGCAGCTCATTTTACAATAATACCATTGCACGCGCAACACAGAAATTCTGCAAGGTAGTAAATTCACACCAACAACATTGAACAGCATTGCACGAGCGGCAGAATGACAACAGCGTGAATGAATGGCGTGATCAGCAAACCTGTTATTATAAATTAGGGTAGTTTTAAGAAAATCATTGCTTTTTATTTTGAATTACAAATAAAGACGGTTGTTGTGTCGCCATCAGCGCACAACAATTAATTTTTTTAAACTAAAATTCATAAAGAAATTTAATTGGCGCCCGAGCAGGGACCTGCAGGATAAAGGTCCTCCGGTACATTCAAAAAAAAAAGTCAAGCCTTACCAAGTGCCCTAGTAGTTCAAAAGGACAAAAGGGAGCGTACGTTAAGTCGCAGCTCGGTAAGCACGCATTGTAAAATTCGCGTAGTGAAGTAATTATAAGTTTTACAAAATAAGAAAAATTTTCTAAATGAATGAACAGTAAAAATAATAAATAATAGTAACTAAAATAAATATTTTCGAATTTAAAAATAATAAGTGACAGTAAAAGTGAAAATTAAATAAATACCTAAAACAAAATAAATAAATAAAAACTTAAGTGGAAACAGTGACTGTAGCAAATAGAAAAATAGATAAATTTTTTTTTTTTTAAGAAAACTTTAAAAATAAAGAAAAAAAACTATCTTTTTTTTTTTTTTTAATAAAAAGAAAAAACATTTAATAAATATTGTGAAAAAAAACTAACTATTATAAAAAAATTAGAAAATTAGCAACTACTAAAGAAAAATAATAAAAAAGTGAACTCCAAATTAAAAGTAAAAATAAAAAATACTATTAATCAAGCACTAAAATAATTTTATATAAGTGAACAATAAAAATAATTTATAATATTAAACAAAATAAAATTTTTTCAAAAGACACCAAATTAAAACAAAAATTTTTTTTTAAAGACTAGAAAGAAAAAACTAATTAAAATAATAGCTGAAAATTCATCAACTAATCATCGAAGTACGAGAAAGCTGAACACTACCAGAGTAAGCTCCAGTAATCATCAAAGTACGAGATGCTGTTATTAACGTAAGAATAATTTTATATAAAATATCATTTTTAAAAATAAGAGAAGAAAAGAAAATAGTGACCAAATTAAAATTTCAATCCTCTAAAAAGAATTTTTTTCATTCTATTTTTGATAATAATAATTAAATTTTAACATTTAAAAATTTGCGTATAAAGTCCTAGTTGTATTTTTTTTTTTTTTTTGAAAATAATAAGACCTGATTTTTAAATTTACTTTCTACTGTATTTTTGTTAACAAATTTAAATTTTAATCCTTTAACAAATTTTACGTAAAAATTGTTCATTGTATTTAAAAAAAAAAAAAATAATAAAAATAATAAGACCTGATTTTTAAATTTAACAATCCAATTTTCTCCTTAAAACAAAATGCCTGACGAAACAATTGAACAACTCTCGGACAGACTGAGTAGGACACTGTCAGTGTCTACAAGTGGGACAACAGCCAAAAACGTAACTGGACTAAACGAAATTCAGAAGAACCAGATTATTGAAATAATTAACGAAGCTTTGAAAACGCCTTCAGATTATCTCTCAGACGAGGGTTTTGACCAACCCATAGGTGCAGTTACGACAGAATTAGGAGAATTAGACAAAGTCCCAGACATAATAAAATCACTTAGGGAATTTTCTGGAAAACCAGGTGAGTTCAACTCCTGGCGAAAATCCGTCGACAGAGTGTTAGACCTTTACTCCAGCCTTAAGGGAACAGGACGATATTATGCAATTTTACATACTATAAGGACGAAAATTACTGGCGATGCAGATACTGCATTAGAATCGTATAGAACACCCTTAGATTGGCCTCGAATGAAGAAATGTCTAATGATGCACTATTCCGATAAGAGAGATATCGGCACTTTAGAATACCAAATGACAGTTTTGTGTCAGAGCAATAGGAGTATAACCGAATTTTATCAAGCTGTCTATCAACATCTTTCGCTGATACTTGATAAAGTATCATGTTTAAATCTAGACGAAGGAAGCCTTCGCTCAATGACAAATACTTACAGGGATAAAGCCCTGGATACATTTGTTAGAGGTTTAAATGGTGATCTTCCACGTTTGCTTAGCGTGCGTGAACCAACTTCTTTGCCCGAAGCATTACATATTTGTTTAAAATTGGATAATATGACATTTCGTATGAATTACGCTCATGGACAAATATCTAGAGGTAATATCCAGAAAGATAGAATTGGAGTAACCAATTCATTTTTTGGAAGTCGACAGAAATTCTTTCCTGAGCTCGCTTACGTTGGTGGTATGACAAATAACAGACCACCATTGCCACCCCGTAATGGTCCTATACCAAACTATAACCCAAATTATACCCGTAATACAATTTTTAGACCAACCGGTTATCAAAATTTTAGCCCAAGACCACAATTTAATCAAGGAAACCAAATCGGTTTTTCGAACCAATATAGTAAACCCCAATATTCAACACCGAATTATCAAAAACCAACTCCTAGTGTAGAACCTATGGACGTGGATAGATATATCCAATCAAGGCACATTAATTATATGAACAGACCACCAGTTAACCAAGTTTTTAAGAGACCAGCTGGGGGCTCATTTCAAGGTCCAATCAACAAACTCCAAAGGAATTTTCATGTGGTAACCAACAATGAGGCAACTCATCGGCAATTAGACCAGGTTCCACTAGATTGTGAATATGCCCAAGAAGAAGGCGCAGTTGGGGGGATAACAGAAATGGACGAATATTATAAGGAATTTACCAACAGCGGACTTGAAATGTTCGAGCATTCACCTGATGATCTCGAAACCGAGAAAAATAATTCCATAACAACAGATTACGCACAGGAAGATTTACTGAACGATCTTAATTTTTTTGGTTAAATAGTTCCTCGTTACCATACTTTCAAGTTAGAACGAGGAACGGACAAACTCTCAAATTCCTTTTAGATACCGGTAGTAATAAGAATTATATAAAACCTAATTTAGTCACAAACCATAGACCTAATCAGGAAAAATTTAGTGCAAAATCTATTGCAGGAAATGTAGAAATAACACATCATGTTCTTTTAAATATGTTTGGCATCAATAATGTCCCCATAAAGTTTTTTATCTTACCAGGTTTAAGAACCTTCGATGGGATATTAGGCAACGATAGTTTAAAAGAACTATCAGCTGTGATTTATACTTCAAAGAATTATTTTACGGTAAAAGGGGGAATAAATATTCCAATATTCCAATATATTTCCCAAGATGTCAACAATATAGAAATTAGGATGGAACACCTTTCTGAAAATCAAAAAAGGTCTCTCGAAAACATTGTAAGTCACCACAAGAGTCTATTTGCAGATCCTGACGAAAGACTCACCTATACAACAAGAGTTGTTGGTGATATACGTACTTCCACGGACATACCAACTTATACCAGAAATTACCCTTACCCAATGGCCATGAAGGGAGTAGTTGAAGAGGAAATTAATAAATTATTAAAAGATGGGATAATAAGACCATCACGTTCGCCTTATAACTCGCCTATATGGATTGTATCAAAGAAACAAGATGCTTCAGGTAGACAAAAATATAGACTGGTCATAGATTTCAGAAAATTAAATTCGATTACAATACCAGATAGATATCCCATTCCCGAGATAAATGAAGTTCTCTCACATTTAGGAGGTAATAAATATTTTACTGTAATAGACTTAAAGAGTGGATTTCATCAAATACCTCTTAGAGAAGAGGATATAGAGAAAACGGCTTTTTCAGTTAATAATGGTAAATATGAATTTACAAGACTCCCATTTGGGTTGAAAAACGCACCGTCCATATTTCAGAGGACGCTGGACGATATCCTCAGGGAACAAATTGGCAAAACATGCTACGTTTATATTGACGATATAATTATCTTTAGTAAAGACGAAAAATCACATTTTAAACACTTGAATGACATTTTTGAAACACTTAATGCTGCTAATATGAAAGTCCAGTTGGACAAGTGTGAATTCTTTAAAGAGGAGGTAGAATTCTTGGGATTCATTGTTTCTTACAATGGAGTAAAAGCAAACCCCAAAAAGGTCGAAGCAATAGTAAATTTTGCTTATCCTACCACACTTAGAGAGCTCCGGTCCTTTCTAGGCCTTTCAGGATATTATAGAAGGTTTATAAAAGGTTACGCGGACTTAGCAAAACCTTTAACTAAATTATTGCGAGGAGATGCAGGTACGATTTCCAAATCTGAATCAAACCGTAGGAAAATTCAAATGGATAATGAAGCCAAAAATGCCATCGATTCATTAAAAAATGCCTTAGTTTCTAGAGAAGTAATTCTCGCATATCCTGATTTTAAAAAAGAATTTCAATTGACAACTGACGCTTCTAATGTAGCACTAGGAGCCGTCTTAAGTCAGGATGATCAGCCAATAGCATTCATATCTAGAACTCTGTCAGAAGCAGAAGAAAATTACGCAGCCAATGAAAAGGAAATGCTTGCTATAATATGGGCATTAGGAAACCTTAGGAATTACTTGTATGGGTCAGCTAAAGTTGTCATCTTTACAGATCATCAACCGCTGACATATGCACTTAGCACAAAAAACAATAATAGTAAAATGAAAAGATGGAAAGCTATTTTAGAAGAATACAATTATGAAATGAAATATAAACCTGGTAGAAGTAATGTAGTAGCAGACGCGCTTTCTAGACCTCCAGCGACTGGAATAAATTCTTTATCAGGCACGGTACACAGCAGTGACAGCTCTCCACAAGATCTTATTCCGAGCATGGAAACCCCAATAAACGTATTTAAGAACCAAATTTTTCTTTCCATAGGTGAAACACCCACTTACCAATTTATAATCATATTCCCAGGGTATCATCGACACCTTATAAGCGAACCTAACTATGATGAACAAAAACTTACAGAAATTCTAAAAAAGTATCTAAATCCGTCCGTTATTAACGGTATAAAAACTCCTGAATCAATAATGGGGAAAATTCAAACAATTTATCCAAACCACTTTTCAAGTTATAAATGTCGATTTACACAATTGGTAGTTGATGACATAACGTCAGAACATGATCAAGAAAATATAATTGTGGAAACACATAATAGGGCTCATCGCAATGAGAAAGAAAACAGATTGCAAATTATGGAAAAATATTATTTTCCAGGAATGGCAAATAAAATTAAAAGGGTCATAAAACTATGTTCGACTTGTAAGAAAAATAAGTATGAGAGACACCCAAATACGCCTGAGTTAAAAGAGACACCTATACCAACTCATCCTGGCCACACAGTCCACCTTGACATTTTTTCCACAGACAAAAAATTGGTACTAACATCGATTGACAAATTTTCAAAGTATGTCCAGACAAAATTACTAAAGGGACGATCGACAGAAGATGTTAGGAGACCTCTTAGGGAAATACTATTTTCTTATGGGGTACCGAAAAATATTGTCATGGACAACGAACCTTCTCTGAATTCAGCTTCAATCCTATTCATGATGAAAGACGATTTGAAAATAAACGTTTTCACCACTCCATCTTATCGAAGCGAAGCGAACGGACAGATAGAACGCTTCCATTCAACCTTAGCGGAGATAATGAGATGTCTTAAAAGTGATGGGACATCTAGAAATTTCGAAGAACTTTTGGAAAGAGCTGTAAATGAATATAACCATACCATTCATTCAACGACAAAAAAGAAACCTGTAGATCTTTATTTTGGTCGAACGATTGACTTTTCACCCCAAGATATGGAAATAACTAGATTATCTAACGTTGACCGACTAAAGCGCAAACAGGAAAATGACTTGACTTACCATAATAAAAATAAAAAACCAATTAAAGAATACGTACCCGGTCAGCTAGTCTACGTTAGGACAAATAAAAGATTAGGGACAAAACTTTCTAATCGGTTTAAGGAAGAGATAGTGAAAGAAAACCGTAATACGACTATAGTTACGGAAAGTGGCCGCATTATTCACAAGAGTCACATTAGAAATTGACAATTTTTTTTTATTTACATCCCATTTATCTTCTTTTTACAGATTACTAATTGGTACCGTCCTTGCGGATTTTAATATACTTGACTACTCTAATGCGAGATTAATAACCATTCAGAATGGGATCGCAAAAAAACAGAACGGCACCTTTAAAGTTATACATTCTATCGACTTAGAACAATATAGAATTTTATCACAGGACATTGAATCTACATTGAACACTAATATTACATATAGTCATCCGCTCCGTCCGTTTTTAAAACAACAAGTCTCCGATATTAATGGACTCCTTAATCGGTTAAGTCCACACGTAAGGAGAAGATCTATCGATTTTATTGGTAGCGCATGGAAATGGGTTGCTGGGACTCCAGACAGCCATGATTTTGAAATTTTAAATCAGAAAATTAAAAATGTATTAGAAAATAACAACAGACAAATGATTATAAACGAACTTACAACTAGCAGATTACAAGATATTTCAAACATTACAAATCAAATATTAAAAGTAAAGCGGGAAGATTGGAATAATGAACTGGCAAATACATTAGAACACAAATTAACATTAATTGAAAAAGAATTACAAAATATTGACTATGCAATACAATGGGCTAAAGTAAATATTGTAAACTCATTTATCTTGTCAAAAACCGAAATTGAAAATTTAAATTATGTTTTAAGAAATTATAGTATTCCTATTTTTAATGTAGATGAATTGTTATCATTTGGAAGCGTAAAGATTGTGACAAATAACAAAGAAATTTTATATATTTTAAGTATTCCCATTGCCCAAAATGATATCTGTAAAATTTTCTTAGCAAAGCCAGTAAAAATTGGAAATATTATTGATAAAATTGAATATGGCAAAATTCTAGATTGTAATAATAAATTATTCGCCATCAAAGAAAGCTGCAAAAGCTACAATGATTTAACAATATGTAATAGAGATAAGCTTGTAGAATTAAGTGATAAATTTTGTATAACTAGTTTATTTAGAAATAAAATAGGTAGCTGCACACAGGTTAACAACGAGCACGTCCCAGCAATAGAAGAAATCGGAAGCGACTTACTACTGCTGAATCAATACATTGGGAAAATTAAAGTGAACGAAGAAGAAATAGCATTAAATGGAACTTATTTGGTCAAATATTTCAACACAACAGTCAACATTGAGGGTCGAGAATACTATTCAAAAGAAATAAGTGGCAACAAACCTCTTCCAGCTTCATTACAACCAAGAGCATGGAATAGCAAAACCGAAGAAATCATATCACTGCAAAGACTCCAAAAATTGAATATGGGAAACATCAAAAGATTGGAAACACTGGAAAACAAAAATAACTTTCTACTAACATCAAGCCTCATCATCATTGTATCCGTTTGTGTTATTATCGCTTGGATTTCTAAGAAGAAGAAAACAAAAAAAGAAGATGAAATAATAGAAACGAAAGAAGCCCAACCAGAACATCCAATTGTTGTAAAATCTACAGAGGAAAAAATTAGGAAAAAGAATTCCACCATTTTTGACATCCACACATTTTAAGCAATCGGGACGATTGCATTTAAGGAGGGAGGAGTTAACACAAAATACATTTAAAATACATTTAAAATAAATATTTCGCTAACAACAACAACACACATTAAAAAATACCAAAATTAGTTCTCAAGCTGACGCTGCGTCTTCTGCAAAACCAACAAACAGTTATTTCACAACAATACCGTTGCACGCGCATCCGGCGCGATTACCAAAATACAGTAATTCTGCAAGGTAGTATTTTCCCACCAACAGTATTGAACGGCATTGCACATGCCAACGAATAAAGCAGCTCATTTTACAATAATACCATTGCACGCGCAACACAGAAATTCTGCAAGGTAGTAAATTCACACCAACAACATTGAACAGCATTGCACGAGCGGCAGAATGACAACAGCGTGAATGAATGGCGTGATCAGCAAACCTGTTATTATAAATTAGGGTAGTTTTAAGAAAATCATTGCTTTTTATTTTGAATTACAAATAAAGACGGTTGTTGTGTCGCCATCAGCGCACAACAATTAATTTTTTTAAACTAAAATTCATAAAGAAATTTAATTTATATAAGTTTGTCATTCCGTTTGTAATAATTAGAAAAACAATTTTGGACCCCATAAAATATATATATTTGTGATCCTTATAACAACCGGAGTTGATATAGCGATGTCCGTCTGTCCGTCTGTGGAAATCACGATGACGGCATCAATCGGGCAGATCGGGTGCTCGTTGACATAAAAAATGATTCATTAACATCCTGAGAAGTTTGCTATTTAAAATCGTCCAAATCGGTTGATTTGGGCCCGAGATTTGAATGAAGAACTTAAAAAAGTCTTGAAAAAATATAATTTTCTTTGTTGTTCTTGTCACGATTACGCCCTCAATAGGATAGCTAAGGCGATCATTTTTAGTGAGAATGATTCACCAAATTCATGGGAAGATTTCTATTTCAAAAATCATTAAAATCGGTGGAACAGGTCCAGGGAAATCTCTGAAAAAGTAAAAAAAAAATTAAAAATATGATGTTTCTATATTGTTCTTGTTGTTATTCTAAATGTTGTATTGTTGTCATAGCTGGACTTGTTGTTTTTGTGGTCTTTGTGGTAATAATATAATAAAAACTAACCCTTTGTATATTTTTTTTATCAACTATGGTAGAAAAATTTAAAAGTTTCCATTGTCATTTCTGTCATTGCCACGAGCCTGCCTGCAAAGTTTCAGATCCAAAATTTTTTCGACAAGCAGACACTACGAGTTAATATAAAGGGAGTAATTAAATTTCACCAGCATCTTAAGCAAAGAATGCTAAAATACCTAGTTGTTAATAAAAAAAAAAAAAACAATGTAAATTTAGCAAAACAAATTTTTATGTATTAATTTATTTAAAGAGAAAAACACAAAAATAACGTTTGATGTTGTATTTTTTGTGTGTAATATTTACATATACATACATACACATATTAAATAATACAAATAATATACATATATTCTATATACATATGTATATCCATAATAACTGCATGTTAGAAATAAATCGGTATATTATTTTATTTACATAAAATTCTGCAATATTTTGTTGCGGGGAAAATACATTTCTTTTGCAATAACAGAGTGTCGCTTCATTTTGCTCAGCGTGACTATGCCACAGTAGATGGCCTAATTAGCTTTGCAATAGTTATTTCTATTTAAACATGAATGTCAATATTTTCAAATAGATATCATACAGAACAATGTTAAGAGTATGCCATATTCGTTCCATTTTCCATCGTCGTCAGCCGTACCAGGAATGGTGATCGGCTGTCCAGAATTTTGGTTCACGGGTGGTATTTTTATTTCCCACCTTCCCTGCAAATCTAAAAAGATCAGCCGAGATTTCCCCTATCCGCCACCTGGGGACGCGTCCGATGGGAGACTGGAGCAACTCCACACGGAATAATAATAAGAATAATAATAATAATAATAATAATAATAATAATAATAATATTTTTTTTTTTAAATTATTTATTAGGTGGATCCAAATATTACAATTCATTTTAAGATGGTTTCCTTGCGAAGCCTTAGTGGCTTGTCTGCAGGACAATACAAAATTAAGTTAATAAATATTAGTAAATGTGTAGCATTCATTGCTGAGTTAAAAAATAAAGTTTAAATAGTTTTTTCCTTCTGTTGTGGTTTGTGGCGTTGTTAAGTAATTCCATTGGCATTTTGTTGAATATAGTTGGAAGGAGTACGGAAAGTGTGTTTTTGCCATAGCAATTATTGTGTCTATGTACACGAAATCTTCCTTCAACGTTCATTCTGGTTTGGTAGTTGTGGTTAATATTTTGTAGAAAACTACTATCATTAAAGAATTCGATGGCCAAGGTGGTGCAGAAAATACCATTCACATCAAGAATTCCTTGGTCCTTGGTGATGTTGTTGGGTGTGTCGGGATTGTTGGGTGTAATGCGAATGTTGGGAATAGTGTTGTTGTTAATGTTTGGTAAAATGTTGTTGTGGGTTGTGGTGTTGTTGTGGGTTGTTATGTTATTGTGGGTTGTGGTGTTGTTGTGGGATGTGGTGTTGTTGTGGGTTGAAGTGTTATTGTAGGGTGTAGTGTGGTGGTTGATAAGTGTTGTTGTTGGGTATTTCATTGGTGTTGCTGATATTTGGTGTGAATGATGGGAATAGTGTTGTTGTTGATGTTGTTGGGTGAAATGTTGTAGTGTTGTTGTTGATTGTAAAGTTGTTGTGGGTTGTGGTATTGTTGTAGAGTGAAGTGTTGTTGTTGAATGTAGTATGATGGTTGATTATAGTGTTGTTATTGGGTGTTTCGTTGTTGTTGCTGATATTTAGTGTGTGTGTTGGAAATATTGTTGCTGTTGATGCTGTTGGGTAAAATGTTGTGCTGTTGTGGTAGGTTGTGGTATTACTGTGCGATGTGGTGTTATTGTAGGGTGAAGTGTTGTTGTTGGGTGTAGTATGATGGATGGTTGTAGTGTAATGATTGATTGTAGTGTTGTTGTTGGGTGTTTCGTTGTTGTTGCTGATACTTAGTGTCAATGTGGGAGTATTGTTGCTGTTGATGGTGTTGCGTAAAATGCTGTGGTGTTGTTTTGGGTTGTGGTGTTGGTGTGGTTTGTGTTGTTGTTATGGGTTATGGTGTTATTGTGGGATGTGGTGTTGTTGTAGGGTGAAGTGTTGTTGTTGGGTGTCGTGTTGTTGTTGGGTGTAGTGTGATGGTTGATTGTAGTGTTGTTGTTGGGTGTTTCGTTGTTTTTGCTGATATTTAGTGTAAATGTTGGGAATAGTGTTGTTGTTAATGTTGTTGGGTAAAATGTTGTGGTGTTGTTGTATGTTGTGGTGTTGTTGTGGGTGCTGGTACTAAGCATATCGCTTGCTATTGTGTTGCTATCTAGCGTTACATTAAGATTGTTATTAATATTAGAGCTATTTGTTGTTTCTGTGAATACTATATTTTGTGTTGTTGTTTTATTTGATTTTTGTAGAATTTTCAACAGCTGATTTTGTGTTCGTTGGAGTAATCTGCAATATGTAGAAGTTCCCCAAGCTGTTATACCATGACGGATGTGTGTTTCGACTAACGAGAAGTATGCTTGTCTTAAGACCATTTTACTAGAGCAATAGCTCAAGTGGTGTAACATATATGCAGCTTTTCTAAGTTTTTTGCGGACTTCTTCAATATGCAACTTCCATTTGAAGTGCTGATCTACGTAAACACCAAGATATTTGTACGTGTGCACGATTTCAATTATAGTTGTACACTGATCATTATTGTTATTAAAATCTGATGAAATGTGATTATGTAAGCATTCAAAGGAATGAAATTTTATGCGTATGTCCCTATATGGGTAGTGTGGGGGTTTAATGTGCATAAGCTTTGTTTTTGATGCTTTGATTATCAAACCGTGATCATGGCACCATCTGACTGCTGTATGAAGCTCATGTTGCATTAATTTTATGGCTATTTCTAAATCTTTATGTGTGACGACAATAGCGGTGTCATCAGCGTACGCAAAAGATTTACTCATAATGAGTGCTCTGAGTAATTCATTAAAGTATATTATATAGAGTATGGGACCTAACTTCGAACCTTGTGGTACACCAAATTCAGCGTTATTGACTTCACTTAAATGATTGGACACTTTAACGTGGTATTTTCTTAATGACAGATAGCTTCTTAACCATTGTAGACAATCACCTCGAATACCAATTCTTTCTAACATTTGTAACAGTTTATTGTGTGACAATGTATCAAACGCTTTACTGAAGTCGATAAATAGCGTCAAACAGTGGTGGCTTTTACTTAATTCATTATTAATAAGGTATGCAAAGTTTCCCAGGAGTTTGTTTATATTTTTACTCTTTTGGAACCCGAATTGGTTACTGTTAATGATGTGGTATTTATTTATAAACTCAGTTAGCCGTTTACATACAATTTCTTCCATTATTTTTTCAATAACAGGTAATATTGCTATTTAGTCTGATTTACAGCCGTTTTTGTGTATAGGCCGAACGCAAGAAATTTTTAGTTCATCAGGTACTGTAGCTGTGTTCATGATTCTGTTTATTAACATAGTTATAACAGGAGTCATTATACATGCATTATTCTTCAAATCTATCAGTCGAATACCGTCGATTCCCGCACTTTTCTTAATGTTCAACGAATTTAATATATTAAAAATATCATTTTCATCAGTGTTTGCGAAATAAAACGAATTTTGGATAACTTGAGGTACGTTATTAATGGTACTTATTTCACAATTGTGAAATATTTGTAACATTTTGTTTAAAATTCCATGCAAAATTATTACAAATTTCTTGTAAATTCATATTTTTAAAATTTTTTATAATGGTATCATCAATATTACTGATATTTCTACCGATTATTTCATTAACTATTTGCCACGTTACTCGTAAGTTATTTGTGTTTTCGAAGAATTTATTCTTATAATATAAATTTTTAGTAAAATTTAGTTCTTTGTTCAATTGATTTCTATATTTTTTATAAATTTTTTCATTCAATTTATTATTTCGATTTTGAAGCCATTTTTTATAAAGTTTATCCCTATTCTTACATTTATTTATCCACATTTGGTTCATCCATGGGTTTGGATTTCTGTTTTTCTTTTTTTCTTTATCAGTTTTTGCACTTTCATAAATATTATAAAATTTATCACGTAAAAAATTGTACATTTCATTAACATTGTTTTTATTTTCTATTTCGTGCCAGTTGGTTTCCCATATCTGTCGATTTACTATAGTATTACATATATTTGGAGTTTGGCTAATATTTGTTTTTACTTCTCTTACAGTTTTATTATTTAAGAGGCAATATGTGAGAGTATAGTGATCTGATATATTTGTTTTTACTACCGCTGCATAAGTTTGTGTGTTTGCAAGTTTGTTTCTAACAAAGAGATGGTCTATACATGTGCTGGTGGATAAGTTTATGTCTTCTCTTGTACATTCGTCAATAAGAGATTGCATACCATTCGATGACAGCATATCAAGGTAGAGAGTTGTTTAGGTATTTTCCTTTAGTATATCTATATTAATATCTCCAACCATTATAAGATGTTGTTGTTTTTTTTATTGTTTTTAATAGATCGTCCAATTCTGTTGTGAAGCTATTAATATTAAGAGAGGGTGGTCGATAAATTGCAATGAGTGTAATGGGTTCTTTTGTTTGTATATTGATTTGTAGAGATTCAAAAGAGATTGATTTTGTTAGTACATTTGTAAATGTTATACTCTTCTTGATGTACACAGCTACTCCTCCCCCTCTTCCATCTCTGTTTATAAATATAGAGTTAAACCCATTTATACCATAAAAGAAACTTTCTTCATCACTTATATTTGTTTCGACTAGCACAATGATTTTCAAAAGACTTATTACTCCATGAATTGACGCCAAAAAACTGTTAAAATTTGTACGGAGCGACCGAATGTTTAAAAAAATTAATGAAAGGGGATAACTTAAGTATTGTGATTTTAATTGATAAAAACTATCGATTGTTTCAGTTATAAAATTCATGATGATTTTTTATGTTTTTTATTTTGATTAATTAATATTTTGCAGATTATAGAAATAAATAATTTTATTTAAACAATAAGTTCCAAATAGCAAGCATTTGATATGGGGAGGGCAGCTGAATTTTCATTTTTTTTAATTAGAATATGTCCATTTTTAGTCCAAACAAATTTCCATTCTGCTTCTTTTGCTCTTATTTTTGCTAGCTATAAGAGTTTACGATGGTGAGCTGTAAGGTAATCATTAATAAAGATATAATTTTGGTTGTTGTTGTTGTTTGTATTGGCATTTACAAATTGCGAGTTTTTATTTATTAGGTCTCCTTTTACTCTATGACCAACAATTTTTGCCATTAGTTCTCTTTTTTTGTTAAGAGAACAAAAGTCGACTATAATTTTATCCTGCTTTTGTATTCTGTAGGCGTTACTTATATCGCTGTCTTCTACATCAACGCTTACAGAGGCGGCGATTGTTTTGATAACATCTATTGGTGTAAGTTCGTTGTTATTTAGGTTTTTTATTTCGATGCTTCTGATAAGTGTTTGTTGTTCAAGAGCATTTAATTTATTCTCCATCTGTAGTATGTGTAGGTCTTTCTCTTTATTTTCTTGTTTCAGGTTACTGACCTCTGTTGCTAAATTTGCCATAGCATCACTCATTTTAGAAAATGCATTACTCATCTCTTGCTTTAATGCATTTTGCGAATCCGTTAAGCTAGAGGTGAGTAGCTGTATACTGGTAATTATGGCACTCATGTCGTTTGAAACACTAGATTTAAGTAATGTAAATTCAGATTTGAGATCTGTTACATTCGTGTTTACCGTGTTCAAAGACAGTTCTTTAAAACGTTTCGAGTTGGATTTATCTTTATTAATATTTTCATTATGTTCTTCATCCCTTTGTTGCTTACTTACTTGTTGTTGTCCCTCGTGGATAAGAGTCTGGTAGAGTATATTTGGTGATCTACTTCTGTCACCTCTACATTTCGGACACTTCCACAAAGATTTTT